>OX031030.1:17370000-17970000 GCA_943735995.1 Sesia bembeciformis | reverse complement strand
TTATTTCGAGTAGATTTCGGTTCAAGGGAACAGCTATTACGCTATTATATCGATCACGAAGTGCATCGGTCAGTGGCGAAATCGCATTGTATTCAAATTTTCTTGACATTTTAGCGTTTTGTATAATCTAAAGACTTCTACAATTAAGATATAAAATCCTATTAAGATCTACTGGTCGACAGACCTCTCCCAAGGACTGTCACCACACACGGTCCTCTGCTCTCGTCATCCAGCCACTATCGGCGACCACTAACGTGGTCTCCGTTTGAGGACTCTTCTTCCCCATAGGTTATTGGTCCTGCAATATATATGGCCATATATATGCTATGTCGGCAACTTTAAGTCTTTTCCACTCTTCTCATCGCTCACAGAGCGATGAGAATTTGTGAATCATAACGAATAACGAATAGGACATGCTGATTGAAACATTCGTCTTGAAGGCATGAACCTGTCAATAATAAAAATTACATTGTTATTTGTTTATTATATTGTTATTATATTATATGTTATTGTTAATATTGCATAAAAACATAGTTAACATAATACTATATTATAGAAACTTAAAAGATTTTTATATTTATTTTTTACATAAATATTTGATAAAAAATAAAACTATACAGACATTAGAGAAGACAAATGTCGTGTCAAAACCCTAAATAATAGTTTGAAACATTACACGACACCATGTAATTACTGACAAATGATCCTCACACTACGCAAGAACTTTTGCTCAAGATCTGTCACCGGATTGCTCATCGACATATATAGGGTTGCCATTTGAAAATTATTAAACCCGACGAAAGAACTCGAATAAACCGGAAAAAAACGGTCATCTTTTTCAAATATGTCTACGATTGTAATTTTTGCTTTGTCAGATAAATAAATCTAGTTTCTATGATGTAGAAATTGAGGAAATAATATTTTTCTAAAAACCATACTTACTGGCCGTGATTCTAAGCAAATTCGAGTGCTGTATTAGTGCCAAACCGAAGGGTCTCCAAGAATCTAGTATCTCTGGAAAGAAGACCAGATCGAGGAGCGCCCGAAGAGCACCATCGCCAGAGTACTGCAGGTTAGATTTATGATTCCATCTTATATCAAAATCCACTATAATTTTTTTTTTTAATTTAAACTTTTTCTGTAGACGTTTTGTGTGTTTTTTTGCAAAAAATAAAGAGTTTGTGTACTAGTAATTAGGACGTAAATTAAAAATAAAATATGTAGTTTTTATAAAATAGTCCTTTAATTGACATATATATTAGACTGTAACGCAATTGAGGAGGACAGTGCACGCTGCAATCTAACAACCGCTGGACGCGCTCGACTGGCCACGTTACCCCTCTCTCACAGAAGACTACCTTGAAATGTATTGCATTTCCCACTTTATCTTATTTCCCTAATATACGTACGTATTTCGGTAGTGAGTGAGATGTGCCAGAGCCCATTCCCTTTCTATCCTTCCCCATTTTCGCAACCTTTCTCTCAATCCATTCCTATATCTCCAAAGGTAGCCAGCGCATCCGGGGGCATGCCAACGTTTGTCATTTTGGACTAATATTGGCATGTATCGCGGATGTCTATGGGCGACAGTATCCACTTACCAACAGATGGGACGGTATGCTCATCTGCTACGAATCATAAAGAAGTTATTACGTTATTAGTAATTGTTTATTAATTTTTGGCTTTAGTAAATTAGATTGTAGAAAAAAAAGTCTATTACGTTTAGAAACAAAATTATTGTGAAAAAATACAAAGATTTTTTTTATTCAGTTAGTCTCCAAAACTTAAAAACCCGTATGCAACAGAAAATTGTGCCCGGACGCACCAAGTACGCTCTCCAAACTAGGACGAATCCCGGGAAATCTGTACAGATGGCAGCCCTAACATTACATGATGTATTGCTCAGTTAATACGCTCAGTGTGTGCTGACGTCCGACCTTGAATAGAGACAAAAGTTGTTTTAAACTAGATTTTGTAACTGGTTTCAAATCAAATGACCTAATTATTTGTGGTTACCAATAAGTAACCGTAGTGTTATCAGTGCCTAGTGGTTGCTTAGTGGCAGATCACTGATATAAATAAATATATTCAACCCTTTCATCGTCCACTGCTGTGAATGGGGCGTCCTTATGCATATTGCCTCGTGCATGAGGGATGTGTGGCCTTAAAACGTCGCGTTGCTGCTGGCCAAACCGGTTGGCGAGTCCACTCTTTTATAGGTGATGTAGCTCCTAAGGGTTATAGTAGCGGTTTTGCTGTCCCTAAGTCGCCTTTTACGATACCCACGGGAAAATATGGGGTGGAACTATTTTAAAATTTGCCGACAACACAAGGCCAACTAATTAAGGCTAATCCGAAGCCAACATTTTTTAATTATCGTAAAATAATTTACTTCTGCATTCTTTCATTGGACAACTCATGCAATCATATAAAGTATAACATTAAGGTCAATCAGCAATGCAGTGTTTGTTCACTGTCGCACAACACCGCCTAATGTCAAGAGTAACGAGGGTAATCGACATTTCAATCTTCATTTGACAGTTATTTTGCATATAGGCCTCTGCTTCTAAATCAAGCTGCTTATACACTGACGTGAAGGCGTTATAATCGTATCTGATCGATCTCGAACGCGAGCAGGAGAGAGAACATCGGTAAATAGCTAGTATAAACAACTCTTATCATCATCTGAATACTGTTAAGCCAGTTTTCATCTAGTTTCGATCATCATGTGAGCAGTTAAAGGCGAGAATCGTATGAAGTTTGTTCTCATACGAAAATCATATACTTACAGTATTCTCGCGACCCGATGCACTGCCGCTGTGCGTGCTTATATAAACCCATATACTAATGTCACCGCTCGTCGCGCCGCTGCCGCTCACCGCTCTCCACGTTAACAAAGGCCACTTCCAATTCGATGGGTATGAGGCGAGTACATATGTAGTGTACAAGCTCCTTTACAATTCACTTCACCTCTACTCGGTACTATATGCAAATCCTACACAGTTGCAATTCACATCTTTGTTCTGTACAAGGTTATTTGTTTGTTTGAACAATATGTTTCGCTAACTGTACCGGGCCTAGTATTGTTCTATGTTTCCTTGTGCATAATTTTGACATGTTTTGACATTCTACTTGGGCCCTAACTTATGTTATCTTTTAATGCTCGTGTGTTGTTTGATTAGGAGATTTAATTAATTGCATTAATTCAATAGTATAGAATAATTAATAAGATAATTCCATTGAAACATTTTGGAGCTGTGTGACGTTTTCCGGGCCCCTGCCCGGTGCTGACGACTTGAGGACAATAAGTCGGTAGTGGCTCGGTTAGAAAAGCGGAAGATCATATGCGGCGGAGAGCCTTGGGAGAGGTCTATATCCAACTGTGGAGAGACATAGGTTAATAGATAGAAGAGGAACATTCGGGCCGTGTGATGGTAAGTAGATACTGTCACCCATAGAAATTCGCGAATCATGTCGAACGGCATTAAATTAGCCGTAATTAGCCGCTGCATATCTTTAGAGATTTATTTGGAAAAAAATGGGAGGGATGGGGAATGGGGAGTATAATGGGATAATAGGCTGCCCTCACCCCACTATATCTATCTGTTCGATGAGATGGTGCAAAATTGCTTGGATCGAAAGAGATGGAAGGGAATGGGATGGCAAGGATTACCAGTTCTGGCAATTCCTAAATAATCTTTCTTATTAGCTGTTTTCGTTAGCAAAACAAAATTAAATACACATATTTAATTTTGTTTTGCTTGTATTTGGAAAACAAATACTAGAAATGTGGTTTGTGACCTTTTACGTATTTCATTTGAATAATTAAACATAAGTTTTGTATATATTTTTTAGTTCATACAATAATGTTATTTGTATACTCCCTCTGTGGTAATTCATAATTATTGATTTAGTGAAAATAATTAAAGAATGATTATTTATCAGCCTTCAAATCACTAGAGCCACAAACGCGGGCCCAGTCAGGATGTTTTTAAGTTCTCGAGTATGCGCGTATTTTACACTATTTTCCTTTACCGTCGAGCTAGTGATTTAAAAATCCGTACTGAGATGAAATCTCTGTGATACGGACCGAGAATTTGAACTCACGACCTCACAGATGAAATAAATACCCTAGGCTATCGCTGCTCTTTAGCCGCTGGCACAACTAGTTTATTAAAAAAGCAATGTGTATTTCCGTCCGTATGTATGACTTCAATATTTTGTCCATTATAAAGAAAAATAGCATATTTGATAGCATTCATTTGTCACATCGCTCAAGCGACCCAGAACCATACTTCACGGGACCACAAATTACCAAAAACACAATATTAAACAACGGAAACAAACTATCAGATTGCATGACAAATTGTATGTGCTTCCTGCGGCCATTATCTTTTAGCTTAAGAGTGCATTCACACGGAATTACACGATTTAGCAGCGTAAAGCTTTGGCCAATCTAAAGTTTTTTTATATAGAAATCAGCAGACTTGATGGGAAGTGTATACTGTGGCCCATAGACGTCCGTGATGACTATATCAGTCCAGCATAATGACAAATATTGGTATGCCCCCGGATGACAAAAAAATACAAAAAATGTTGTTTTAGGCACAATGCCACTTGTAATTTATATTAAAACCTGTTTTTCACTTTTTAATTGTCGAGTAAGCCAGAGACCACAGTCTCCTTCACACGTTATGTTGATCTTTTCACTTTCCGAAAAATTCCAAAATGGGCAACATAGAAGTGCCAGTGTATAACTACCCATATGCGCGGTAGTAAACCTTGATGTCAGTATCGTCATGTATTATCATGACAGCGCGATAACTCATGACATGACGCGGGAAGTGGACGCATGAGTGATTGTGGACATCACATTTTCACTGTCATGAAAAGCCGGAACGAACTGCTTTTGTTATTGCATTATGGATCACAATAGCATTGTGTTTTAATGTGACAAATTATTTTCTTTCTTCCTTTATTTCTATCAATTTTTACTTTTTTATAATGTGATTTGTGGTGTCGGCCGGCTTCAACGCACCCCCATCTCTTGCCGTGGGTTTTGTAAAAGGCGACTAAGGGATAACAAAACTCCTACCCGAAGCCCCGATTACCTTTTAAAGAATGAACTTGCCAACCAGCTTGGCCAGCGTGGCGCTTTGAAGTTATACAACCCTCGTGGACAAGACAATGTGCATGAAGAGATGCACCGTGTCTAGCAATGGACGGTAAAATGGCTGGTTACTTTATGTTAAATGTGAGTAACAAAGTTTCAATTTTATGTACCTCTACTTTCTACGTAAGTACGGATTTTTAAATATTGTCACTAGCTCGGCGGTGAGGAAAACTTCGTGAGGACATCTGCATGCTCCAGAAATTTAAAAAAGTCGGGATTATGTGATCCACCAATCCGCAACGGGCTCATGTGGTTGATTACGGCCAGAAATCCTCCAGTACTAGGGGAGGCAGGTGCCCTGCAGTGGGACCTTATAGGCTGATACAAGAAGATTAACCGTGATAACGAAGTTTTTGGATTATAATTATAATTTATTATATTTATATATTTTTTGCAGTGAAGTCAATTAGTTGTCGACTCATTTCAGCCAATTAATACATACCATACCATCAGCATATGTCTCCCCACTGCTGCATATGGACTCTCAAGGCTCGCCACCGCAGTTGACAAAACTTGGCGATGCATCATTAAAAGAGACTGTCTGGCATAAAAGAGGGGAGTCTTTTGCCTAGCTTAGGCTAAAAAACAATAATAGTGTCTCTGCCAAGGTTCGGCAATACGCGTGGCAATAAAAATAATAATGATTAATCAATTCATATCTTTGAAACAGTTGAAGCAATAGTTCCTTGTATTAAGCTAATGCACTTATATTAAGCCGTTTATTAGAAAAGATAAATTATGTTGCGGCTACATTGAAGGTTACAGTAAACAATACTTGTATAAAAAAGTCATTAACTGTGATTGATGTTGGAGACGTGATATTTAGGTGTTATAAATTGTATCGGAGTGCAAAGGCATAGTGGCTTAATTTCCTTGGTCATTGCTTTTTTGTTTAGAGTGAGAGATAACCCTTGCAAAATGTAAATATGTATTAAAAAAAACAACGTCAGCAAGAGATGAAATAGCGAGTGGTGCGTCACTAACTAAGAGATGCCCTAAGCGATCAATTACATTGCGCAATGTTTTTGATCGGTTAGGGAATGTTTCGGTGCAAGATAATAAATAATATTATGGAATAAATATTAATAAGATAATAAATAATAATATTTAAATAATATTACGGAATGTCATTACTTTACAATTTTATTGCAGATCTGAGGGTCGCCATAAAGGTGTTTCTTAAACTTTAACTTATTAACTTTAGAAATCTATACATATTGATAATAATAAAATTAGATATTTTTTGAAAAAGAAAAGTGATTGCAATATAAACTACGAATAATGTAGAATCCAAAAAAAAGCTATTGAATATTTTATTTGTCTCTCTCTCTCTCTCTCTCTCTCTATGTGTGTGTGTGTGTGTCTGAACGCACAACAAAAATTACGGGACAGATTTTAATGAAACTTGATATAATTATAGCTCGGATTAACTTGTTTTCCAGATCCATTATAAAGTTGTCACGGGAATCATAAGTTCACGCGAACGAAGTCACGGGCACCGCAATAATTTGTAAAAAATAAAACTTTTTGAGACTATGGTCCTACCAATATGTATGACAAGTGTATGCTCAAAATATTTCCAAACGAAAATACACATAAACAACAGATGACCTTTGTGTTTTCTATTAAAACTCAAATTTTTAACTAAGAATTAGTTCGCGCTGTTCACCATTTGCAAATTACGTGTCGGTTTTGCAATATGTTTAATAATTA
Organism: Sesia bembeciformis; assembly: GCA_943735995.1. Taxonomy (NCBI): domain Eukaryota; kingdom Metazoa; phylum Arthropoda; class Insecta; order Lepidoptera; family Sesiidae; genus Sesia; species Sesia bembeciformis. The sequence continues at coordinate 17,963,114 of OX031030.1, read as the reverse complement.
TTATAAATCTACGACATGGTATTGAAAGTAGAGTACGCCTACGGGTTGAAATAATTTAGTGATTGATTGGGTTCTATTACAATAATGATTATACTAATTACAAAAATATTGCCAGACTTTTAACGTTTGAGTGTTCATTGGGAAATCTAATTAATGTAAATGTAAGTAAGTGAAGTTCATTATTGAATTGAAACAATGTTATACAATAAATATACTTGGCCATGTGGTTTCGGCCCACACCGTCCTCTCTTCCTGCGGGTTGCTTTGTTATCCCTTATTCCGACTAAGGGATAACAAAGCCGATACCGCAAGCGCTGAGGAATTACATCACCTCTACAAGAGTGGACTTGCCAAACCGCTTTGGTAGGCCTTTTTAAAGCCTACCAAAATGAGGGATGAATCTCATGCACAAGACGCATATGCATGAGGAAGCCCGTGTCCAGCAGTGGACAAAAAAATGGGCTGGTTATGGGACAACGTGCACTTTTATTGGAGGAGAGTGCACGCTGCATTCCCACGGCCGCTGGGCGCACTAGATTGGCCACATTACCCCTCTCACACGTAAGACTACCTTGAAATGTACTGCATTTCCTACTTTATCGTATTTACCCAAAGTAAGTACGTGTTTCGGTAGTGAAGGAGATATGTCAGAGCCCATTCCCATCGTATCCTATCCCTATCCCTCGTATCCCTCCCTATTTTCCCAACCCTTTCTTCCCATCCATTTCTTAATCCGTAAAGGTAGGCAGTGTAGTGTAGTGACGCTTACTGACAGTAATTACGGACACTTCGGTCAAATCTGCCAACAAAAGAAGAAACCTTTGAATACAATTAATGAAACTTGGGTTCTATTTCGAAGTGTATTGTGCAGCTAATATAAACATCACGGTTCTCAACAATCAGGACGTTCAGACATAGGTCATATTGTATGCAAATAATTGAATACCCGACAGAATTACTCGGTGATCTCAGTGCGAATGTTAGAGTGCGTCAGTTCGCGTGATTGCAGCTTGTTGGTTAAAGGGCGTGAGGGCACGAACTTAAGTAACGTCAGTAGAATAAAATACCTTAATTTTATCGGTAAAGAAATAAAACTAAAACGAGACGCGTGTTTTATTTGTCTTAATATTGTTATAATTTTTATTAGCTCTCTTGTATTAGTTACAAATCTTTGACTTGAATGCAAAGTGTGATAAAATGTTTTGACGACGTACTTTTCATCATTATCATAGATTATAGTATATTTCGTATTACTTTTTATATAATTTGGCGCAGGATGTGAATGTGGTCTTTGGTATGTGTTTCGAAACGGAGAATTTTACTGAAGAACGAAAATGACGACAGCATAACAAATAAGCGAGAAATATATCTAATTTTCTTATTAACTTCAAATAAAAAGCTTTCAAACTTTCTTCTTTATTGTCAAATTATCCATAAATCAGTAAAAAGGCCAATAACCTCATAGTAGCATAAAATAAAAACAAATACTTGTTGTTTATTTTCTCCGCCGCCAGTACTTGCGTAGGATTGTCGGCGTACGCGCACGATGTTGAAATTCGTTCAATTAATATGAAATAACTATTTGTTGATGTCACCGACGCGAATTTTGCTGGACAATTATAAATAGTAGCTGCCAGATTATTAATATATCGTCTGCATCGCGATATATTAATAATCAAGCATTTATGTCACTTGATACAGTAATGACAGCGTAGTTTTGTAATGATTTAGGTTAATGCAGCAATGCGTGGCCGGTGTTGTTGTGTATGTAATATAACTTGAATATATTATAAAGTTAGGGGATTGCAACATTTTTGTATGGAACTTGGCATACCTACATTCCGCCATTTTGAAAAAAATATGATTTTGCGTCATCAACCTCAAAAAATCAATAGAAGACGTCGAAGCATATGTTGGGTAAAAGCTCCTAAAACGTCTGAGATTATCAAGGTCAAAGTTATTACTTTCAATATTGTCTCGGTTTCTAGACTTTTTAGAAATTTTTACTTTAGAACCTTTTTTTGTTTATTTTGATATCTCCTGTTGATCTATCACATCTGATTTGGACCTCATAAAATATTTTCTAAAAACACGAAACTTCTTTAAGCCTAGTAAATAAAATGTGATATAACGACTGTGTATATGCTGGTGACGAAATATCTTTTTATTTCTAAATTAGATGTAATAAATAATAAGAAGACATCATAATAACCAAAAAAATATTCTCAGGTAAAAACTTCTAAAACGACTAGAAATCGAGACAATTTTGAAAGTTATAACTTCGATTTTGATTATCTCAGTTCAAAGACGTTTTAAGAGTTTTTACCTAAGTACATTTTTTGTTTGTTTTAATGTCTTCTATCGATTTATTTAGGTTTGGTTAGCGGCTGCAAAGATCGAGAATTTTCAAAATGGCCTAAAGTAGGCATGCCACAAGTCACATGCCATATGCTATACCCAAAGACTTCTATGTGTAGAATACATATAAGTCCTTGGGCACATCCTGTTAGACAGGGTCCATGTATGGTCTCATATACTTTTGTAGCAGCTAATGTAACATCCGTGGATGATTGGATGAGAAGAGCAGTAGATCATCAACGGTCCCTGGGAGATGCCTAGTGAAGAGACATAGGATGATGGTAAGGTATGGTAGAGTAGAAATACGCACGCTGAAGATACACTTATAATTTAGGCCTACTTACGTATTATCAACCAATCAAAATACAGAGATGTATAATTCCTTGTGACAAATGTGATTGTCACGAGTGATACAGGTGACTTAAATATAATATTATTGTTACCAAAAACGAGTTGTAATTATTACCTTTATAAGAGTATTGCATGCCCGGCAATTTGTTTGCACATAATATATATACCTACATAATATATAACCTATGTCCATCTGGAATAATGTATCTTTCAAATGGTGAAAGAATTTTTTAAATACACCTATTTAATATACAGTGGTTCCGGAGATTACCCTCCACATACACACAAAATCACAAAATTCGCACTCTCTCCTTATTATATTATAGTATGGATTGTCTTTATTTATTCATTTAAAATTAATTTCATAAACGTACCACCAAAAAAATTGCATCATTGATGTTATTTCGGATATACATAAAAATAGTATTGTTTTTCAATTATTATTATACTGCATCATACCGTCAAAAATAATGCAGTTATTGTAGAAAAGGTAAATTATCAAAATACGTTCTTGGTAGTTTTTCACCGCCAAATGACAGTTCGAATTGAATGGCGGTCAAGATGACCTCCTAGCAATAAATGTTACATTTATAGGGGCTGTATTGCTACATTTCTATGTTTTGGTTAATCGATGTTACGTAGGTATATATTGTTACTCTTAAGTGGTGATTAATAATTCTATGAATTTTTTATTGCGTTTTTAGATAACCTGATAGATAATTACGTGACTTAACAATGAAAACAATTAGATTAGTTATGTATTGGAATTATTAATAATAATTATTATAACGTGATCTCAAGACACGTACAGTTTTGTGATTTTTAATATAAATATTAGAAATAATTCTAGCTTTAAATTGAAAGCATTATTCATAATAACAAATGTACTCGTGTTAATATTAAGGCGCTGCAGTTCTCTAATTGCAGACGGGCATATCAAACCCTCAGTGCAAATGAGACATAATCTACTCGTCTACTCGTCAGCCGCCTTTCTTCTATAAAAAAAAATATATTGATTGCCGTTGAGACAAGATTGAAAATCATACACTGGCTGAAAGTACAAAAGTGTTGCGCCTTGTGGTGCCGGCTGGCTAAAAGGCGACTACGTGATAACAAAACGGCGACCATAAGCCCTGAGAAACTACACCACTTCCAAAAGAGTGGACTTGTCAACCCTGACTTATTGAGGTCCCACAGCCCTCATGCACGAGACAATGTGCTATAAGTGTTACACATCTATAACATAAGACACTTTGTCATCATACATTTAAACAGACGATACGAATCGCGGAAGGTGGACCGGCCACGCCTGTGCACATTCTATTATGTAAATAAATTGCATACGTAACAACTTTATGTCGTAGGTATTGAAACCTATGTTCCAACTAATAATAGGTGGTAGGTAATAGGCACTATTACCTACCACAGGTAACTACAATAGATACACTAATGCAGGTAATGCATTAAACAAACATTTATTTATGTATTTATTTGAAATATCGCTATAGGTTGTATGTTGTCGTTGGAGCTATTGTGTAGTTGTAGAGAAAACACCGATGGAATCAAAGATAACACTTGGTACAAACGTATGTTCCTTTTAGTTAATTTTAGTAGAAGGAGAGCGCATACTGCGTTCTCACAGCCGCTGGGCGCACTCGACTGGCCACGTTACCCCTCTCTCACAGAAGACTTTCTTGAAATGTACTGCATTTCCTACTTTATCGTATTTCCCCAATGTCCGTACGTGTTTCTGTAGTGAGTGAGATATGACAGAGCCCATTCCCATACCATCCCTCCCCATTTTCCCAATCCATTCCTTAATCTGCAAAGGTAGGCAGCGCATCCGCTTGCATGCCAACGTTTGCCATTCTGATGTTGGCATGTATCGCCATGTCTATGGACGACAGTATCCACTTACCACCAGGTGGACTGTATGCTTAACGATCGTTAATAATAACGATAAATAATTGATTTATTCCTTAAAATATTATTAATTTTCGTAAGAATAGTATATCTATTATATATTTTAAATTGATTGACATGTTTTGGGTTTGCGTTACTTCGATGACACATTGTATAATATTTGATATGTTTGAATGTTATTGTGTGTAAAAACCCACCAAATATTTCCACTTCAATTCATGCATAACATGGACAATATGGGTGACCGTATTTTCACCTATAAACTTGTTTTTACCATTGTAACCCGCGACATTCACGAGTTCAATGCAAACGTTTGACATTTATGTTTGAGGAAACGATATCGAAATCTATTTTATGATCTTTAGTCAATCAATGTAATTTGACATGTATGGGAATAAATATGAAGTCTTATTTAATACCCTTTCTTATTTAATTTACAATACCCAAGTAATATACATCAAATTTATTATAATAAAAAAAATATTAATCACTAGCAAATAAACATTCCCACAGCCGCTGGGCGCACTCGACTGGCCACGTTACCCCTCCTTCACAAAAGACTACCTTGAAATATACTGTATTTCCTACTTTATCGTATTTCCCCAATGTACGTACGCGTTTCGGTAGTGAGTGAGATATGCCAGAGCACATTCCCATCCCATCCTCTCCCTCCCCATTTTCCCAATTCATTCCTTAATCTGCAAAGGTAGGCAGCCCATCCGGGGTAGTGCCAACGATTGTCATTCTGGACTGATGTTGGCATGTATCGCCATGTCTATGGACGACAGTATCCACTTACCATCAGATGGACTGTATGCTCTGCCGCTTTTTAAAAAAAATACATAATATATGAGTGATATGCAGCTAACTGGGCCTGTCGCGGGAACCAAACAAGAATGGTTACCAGACAATACCACTAAATCTATGCAGATATATGCCTCCAAAACCTCGCCACTACACACATTCTTCGGCTCTTCACAACCACTTCAAGTGGCCGGTCCACGTGGCCGTACTGCGCTTCCCAGTACATGACCTCCATCCGAGGACTCGTTCACCCCAACCAATATACCGATATTCGCGGCAAATACGACTTGCCCATTGCCATTTCAGTATGCTAATTAATTCGTACAAGGATTAATAAATAACAACTGCGGTTACATAAATTACTGATTTAAAGACAATAATGCAGGGATAACCATAAGAAATTCTACATAATTCAACAAATTGGATCTGGCATAGGTTATAACATAAAAGAGATAAGGAACATGAAGAAAACAAATTTTCAGTTAGGTCTGGACTTGGGTAGGCTTGGGTAATTATGATAATTACATCAATGACATTTAAATATGGTAACACAGTTTGCAGTTCCTAAATACTTATTGCATGGAATATGATACATTAATATGAGAATATTACGTCACTTTGGTCAGATTATAATACAACTGCCCTGAATTAAAATATAGCATATTAAGTGGTGTAACTCATTGAGGATTGCCTCTTATTGAGGACGAGGGAGGCATCACTTGATGTCGTGAATTATACGCGAGCCATAATCTTATTAAACTTATATTATGGGCTTATAAAAATTCGCTGTTACTACTATAATGCAATGCTTGTAGACCTTTGGCAATGGCAGAAAAGTGTAAGAAAGGCGACGTTCACGATATATCAGCAATGGTGACAATCATATGAGACTTTGTTGACTCGCAGAGCCTCTAACCCTCAATTTATTAATTTTTTTGAGTAGGCTTTACAGTGTTCCCACCACAGAATTACACACTCACAGTTCAGAATGGCCACAGAATAAGTAACAATAAAACTACTTCTATGCAAACGTAATCAGTACTGAGTAATCACTGTCGCCCTACGAAACGATTGCTAAGTGAAATGAGACAAGTCCAAATATTTCATTAAAAGCTAAGGAGTAGTAATTAAACCAGCGGCAGATAATACTGAATGGGTAGTAAATCAGTGGCACCAAAATTTAAAGGTGGCTGAGGTTTAGATTCTCTAGTGACAATATACTGGTCCACCTGAATCGACGACTTCAAGAAGTTCACCGCTGGTGATTAGATGAGAAGAGCCGAAGATCGAGTGTGGTGACGAGCCTTGGGGGAGGCCTATATCTTGCAGCGGATAGACACAGGCAGATGGTATTTCGATGTGGTGACAATAATGAAATAGAGTACCGTCGACTTGTGTTGATTCTTAGTAATTTAAGATTATTTCCTTCAGTTATTCAAAAATAGTTTGTGTAGATCATAATTTACCTACTGCTCATTTAGCACTTTTTGCTTCTCATTTAAATCAAGCCAAATCTGAATAAAGTATTTCGAGAGAAAAGGTTGTAGTGAGCTGGTCAGAATTACCGAATTCCAGCTGCATATTTTCACGTTGTGGTTTATGGTCAACGATCTGATATATTTCTGCGTTTCCTGGTACGTGGTCTCCATTCGAGGACTCGTCTACCTCGTCGGTTGTCGCTCCCGGATAAATACGGCCTGCCCGTTGTCATGTCAAGTTGCTGATTCCTTGATCTTTGTTTTCCACTTTCAATTCGAAAGCTATTAACATTATGTCCTCAAATGAGGTATCTTACTCACGAATGAGCGACTCATCAATTTTTAAATCAAAACAAGATAGAGGTGTCAGCTCGTTAACAAATCAGACGCAGTCTAATTGCGGCTCGATTGTAACAATTAGTCTGTATAATGACCGCGTTTTTAATTTAATTAGGGTTTTGAACTTTTTAAACAGGTGTTTGGACTTAGTATTATTTGCTCAATACAGGTTATTGCGCTGTTATGTTTAATATCAGGTTTAACAGGAAATTAGGCGCACTGTGCCATATGCCATCCGCTTCTGAAGGAGGTAGACTCTAGGTAACTCTAATTGTACTATGCCATGTTATGGCCGACTTTGGAATAGTATCATCCCGGTTGTAAAATGTGACAAAACATAAAAGGTATATTTTAAACCGTTATTGCACCAACGTACCATCTCTTCATTGCACAATGGTTGACTGGGAGATAATGCTTCTAAACATTAAGTCCGCCTTATGTCACTGTGTAAAAAGGAATAAATAAAATAAATAAGCGGTGAGTTGCTGACGAGTCGTGAATAATCTTTATAAACTCATAGGTATTTAGACACACGTATATAATTTACGGCACATAGTTTCAACTGTATTGGGGACAACTCTCAGAAGCTGAACAAACAATAATTGCACTCAGTTTGCATTCTATGTGTTAGACTGCAATTCTATGCACGATTTCGTTGACCAAATGAAGCTGGGAATTTTGATGTTGTTTTATCAGATTTACCACTTAGGGAAATACTGTACCATAATTGCGATTGTTAATGTTTTGAACGCTGCGTCCAAGCTTGTATTGGATTTAGCGGCGCCGGGGGACACGACTCACGAGTAATGTAACAGTAAACATAACCGACCATTTAATCGTCCACTGCCTGGACGTGGGCTGGATGTATGACTTTGAAACGGCACACTGACCCAGCGGGTTGACGAGTCCATTTTATTAGAGGTGGTGTATTTCCTTAGGGCTTGTGGTAGCGCTTTGTTATTAGTTAGTTGCCTTTTAGAGCACCCACGGAAAAATATTGGGTGGTACTATTCTGAAGCCGGCCAACACCACACGACCGGCGTGTACTGCGCTGAGGGATAATTCCTACGAACTCTGACAACATTTGCCACTCACTATATGAGATAATGCTTACAAATACTACCTTATTTTTTCTTTATAATGTTTTTATTTATTAATCTTATGGTACTCCTCTGTGTTTGTATGTGTGTGTGCGTGTTCGAGGCCGTGTGTGGCAACACGCGTGTGGATAAACGACCCCATTGCCGGTCACTGCACGCTGCAGAATAGTACAGGTGCCGGTAGGGATGCAAAAATTTATCTATCGATAGTTTGGTTACATGGGTTGCCAAGTTTCGGTCCGAGTATATCATACTTATATAGTGAAGTATATATTCGTTAAGTACAAGTATAAGTCAATGTATAGTCGAGTATATAGTCAAGAATGAAACAACTTTTTATTAAAATATTTTGATTAAAATTTCAATACAGTAGTTGTAATCGATACGTTTTATGGCTTATGCAATTACCGGAGAAAAAACTGACACATTAAAAATATTGTATCTAATAAAAAAATGGCAAATTTCTGCTTGAAAACGTTTAAGAAAAGAGAGCTGTCGCCATCTCTGCAACGCATGCATGGATATAAAACCATTAGTGTGTTAGTGATGTCATTAATACATTATCGCAGTTCTCTTCTAAACCTTACGACACACCATTTTTTTAAAGATATTTTGATTTCACGAATTATATTCTCGTTTCTTTAGTTATTTAATTAATAATTATTAAGATAACAAGAGTCAAATACTCAATTACATGCTGAAATTGTTACTTAATTATTTCGATGTCGATATTTTGATATAATTTATAATTAATTTTAATAATTATGTAGTCATGAAACAATTAAAATTTGTGATACAGATCAAATATCACTTAATCTTATCGATATTATCGATAACGTCCTTCTCTCTTCCCTGCTCTAACGGTCCGCTTGGCTGGCCACGCTAGTACTTACTATACTATTGAAAGTGCAGCTCTATGCATCTCTGACTGCATCCATGCTCGACATCTATTTGTATAAATCATCCTTAGGTTAATTTGCATGAATCATCGAACTCACTCACGATGTTGGGTTTGCAGCACGCGCACAATTAAAAAATCATTAAAACAAACTATATCAGATAATGATCATGTTTATAATGCTATAAATTCTGTTAGAATAATGCTGGTCACACACATATGTGATGTTTCGCACAAATAATATTTCGACTTCAAAACTTTTTTATGTTATATGCATATAAAATATAATTAAATTACAAATTAAAACACATTTAGTTTGGTTTTAATCTTGGTTTAATAAAGGCTTTGTTCTCCCTTAGTCGCTTCTTACGACGCCCGCGGGGAGGGATGGGGGGTGCTATTTTGTAGTCGGGCGACGCTACTCGGCATAATTTGTTTCTAGTAATTTTAATATGTGCACCGTCTACATATTATTCTTGTGTTCATGTACGTCTCCTCCCGCCGAGGGGTTGCCTGGAAGAGATCGCTTTACCTACCTACTTATTGTATCCTACTCGTATTTATTTAAACTTTGTGTCACTTTCACTGTATTCTTTGGAGTGCAATAAAATATACTCCAACTTACTCACTAATTTTCATATTGCAAACAAGAAGCTAGTAAAAGTATCACTAAGTCCCTTTGCTGAATATTCTTTACTCAGTCTTGCAATAAAATTGTACCAAATATCCGTTACTATAGACGCCAGCTGCGTATCTGAACAAACAATGAGTAATTATTGTAACACACTTTTTGTTGATGTCAGAAAACGTAGTGAAATCGACACAAATGTGTCAATGACTGTGGGAATCACAGCGAAGACCAAGGGATCAGTGTGGAATCTTCGTATAAAGCAGTGGTTGTGCGGCGCGGTCGCCATCAGAGTTGCGGACATATTCAAAAGCTACACATCGATCTACCTTAGTATAAGTTTTTCTCGGTTGCAAACGCCTATTATCGCTTATGATTAAAGTATTTTTTCTGTAAAAAAGTTTTATGTTTCTCAGTACGTTTCACTGGAGGCGCTGCTTGATTCTTTACGAGTATACTTATATATAGAAAGGAAAAACCAAGTGTTATAAAAGAAAAAAAAACGATACTAACTAAAGCAATAGGGAGAATTCTTAGAATCTGTGCTTAAAATATGCGGCGTATCCATTGAATGAGGATTGTAATCTTATAATTTTACCAGACTTTGACTGACTTACTTATTTCCTTCGGGCGTTATAACTTTATAGGTTTTAGTCTGTATCGTGTTTATTTCTATATATGGCCATCATATATGTATTATCATATAACATATAGGCGACCCTTAGTTAGAAATGCCATTCAGTCAGACTTAGACTGATTATTTCACAAGCTGACATACCGTTTGTGTATCTTTACCGTGTCTGAAACACAGCATTTACTACTGTGTAAGTCTTATCTATTGTATAATTAGAATTAGAATTAGAAAATAAAATGGATTACTGTTACTGTTATTACTGTTATACTGTTATATGGGAATTGTCTTCCAGCCAATCTTCAGGAGAGGAAAATAATTATATTAACGGCGGTGCAATCAAGGAAGGAGAAAAGCAAAAGAAAATAAAAATAAACAAAAGTTAATGAAAGGAATAATGAAAGTATCATTTAAAAATGCAAAATATATATTAATGAAATATACAAATACCTACTTATATATAAAATACATATGTATAAATATATTTACATACGTATTTACATAATATGAACAATTTCTAATTCTATGAACAATCGATGCCATTTGTTCTAAAACAATTACGAGCTCTTCGTCAAAGATATTACGATTGGACAATCGTTTAATCTGCCGCTTTCTTTCCATAGAAAAGTAGTTTTGAGACGTATCAGCCGCCATTACCTGAAGTGTGCTTTTTCCGAAATTGGAATGTCGCGATCTATTTAATAGGAACGTATATTTGAAACGTACCTAAAACTTGGTTAAAATTGTAGCAAATTCAATTCCATCACAAGTGTTACGATAGTCCATTCGTTAGTAGTAAATTCTTGGTTTGCACAATACTGCAGATAGGCATAAAGTTCGCGAGCGTTGCATACGCAAGTACTAAGGGTCCGAAGGCTGGGAATATTCGTTTCGTAATGAATGCGGGGCTCTAAAATGACTCTTTGAATTGTACGGTTATAAAGGACTTTGATGAGGTTTAATACGTTTGTATATTTATACCTACACCTGTTGTAGTAGTGGATCAGTTGATTTTACTTGATATGATTGATTGCTTTTTCGATAACTTTTCACAGAAAATATTGTGTGAAGTTTCATCGGCATTACTATGAAATTTCCCTCTTTATTCGTATTTTCCCAATGTACGCAAGTGTTTCTGTAGTGAGTGAGATATCCCGTCCAATCCACACCCCCCCTTTTTACCAATTCTTTCTCCAAATCACTAAAGTCAGGCAGCGCATCCGTGGCCGTGCTAACATTTGTCATTCTGGACTGAAGTCGTACCGCGGATGTCCATGTACCACCAAGTGGACTGTCTGCTCATCTATCCCTTCTTTAAATATAAAAAATAAATAAGCAGAGCTGACTATTTAACTAATATTTATTTACACTAAACCCACGCTACCTCGGGCGAAGTCACGGGCGATCGCTATTGTGTTGTTACTACTCCCCATGCGCAGTCGATTAAAAACATTTTTTATATCGATACCTCATACGGTTATTACCGTTTATCAAATTTCAAAACCAATACACGCCACTGACTCAATCGTATTTAAACAGTTTATAACCCTCTTGATATATTAGCCGTCTGCACATTTTAGCCGTCTGCTGACCAGTCACGTTGGTCACATCTAAACGGAGCGGATCCTGCACCTTCGCTTGACCATTGCTGCAATCCAATTTATCTAAGGTCTAACTAGAGTAGACCTCTCCATGTAACGCGAAAGGCAATGATTTGCTATTTACCTACTAACTAGTAACTGATGTGTCAGGTCGTGATTTATTAGAGAGATATTAAATGGATACCCTCAATGCACGGAGTATGTTGAGCTGTGTATAAATACGAGCTGCTCCAAATCGTACTATCTTTAGACGAAGAGCTCGTATTTTTTTAGAACAAATTCAATCGCAAAATTGTTCGTGTAAATATGTAAATATGCACATCCACGATACATACCAACATCCGTCCAAAATAACTAACCTCGGCAGGCCTCCAGATGTGCTGTCTACTTTTGGAGATATAGGAATGGATTTGGCGAAAAGGTTCAAAAAATAGGATGAGATTGGAAGAAGTTCTGGCATAGCTCACTCACTACGTTACGTACGCTTGAGTTCATTGAGGGAATAGCATAAAGGTATATTTTACCTAAGTTTTATAACTCTGTGATGGTTAATTGGGATCTATAACAAATGCAACCGTTAGATACCACGTTATGACACTTTCTTACCAGTACCTACCATTTAAGTTTCAGTAACTTGATATCCATTTGTCCATCAACACTCACGTGACAGGGACGAACAACCCAATACCCAAACTCAAGAATTGCAAAAGAAAACTATCGGCATTAAACTGCATGGAGGCGCTTTTGGTGAATTATGGACCGAATTCTTTCATTAACAAAAGGCCAGGGTCACTGGCCACAAGATAGTTATAGATAGGTATCGAGAACATTACAATACCTTGACCCTTATCACCCCTGAGCTGACACACTCCACAATTAAATACAATTAATTACTTTGTAATTAACAGGTGCTATAATATTAATTATATCACAGATGTTGCGGCCTATGAAATTAATTTGAAGATAGATAATTATTATGAACTCGATTAGATATCTATCTAGATTCTGGATGTTATTACGTAAGAGATTCAGTAATTTTCTGTTATATGCGTTAATAAACATAGCGTACGACTGATATTTTAAAATGTAACACATCTAATATCTATACATAGGTATATAGAGAGATATACTGACTCATTAACGCCGCGTAAACCGCTGAAGCTATAATTGCATGCGTCATGCAATTTGACGTAAAAGCTCACTATAGTCGGATTTTTTATTCGATTCAAGGATATGACATGTAGAACTGTCAATAAAGTGTCATCTCCCGACAAATTTCACTGTTGGACAGTTCTAAGTGTCATATCCCTAACTCGATAAAATCGGAAAATTTAAAAAATCGGACTAAGAAGGAAGTTTTCAAAATTTAATCTCTAAAGGGGTGACACAGAACACCAAATAGTTTCACTTGCCTTATACAGGCGAAACGTGACTGTACTATTTTATCCGTAATGATGTAGAAAACCATAAAACTATGTTTTATGTGAATAAATTAATAAATATATATTATGTAAATAACATAAATTTGAACTTTATGGAGGGAACTCGGGGAGTGAAGTCAAGTTATTGTTGATTATTATAAAATACCAGCTGTGCCCGGCCACGCGTTGCTGTGGCTGCCCAACAGATGGCGCTTACGCTGTTTTTACCTGTTTTTGGGTAAAAAGCATGTTTTTCCCCTGTGATAGGTATATAAAAACACGCGCGTATTGAATGCAACGTTGTGTTAAAATTTCAAAGCAATCGGTGAAGAATTTTCGGAGCAAAAGATTTTAAACGAACGAACGTTTACATTTTTATTACGTTTACATATAGAGTGTATAATGTTTTTTGTGGTTTAATAGTGATAGTTTATTAAACTTCAAAGTGTTTTTTGTGCGTCATGTTTGTAATTATAAAATAAAAGCATAGGACTGCGTTTTTCGTGTGCAAACAAGAAGTCCCATTCTGCCCTCAGTAAACCAATTATCACTTTACTGAGCGACTCCTGACTTACTTCGACGGGACTGGACGTTGACATGATACGTTTTATTAGACTAAAAATATTTGTTATTAAGAAAACTTAACACTGGCAGAATGTGCTAATTGAACCATTGCCTTATATGAAAAGAAAAATAAATATATTTATTTGGTTTTACTTCTCGCTTATGCCATGTACCACAGTCTAAGACCTAACGGTATAAAAACGTCACCAGTTCGTCACGGCTGCCCGTTTGCGGTCAACAAGATAACACGAGACCTAAATATTTGTCGACGTAATGATGACATAACGGATTTGTATTGTTATCTAGCTGTATTAGTTTATGAGAAATAATTAAGTGATTAGTTGTATAATTAAAATACTCCGTGCGCAATGAAATTTAAAGATGAGTTAGTTCCCTGGTGACAATAAAAGGGGGATGCTGGACGCTGCAATCCAATAGCAACTACCTTGAAATGAACTGCATTTCCCACTATATAGAATATCCTATTCCCTAATGTACGTATGTGTCTCGAAAGAGAGCGAGATATGCCAGAGCTTATTCCTATCCCTTCCAAACCCTTTCCCCAAATCAATTCCTACAGCTAAAAAGGTAGGCAGCGCATTTGGGGCCGTGCCAGTGTTTATCATTCTGGACTGATATTAGCATGCATCGTATCCATAGGCGACAGTATCACTTACTTCCAGGTGGACTGTATGCTCGTCTGTCGCCGTCTTACTATAAAAATAATAATAAAGAAACGGGATTTCCCGCGCTGGGCTCCGTCGTTTTGCTGTAATATTTTTAGTAATGTAGTTATTAAAAAATTGGTTATTTTGTTGGAATGAAAATGTATGATGTGTAGTTGGCGAACCTTATAAAATAAAATATTGTTTCCTTGATATGTATATTAAGACTAATTAAATCCTAAGAAAATTTATTTTTACCGTTATATCTAGATGTTTGAGCATAATTATTTCATACTATATTTAATTAACACTTTCACGGATACAATATTAAATATTAGTGACTTTCATAAAACACACTTTCATTTAATGATGTTAATGATTTTTTAATGCCACGGTTTTAATTATTTTTTTCCCCTCTAGGAGAAATAGTTCTTCAAAAGGAATAGACCAATCTTATCAACCACCCTGTTTAATAAGACCGCTAGTTACACCATTTTCACCCACCCACCCACTTGCTGTACTATAAATTAGGGTTGTTAAGGATATGAAACTGTACATACTGTCAAAGATATACAAACAAGGATAGTACAAGTACAATTATCGGGTATTTCGAAAAAAGAATGCCCGCGTAAAATGCCCGCGTAAAAATATATTGCTGTTAGGTTGGCACTATTGTAGCTAATTTTCATGTAGTTTTCGCGCCATCTGTCAAATAGTTGTTTGAAAATTCTCATATTTGCTAAACAACCTCGACTGTACTTTGAGAATTTTACAATGGATAAAAATATCGAACAAAGAATTTGCCTTAAATTTTGTGTTGCCATCAATATTGAAAATGTTAGAGACCTTTAGATGTTAGAGAGAGAGAGATGTTAGATCATTAAAAATCCTACCGTGAGTCGACTTTATCAAAAATAAGAGCATATGAGCGGTTCAAAGCATTCAAAGAAGGCCGAGAAGTGGTTGAAGATTTGCCACCTTCGGGTCGACCTTGAATGTCTTCGACTGGAAAAAATATCATCCAGGTGGAGGATATGGTGATGGTATATCGTCGCGCTACACTTAAGAGAGATAGCTCAGAAAGTTGACATGTCACGAATCCGTCGCGCCAATTTTTTTGATGTTTTAGTATAATACACGTCGCGGCACGGCTTGTTCCGAAGGAATTGAATTTTCTTCAAATGGTCGGGTAATTTTTGAAGAGAAGCGGTTGCTACAGACATGCTTGAACGAGCCAATGCAAATCCCACGATTCACGAGTCACGAAATTTAGACGATAGAAACAATATGTTTTGTTTTTGTTTTGTCAAAACTTATTTGACAGAGTAGTATTTAATATACTACTCTGTCAAATAATGTTATATAATGATCCGGATATAATGTTATACTCTTTTCACGGTTTCGGGTACAGATCGTGGATATGAAATTATTTCGGACATGGTTTCGTATACGGTTTCCGTTATGGATATGTTTTTAAAGAACTTTTAAATGTTTTAGGTACTAACTAAAAGCAAAGAAAAATAAAACCAAACAGGGAATAATTGCAAATTTACTTTCATAAAGAACGAACGAAAAATCTCTGAAATTAAATGGTAGCAACAAGTACTTGTCAAAACTCGCCTAGTTTAAATTCCGCCCCATTATAATTTTCATTATAATTTAAATTTTATTCATTATTTAAATTATAATAAATAAAATTATTTGTAACAACATCCAAATCTTTTATTTTCGATATCGATTTCGGTTTCGGTTGTTGTTTTAATTCGGATATCCGAGAGTTTCGGTTACGGTTACGGAGCTCTATAACGACAAGTAGTTGAATTTGTAGGTGAAGGCTCGACACCGAACAGTGCTACTTGTTTATATGTAATTACGTATTGTCGCGGTCATCATGCGATTCGTCGCTTAACAAACACACCCATTCATTTACAAGCGTCCGATGACGACAATGATGTACGAAAATAATATTTATAAAAAAAAAAAATATGTGTATCAAATATAATAAATAAAAAGTCTATTATTACACAAACTCCGAAATATTGACGAAGTAATTGGCACAGAAGCGTAGTATATTATCTACTAATATTGTCATAATTGACGAGAATTATCTTAATTCCGAATTGTAAGTTTAATTTCCGAGAAAATTATATTCTTTAATTAATAATCTATGAACTTAGTTATCTTTGTTTCTTTTAAATAAATTAAAGTGTCTTTTGAATATTCAATACTTTCCCGTCAGGGTCCGTTTATTTGTTTCAGCCTGTATAGTCTTGTACTAAATCTAGCAACATGATGTTTCATTCTTCTCATCATAATCCAGCTACACTTTCACCATCACTTCTTTTACTCTTTTTCTATAAATTCAATTCAAGCATAATGTCCAAAAGATAACAAGACTTAAATGACAGCGGGTAAAACATGCAGCCAGATGTGGTGATGACAGATGGAGCAAATCCCTAACTGAGTGGTGGTTCAATGCTGGAAGAAGATATGGAGACCGACCAGCAGCCAGGTGGATCGATGACATAAACAGAGTCGCAAGATCTGGATGCGCTTAGTTCAAGACAGAGGCAAATGGCATTACCCTGCAGTAGGCTGAATATATAAAGCTGAGAATGGCGATGAAATTAATGAAAATCCCTCACAAGTTTTCTTTAGCATTTCCACAAAATAATGCAACTACGTTAATAGTACGCGAAGACGATTAAAATGAATTACAAGAAATCATTTTATAACCAAGTTATTTCCTTTCCATTACAGGCGGTGGTCGTCGAACGACAACGCAGATCAGTGCAAACGCTACGAGGGACTCGCAACTCCTCTCACTCCTCGCTGCCAGAAGAAGGCAACTCCTCACCGGGAGGCTGGCCTCTCATATTAACACATTAGCCACTTTAGTGCATAAGCCTCATAAGTAAGTATTTATTCTATGATATGACAGGGAGACATTAATATGTCCATTTAACTATAAATAGCCCATTTTCTATTCCATCCCATCTAATCCCGTCGAACAATGGATATAAAAAAATCCTCATCCCATTAGACTCTAGTTTATCCCAACATATGGAACAGCAAACGTAAAGGGAGTCAACAATAGTCTGATATTGAGATGAGCGACTGGCGACAATATGTTCTGAATGATTCCACTGTCATGCATTTAGGGGCTCATATGTGAGATATTTATTATTGTAAAAATATATTTATTATAACTATATGAGAGCAATAAATGTATTGAGTACCTATTGAATGACTGCAATAAATATATTTATAATTATTGCCTCTGATTAAAATTCGAGTATTATAGATCAGTACATAATACTACAGCTTTTTGTTAGATAGGTGACAGTAAATCAGCAAGAACACAATACATAACACTCTGAGCGATGTTGACAGGAATTTGAATCTTTTATACTATGTAAAGGTTTAGACAGGCATACTGAGGGTAAATGGTCACTGTTGGAGAAGGACACCAAAATCTGACCATAATCTAACTGACCTTTAAGTATGAGTCTTCACGAGTATGAACGAGTATAGTCTTATGAGTCTCTTTAAGTATGTGTTTTTAATAACAAAATCACTTACTCATTTCAGAACCAACACCACATTCGCTCAGCTGGAGATTCGAGACTTAAATAATTCAACGGTGAAAAGAGTTACATTCGATAACTCCAGCAACGAAGCCGCACCCACCCTCAAATTAGTCAGTCATGACGGCACGAAAGAAATCCGGCAAGACATCAAGCCTCACGAAATAAGAACGCACCTCTTCATACCCAAACTTTATCAAGACAATAGAAGTAGGACCGGTTTTATAAATATTCGGAGAAAAGATGCAGTTAATAGAACTACTTCAGTTACTGAACTGACTACTGAAAATGGAGTAGTTTATGTCCCACCAGAAAACTTGGAGGGCCTTGATAAAGAAGTCGAGTTAGACCCCGAAGAAGAATTTCAAGTAGATGAATCAAATCATGGACTTTATTTACTCAATTATTCAGACACAGACAATGTTACACACGGTCAAAATTTAAACAAAACTAAAAATAACGAGGTTAAAGGAAATAGTACGAAAATTGAAACTATAATTTTAAATGAAAATACTACCGTAACCAAAGATAATACAACTGTTAAACAAGAGGAACACAAAAAGGAAGATAAAACAGAAGCAAATGTAATTGCTAATAGTACAGATACAAAACCAAGTGAAGGTGTTAATCTTCAAGCTGACAAAGATAAAGAAAATAATACCTTGTTTATGTCTGATGAAATTTATAATCACTTTCGGCCCCTCGAGACTGAGTTACCGGAAGAAGACATGGCTCCTTTCCATTTATTTGGTAAGAAACTTGATGTGCAATCAATAAACGATAATCTCACAAATGCTCCGTCATTGTCGGCTTCTACAAAATCTGTTAACTTCATAGTTCCTCCTCCGGAAAAGAGAAAGTTTAATTCGCGATATTCAGCGACAGAGAAGTACAGAAACACAAGTGCAGATGAAGAAGAATTTAATGAAGATATGGATGTGTCTGTAGTTAAGAATATCATTGAGAAGAATAAAGTCAGAAATTCGGTCAAAGGCGCAGCACCAGCTAGGCACATTGGTTTAGTTAATGCGTACAGAAAACATGCCAGTACGAGTTCAACTTCTACGACATCAAAACCGTTTAACATTGCTCAGTTAAATGTAACTGAACTAATCATACAAAATATTACACCGAGTTCTCTAGACAAAGGTAAAGATGGTAACCGATCGAATACAACTGATTTAGCGAAAGACCTTATTAATAAAATGAATAGCACTAACACGCAAAAAGACAATACAGCTAATAGAACAAATACAACTTTAACGGCAAGGAATTATACGCGAAGTTATTTTAATTTACGTCGTCGCCCATCCAGAGTGATAGCATCATCTAGTACAGAAAGTATACTACCTGCCTTTAATGTATTAGTTAATACAACCACAGAAAAAGCTTCTACGTCTGTGTACACAGCAGTGGTCACATCAATATCTATAACTTCTTCTATGAAAGGACAAAATAAAACTGAAGGTGCACTGAGGGAAGATAACAGTACTATTGTTGAAATTCCTGAAGAGAATGTCAATAATACTTCTTCAAAAACTATGCTGTTGAATAGCACGAAAACGACTCCTACATCTTCGCAAATTGCATCCTCAACTTATAGACCATACAGACACAGAATACGAATCAAAACTACGACGCCTGAAAATACATTGAAATCAAGTTTTAGCTCTACACCTGTGGTTTTTGTTCATAGGCCAACCGATTCACCGATAGTCAGCGATTTATCAACTCAAAACTCAGCAGATTTAAAAAATGAAGCAACCACTTCGAGAATATCCGAACGATTGGCAAATTTGTTTCGACAAAATTCCAACGATGATTTAAACTCGGCCGGTGGTAGTACGATAAGACCTAAGAACATCCTAAAAAGGCGACGGCCGACTACTACAACTTCGACAACTCCCGCTTTTCCTCCGTTACCAACATCAACTGAAAAAACGACAACCACTACCTTATTAACCACACCGGTAGCTTTGACAAGTTCTTTTACAGCTACTCGGAACTCTGATGTAACTGAAAACACATTCATGCCCTACATCGTAACTTCAAGAACATCATCAGAATCGAGTTCTAAGCCATTCGTGTTTCCTGCAAATTCTTCTATGGAAACTGAGATGAATATGACTGTTACAAATGCGACTAAAGATGATGATGAGAATAGTGAAAATTCCTCACAAAACGAAGAAGTTGTAATAGAAGCTGAAAAGACATATACAGCATCTTATGTTTTAGCTGGATTAGGATTTTTGCCAGTCATGGCTATTGTAGCCTTTATATTAAGGAATATTTTAAATAAGAAGACCAAAGAAATAGATACGGAGTACGAGGGATATTTTGACGATAGTGATGTGAAGAAGGAGTCACCTATAACGCCTGTGGCGCGCCCCCCGATGCCGACGCCGTCGAAGCTCGATCAAAAATGGGAGTTTCCAAGAAATAAGTTGAGGCTCCAGACACTTTTGGGGCAGGGGAATTTTGGACAGGTGTGTTGTTTTTTATTTCTCAATTTTTTCACATTATGATGGGTAGATACTGAATTTTAAGTCACATTGATGTCATCAATATTTACTTATATTTAAAATCGTATCAAAGCCATGGCTGTACATGAAATCTAATGGCTGTACATCTTTACAGGCATTTTTTTGATAAAAAGTCTTTTTTGATTTTGATAACCATTGGACGGATTGTAATGAAATTTGGTATAGCTTATGTTATGTATATGTTATAGCTTATGTGCTGGGTTAACATTTGGGACACTTTTCATTTGAACACTTTGAACGAAGTTGCGAGCAATGCTAGTTGAAACATCAGTACGAATATACTTAGTTGCGATGTTGTATGTAGACTATTTGTAAACCTTTAGTATCCCATATCATGCCATTTATTTAAAAACAAAATTTAAACTTATGAATAGGTTTACAAGATGATATTATTAATAGTCATAATACCATACGCTAAATGTATATCTTTTTTGTATATATTTAGGTATGGAAAGCTGAAGCAGACGACTTGAACGGTCACGATGGTCTGACGCGGCTGGTAGCGGTGAAGAGTATCAAGGAGACCGCCTCACAAAAGGAGAAACAAGAACTCCTGCACGAAATATACATCATGCAGAAGATTGGAACCCATCCTAATGTTGTCACATTACTTGCCTGTTGTACTGAACAAGGTATGTCTCATCTTTCTAAAAGTAATTATTAAGCTATGTTATAAAAAATCTATAAGCTATGGGTTCTCTAGTGACTTGGCAATCTACAGACTTTAGGTTTGCTTTACTCAAATACATAGATGGTAATAGACACATTCATACGACAATGCTTGAAGTACAAACTGTGCCATAAGTGCGTCCTTCAGTGCCAAATATGACGTACTGTACTAAAACGAAAATGCTAACAGTCACCATAAATTTAGTCACGTCTTGAGATATAGATGGAGAAAATTTTTCTGGTAGTTTATCTTGAATAAAATCCGTAAAGGTGAGATTTGACAAAGAACCAAATTTACTGGTGTGGCTTATAGAATTATCAAACTGACGTGACAATAGTTAAGCCATATCTGCCTCAGGGCTGATAACTGATGAGGCAGAAGTGTCCTAGAGTGGAGACCACGTACCGAGTACCGTCACCAGCCCTTTGATTATTCACTGCTGGACATGTGCCTCCCGGTACACATATTTATAACTTATTTTTAAATAACTGAAGTAAATAATTTTAAATTGCTAAGAATATCATTAAAACGTCGACGGAGTCCCCTGTTACTCCATTGTTACCATTAACCCTAATCCTAACCCACGTCTAAATTTACTGCTATCAATTCGCTGCCCTTTCAGCATTTTCTGCTGCTCATTTAGATTGCAGGTATACTAAACATTGTTGCAAAAAGACAATTATTTAAGTATGTAATACGACAAATGGAACAGGCGGCCTTATCGCCAAAGCGATCTCTTCCAGGCAACCTTTGGATGCTAACGAGAGAACAAATAACAATTTCAAATAAAGGTAGATGGTGCAATTTTACATAATATCAACCATCACTGACATATATTATTTTATACATATACCCACTACATTTAATTATTTTTCTGTCGCACACTTCACTATTTTCCAATTTGTTGCTATTTCAGAACCTTACCTACTGATAATGGAGTACGTGATGTGCGGTAAGCTGCTCACGTACCTGCGCGAGCGGCGTTCTCGCCCCGACCGGTTCAGCGGCAGTGGCGCCCTCACTTCCAGAGACCTGACAGTCTTCGCTTACTGCGTGGCCAGGGGGATGGATTACATCGCTTCTAAAGGGGTAAATATTATGCTGTTTTTCAATTCAAGTATTGTATTCAGATTTATTTCTGAAGAAATAATGAGAGGAGAAGTAACTAAGTAAGTAAGTACACTTTATTGCACACCAAAGAATACATGATAGTAACATGAAAGTTTGAATAAATGGTGTATGAAAGGTAAGCCTTATCGCTAAAGTGATCTCTTCCAGGCAACCTTTGTGCGGGAGGTTGCCTATATACATGATAATATGTATACAAGTATATATGATTATCAATATATATATATATATATATATATATGTATATATTATGCATTAGTATACTTAGGTATTATATGTATATTGTTTATATGTATTGTTAGTAGTCATTTTTATTGATTGCACGATGCACCACCCTTAGTAGTATGTGCTTACCTATAAAATGATCGATTTGTATGCGAAACTATAAAAAAATCTTTTTGTTATAAAAATATTTATTATGTTAGTCGAAATATTGACTTAAATTATCAACACACTTTCGCCATCTCACGGGCAGTTGATTAATGCCACTCCTGTAAAAGTCTCGTGGACGGGTATCGATGAATTCTTCAAACGTCCTAATCTACTTCAGAATCAAATACTTTTTCCTTGTAAGAAGTTGTACAAATTTCGAAAGAAATGAATATCTGGCGGAGCAAGGTTCAGTTAGTATGGTCGGTGAGGGAAAGTCTCTAGGTCCAGCTCTTGAAGTTTTAAAACTGTCGTATGATAAGTATGAGGACGGGCATTGTCATGAAGAAGTTAGATGAGAGATTGACCAAACTTGGTTGCTTTGTTGCCAGCTTTTCTTGCTTGCTTTGTTCTTTTCTTGTATAATTTAATAAGTGACATGAAACCAATTGTATTGTCCAAAAATCAACTAGCTCCCTGCCGTCCCAATTACATAAAGTTACGCAAAAGGACATGTCTATTGGACAGTTTGGGAACAGAATATAGAATTGTTTGCCGACCTTAAACAGGTGCAATTAACACAAGTAAACTTTAATGATGAATTAAGGCTTATGAAATTTTAAGGCCCATAATTGAGAAAACGGCTGTAAAGAAAATTGTTGTCATGTATCGCGGATGTATATTGACGACATTATCCACTTCCCATCATGGTGGATAATGTCTATGGTCGCCCTTTTTTATAAAAAAAAATGTTTTAGATTATTTAAATTTATTTAGTAAAGTAAAATGTCATAGAAATTTGGTTTATGTGTGTAATAATAATAATAAATTACTAAAATATTAAAACAAATAAAAATTAGTAAAAGAAAGCACTCTGCTGTCACTGTCATTTCATACTTTTATTTAATCTGATAGTTATTCTTTATCTACTACTGATTTTGGGTAAACTGTAATCAGTCCTTTTAAGGTCCGCTGCTGGACAAGGAGGACCTTATGCAAATTGTCTTGTACACGAGGGATGTATGACCTTAAAACGGTACGCTGGCCAAGCGGGTTGGCGAGTCCACTCTTTTAACGGTGGTGCTATTCTAAAGCCGGCCGACACCACACGGCCAGTTTTTGGGTTATTCTTTAAAAACATGTTTCTCTTCATAGATCGTCCACCGAGACCTAGCAGCGCGCAACGTTCTCGTAGACCACAACAAGCTGTGTAAGATCGCGGACTTCGGCATGTCGCGCGCGGCGGGCGGCGCGGCGCGCGGCCGCGGGGCGCTGCCCATTAGATGGATGGCGCCTGAAGCGCTGCTCTATAATGTGTACAGCCACGAGACTGATGTGTGGGCCTTTGGGATATTGCTGTGGGAGATTGTTACACTTGGTAAGTTACTACTCTTTATTTATCATCTTAAAAAGACATTAGTTTGGAGCGACGCACAAACACGGAGCGCTGTCCGTCAATTGGATGGCGCCTGAAGCGCTGCTTTATAGTGTGTAAAGCCACCAGACTGATGTGTGGGAGATTTGGATACTTCTGTGAGTTACGTTATTGAGTCATTATCGTCTTTAAATGACATTCGTAGATGTCAGAAGACTACAGCAAACTTGGGAGCGTGTTTACTTCTATTTCAACGCTCTTGATGTTACAAGAGCTGGAAATACGTGGTGATATTTTCAGATATTACACTCGTATTATATTACTTAGATTTTTTATAATAATAAAGCGTCAGACGAGCATACAGTCCATGGTGGTAAGTGGATACTGTCATCCGTGATACATGCCAAAATCAGTCCACAATGACAAAGGTTGGCACACAACCGGATGCGCTGCATACCATTGAAGATGTAGGAATGGATTTAGAGGAAGGGTTGGGAAAATGGGGAGAGATAGGATAGTAAAGGATGGAAATAAGCTCTGGCATATAAGATGATAGCTGCCAAAGAGAAATAAATGTCTATTTGATTCCCGTAATCTTCTAAGGAAGCCTGATAGTTAAGAATTCTTTATAAATCTGTGTGCGCCATAATAATAACTTGAGCTTACCTTACTATAATATAGTAGATACTTATTTTGGTGTATTTAAATGTGGAAGTAGTAATAGGGGAAGTAGTAAGGGACTCTTACATGCAGTAGTAAGGAAGTGTGCACGCTGCAATCCCACATCCGCCGAGCACACTCGATTGCCCACGTTACTCCCCACACACAGCCGTCAAATGTACTGTAGTTTCTATTTTATCTAGATTCCCCAATGTACGTACGAGCTTTGCTAGTGACTGAGCTAGAACCCACTTTTATTCCATCCCCTCCTATTCCTTCCACTCGTATCCCATCGAATGAAGAGTATAGATGAATAAAGGTAACTCCTTATTTCATACACTGGCTTCCATTTCCCACCTCATCTCTCCCCAAGAAGTATCGCAAGGTGTAATGGGATGAAAAAAACTCTTCGTCTAGTTATACCTCCTACTCCTTCTTTTCCAAATCCACTCTAAATTTTCCAAAGATAAGCAGCGCATCCGGGGCCTTGTCAACCATTTTACACTTCGAACTGATGTCGGCATCGTTTGTGGTCTGCTCGTTTGTCACTTTTTTCTATAAAAAAAAGATATAAGTACGAGTATTTTTTTATTATATTTACTTATTCTTAGCATAGTTTTGGCGCGTTGTCCAACACTTACTCTTTCCTTTGCAGGTTCGACGCCGTATGCAGCCATGTCAGGTCGAGAAGTTCTAACCGCAGTCACCGAAGGCTACCGCCTCGAAAGGCCTCCCCACTGCAAGCCTCAACTATACACCGCTATGCACTCGTGCTGGCACGCTGACCCTTCTCAAAGGCCTATCTTTGGAACACTGAAGGCGCAACTAGCAGAATTATTAGACAATGAGCCTTCTGAGGGGAACTATGTAGACTTAGATTCGTTTTACCAGGAGTCTTCGGTGTACAGTGATCCGTCAGCGATTATACATGATGACGAGGGTTTGTCGGCGGAGTATGATAGGGAGAGGCGGGTCTTTAGAGAGTAAGTTGAAAATATTTGTATATTTAATAAGATTTTATAGAGGATAATAATAGATATAAGAAATAATATATTGAGTCTAAGCGTAAAATCTAGTTTTCAACTATTCCAAATAATGAAAACAATAATATTTAATTGTTCATTTTATTTTTAAGAAGATTTACAGACATTAGAAATATAGGCATAGTTAGGTGTAAATACAAATATAATTTTTAATATGTAACAAGTGCCGTTATGAAATCTACAAAATTAACCACTAAATAAACATTTTAGACGTGATGAATCACAAAAACACTACCCTAAATTTATACAATTAGACATTGCATTTAATTGCGCTGTAAAATTATTGTATAAATTGATTTATTGTTTCAAATGTAGTATTTGTGAACACGACAGCTAAACAATATAGCCGTGCGCTAATCCACGAGAAAACCCATAGGTCAACTATAAATAAAAGATAATCAAATAGAAAGTCTGACCTTATATCCAGAGAGTAAGAGCTACACTTTGACCAAGCTCACGACCGCCTGGTGAGCTCGTTACCGCCACGTGTTATAGCAAGCCTGGTAGCGTTTCTTCTCGGCTTCTTCTTGACTCTCTACTTGGTTTAGGCGTCCTTCGATTTTAAACTATAATGTAGCTTAAAGTAGATGTATTCGCTGTATGGAAAAGCACAGCGCGCGCTAATTCCAGGGTCCAGGAGACCACCAAAATGTGAGCTTCACAATCGACAACCGGCGACGGGAGGGGTCGATCGCTAGACTGGTCAGTATGTAAAAATGCAGCGATATAATATGAGATATTATATTATATGTTATTATATGAGATATGGGTAATACAAAATGACACTACTCTACTAGTTAAAAAGCACCAATGTTATTGGTGCGAACAGTATTCATTGGTAGAGTTAGTACAGAGACTTATAAAACTATGTTAGTATGGAACAATCGCAAGTGTTGCCATGCATCCTGGTCCACAGGGATGCTACTCTTTTTGGGCCTAATCGCGTAAAAATCCTTGATAAAGTATATATCATAAGATATTTGAACGGGAGGGCGGGGGATCACGCTACAATCCCACAGCCACACTACTTTGAAATGCACTTCATTTCCCACTTTACTCCATTTCCCTAATGTACGTTTGTGTTTCAGTAGTACGTGTCCTATCCTATCCGTCCCAACTTTCCTCAAAGGTATGTAGGTGACGCTAGCGCGTTAGTTATTCGCGTAAGGTACACGTGGACACCAGGTGGCCAGGTGGGCGTGTGGACCAGTGGCTCAGTGGACATTCAGATCGAACATCAGGTGCTCGTCTGCCGCCTTCTTTCCATAAAAAAAATGTAACAAGAAAATTTATAATATTTTCAGATTAACCAAAAGCTCGGCGAAATACGACAACCGAGCATTCAGCTTCCGCGACGAAGAACTCCGGAACAAATTCGGCATCGGCACACCGAGAATGGGCGGATTCGGCATCCGAGACGTGCCATTCAACGAGCGAAACTTCTCCGATGGGGAATTCAACGAACGTACCTTCGACAAGAACTTCGCCGAAAGGAACTTCACCGAAAAAAGCTTTAACGACGCGAATTTCATTGAAAGAAAAGACGGGAAACTTTCAACTTCCAGCTTTCACAAAGAGAGAAATGAGAGAGAGAGGGAGAATCCTTTAGTCAGTCGGAACAGTTTCAACGGTTTTCCCAGAATAGGCGCGAGAGAGAATCACTTCCAGATGTTACAGGATGGTAGGAATAAGAGAGTGTCAGAGTTTGAGTGCGATATTTGATTGTGGTGGATCTAGACTGAATTTTAGGAATGTTTTTCTTTGCATTAGGTGCTAGTGCTAGATCGTCTTAGCCAGAGTCTTTAAAATCGAGGCTGTTTGGCGATGCAGGAGTGTAATCCTGATTCGGTGGAACTAGCTTATAAAGCCACATTATGAATTTTATTCACAGATGAACTTGTCTTGAATCTTCAATTAATATTTGTATGGATCATAATTTCACATTGAATGTAGCAGCGTCATCCTTGTTAGATTTCGGGTTGCCATATATAAAGCTCAACATTGACATATTTTTTGAGAAATTAAAAGACTATTAGTCGCAACACTATTTTAAAAATCATTCCAAGAGTCTGGAGAAGTTAAAGCTTTCCATTACTCGAATTAATGCACTTTAATAACTATAAATACTACAACTGCGAGTCAAAATATTTAGTCCGTGTGTTGTATAAAGCTTTATACAAATAGCTATTTGACCGATTGAAAAATCCTACATATGTAATTCATAAATCCTTAAAGGTATTTGACCAATTGAGAATCCTACGTGTATAGTTCAATCATGTTTAGTCCACGTGTTGTATACAGCTATCTGACCGACTGAGAATCCTACAGTAGACAGGAATAAAGGGTTTCAACGATGTTTAGTCCATTCGTTGTACAAAGCTATATGATCAATTAAAAATACTACATCTATGATTCAAGCATGTTTAAGTCCGTGTGTGGGTGGTATAAGGCTGTTTGACCGATCAAAAGATTTGAAAGGTGCTTTAAAGAGTGAGTACCAACAGTGTGGCGTACTGAGCACTATTTTTGTACGTTTGCTGTCACGCTATTTTCGCACTTGTGTGTTTTTCTTTAAGTTTAAATTTCAATTATGTTGAAATTCTGTAACTTGAATCTCGTGTTGATATTTGTAAATATTTTTTGTTTTATTTATAACAGTAGTTTTAATGTGTGCGTAGGTTTGTTATTGATAATGTATTTTGTACATAATGAAACATGTCGTTTTTTTCTAATTATTTCAAAAGAAAAGCCTTCTATTGTATATACTCAGGTAGAAATGTAATTGTACCTACTTACTTACATAAGCAAATATCACAGATAATATGCGAGTAAATATGAACAGTTTTGGCTTAAAATTGGCAGCAAGCGACACTAACGCCATGCGCGGTTGGAGTTGCAAATTAAAGAAAAATGCACATAATAGGGTATTTGAGTCTTATTAAATAATTATAATAATAAAATAATATAAGAGAGACGAAATTATTTTTTGAAATTAAAATCAAATTATCTTGAGTCTCCCCGAGTTACAGCCATTTATAAACCGCACTATTGGCTTAATGACGTCACTAAGACGTATTCACTTATCACGAGGTCCACCTCGTGATAAGTGAATAGTCACCTCACTGTCAGCTCTTCTGCCATCTTCTGTCTATAAGAAAAAGGATGATTGATATAATTAGTATAATTAAACGTTGTGATCTTCTTTCTATAAAAAATAATAGCGTGATTAGTATAATTAGTCTTTAAAATAAACCTAGCAAATAAATTTATTAAGAGAATCTCTGCTAACCGCCAGATACTAACTCAAGCCGCTAAGTGACGTTGTTTATTTGCTGCCGTCGAAATGTATGAGAAGTTTCGAGAGCTGCACGTGTTTACTTGTAATGTATCTGTGGTATTTGATATAAGTGCCATATATGTTATGGCACTAAATTTACATTTTCTATGACATTTTTATACAGTATGTAACATATATATATATATATCCAAAGGCTGTATCGAATCTGTTTATGATTCTGAATTAACGGACGTGATTATTTTATTTTGTGAAAGATATATTGACATATTTTTTTCTAAATATTAGCTTAACACAAAGTCAGTGATGCCAACTTAAAGCTTTCTAGCGCTAGATCTGACGCTTATTCCCCTGTTTTTACCCCAAAAATGGTAATTTTCTGATTTGCATTAAAGAATAATTTCTCTATGTGGGTACGATTTGCTATTTTAAATTTGTTGTTAAATTTGTACACTGGGCTTTTTTTTAGAGCATTTTAAAGGGTCATTTGTTTTTAATTTTTGGAGTCCTATAAGAAAAACTAATCAAAAAAATCAAAACGTAAGGACATACTCATGGTAGATATTAACATCAAATTTGTTGCCCTATTGCCAGAATTCAGAGAGAAAACAGGGGAATACGTCTGTATGCTCAAGATGGCCGCTGCCGTCATCCTCCCCTCTTAATGAAACATTACAACGCTAAATAGTTGTCAAAATGCAAAAAAAATCAATGATATATGAAAGATATACTAGTAAAGCCATTGATAAATTAAAATCGTAACTACGAATTTATTGAGACAACGATCCGTCGGATGCTAGCAAATCTAGGTCACCCATGTCAAGACTAGAAATCCGGCAATTCTCACAATGACAACTGTCACAATCCGACGTTTCGTTAACTCACGCTGTCACTAGATGGCGGGAGTGTCGAGCGCGGCTTTGTTTTAAAATTAATTCTTAGTCTTAATATTCTCAAACACAAAGCACAGACACTTCTTTATACAAAAAAGTGGATAAAATTTTTGGTCAATGAACGTCAAAATCATAAATGGAATCATAATGGCTTCGGGAATATATTTATTACACCAAATATACTACAAAATGTATAAAGACTTGTTTTATTCAAGAGTTTAAATAACATTGTTAAATATATAAGTTAATTTTGTTGGATCTAAATGGTGCTAAATATGTTTCTAGTTGAAAGATTAAAATGTTTATACTTCATGCTTGAACATATAAAAAATATATTCAACATTTAAACTCAGTTCAACATTACTTTCTAGTCTGTAAAATATATAACTATATAAATGTATATTGGATTGTTTTAAGACATGATTTTTGTGTAAGCTTGAAAGATATATTTTATTATAAATATAGGAGTGTATCAAAATATTAACCATTTGTGTATTATTTTATAAATACCCTCGTATTTAGTTACTTATAGTGATGGAAGATCGCGAAATGCTTTTAGGCAATAACATTGTTTTATAGAAATAGTTGAAAGCAGCAGACAGTTCACCTAGTGGTAAGTGAATACTGTCAACTGTCCACAGACAACCGCGGCGGTACATACCAACATTAGTATTTGAAGATTTAGGAATGGATTTGGAGAAAGGTTTGGGTAAATGGGGAAGAATAGGATAGGATGGAATAGGAAAGGGCTTTGGAATATCTCACTCACTACTCAAACACATTTCGTTACATTAGGGGAATAGGATAAAGTGAGAAATGCAACACACTTTACGGTAGTCTTCTGTGAGAGAGGGGTAACGTGATAAATCGAGTGTATCCAATGGCTGTGGATGTGCATAACATGTGCTAAATTATATGCATAACACTATCCACACTCGCTTGCTTAGGTTTTTGTCATCGAACGCTCTTCTATGAATCGTGTCTTTTTGAAAATCTTTTTTTTCATGTACGAAGGCGGTAGACGGGCATACAGTCTACCTGATGGTAACTGGATACTGTCTCCTATAAGCATCCGCGATACATGCCAACATAAGTCCAAAATGACAAACGTTGGCGCGCTCCCGGATGCGCTGCCTACCTTTTGTGATATGGGAATGGATTTGGAGTAAGGGTTGGGAAAATGGGGATGGGAAAATGGGATAATGGGGGAAAACGGGAATCTATCCTTATGCGAATGATCCACTCATATCTATTTACGCGTAGGTATTGAACGTTTAATCAGATTATTTTTGATTGATGATTATAGTTGATTTTGATTCTAATGTTCCATCACATTTTTATTGGTTTGGTCTATCAAATTAAGGTAATTTGTTCTTTTTTTTACAAATATTATTACTATAACCCACTCGCTATATGACATATTTTTTTTTTTACACTTCTTATAGGACCTTATACTTATAAGAGTATCTTTTTCTTTATATATCATTAATAGCTTTTGCCCGCGACTTCATTCGCGTTGTCTACATGAATGATAGCCTATGTATAAATCCGGATTACAATTTACCTATTTACCAAGTTTTACCGAAATCGGATCAGCCGCCTCGATGCGCCTGAGTAACAAACATCAAGCTTTCAGATTGTATAGCTGAATTTTAAATTCCCCTTTATTATAAATTACACAATTTCTATTATCATAAAACGGTGCTTATTTCTATAATACTCACTTACTAGAATACACAAGTATTTGATATACCTCAAGTAATACGTATAAAAACTACAATAAGGTTTGTATTTGCTTCTTCTGGTTGTTAAAGAATGTGTTCGTTAAATAAAGTACTCGTAAGAAAAGTAAAACGGTTTTATATTAAAATCCTGCGGTTAGGGGTATAACTTGTGACTTTCTTTGTGATTGAAGTTTTGTTCAACTGAAATGAGAAGGCTATATGCTTTCATATACGGAATGTTCTAAAATACAAGGTCATTTTTCTTTAACCAGCAAAATTTTAATCTAGTGTTAAAACGAGCGTTGACCGCTTCAGCGCTCGTTTAACTACAGGGATTTAAGACTACTAAACTTAAAAAATTGGACTATAACGGTCACTAGCCTTCAACGCTTGAGTCTATTAAAAGTTCATTAGCGCTCACTTAGCGCTCGAGCGTCGAGCGCTCGTTTTTACACACTAATCAAAATCTGAGTAACATCTTGTTAATTTTTATATTATTATTCAGTTTGTAAACATTTTTATTATTGCTCTAAAAACAATTACCATTTCCAAAATACGTAAACAAGGCAAGAATAAATTTTAAAGCTTTAAAATATAGTACATGTAGGAGCACTGTCTAAGATTTTTAGATCTTGTAATTTTTATTGGTTTAACAGTCGCGAGGATTGTAATTTTTTACAGAAAACTGTTGGAATAATATTTCCTTATTATATTTTTTTTCCCCTGTGTACGTGAATTTAGCAAACCAATCAGCGATTGCTCAAAGCGCGGTCGCTAAACGCATTGCGGTTACAACGTAAGTGCCACATACTGCGTTATTACGCAGAGCCGTGGGGTGTTATTATACTTTGTTGTTGATGGTATTGCTCGGTGTCGAAATAAAAATAAATATTCAAAGAGAAACGTGGATGTTGTCAGTCTATGCTTGCCTGCATGGCTCCTACAGGTGTCCGTGGGCGGCGGTGACCACTTACCACCCGGCAGTTCCGGCATTATCTGACACCTGTAACACAGTGTACATAAGAGATAGTATGAAATCTTTATATAAATTCCCGAAATTATCTTTCATTTGTACAATTCTTACAGCAACCAATTGTGTCATGTAACATTTCGTTTTCTGTCTGACTGGCCACATCTGCCTAGCCGAATTTACCCCATTCTCATATAACTCCGGCCAAAATGTATCCATGTTATTTGGGATTAGCATTAGTATTAATGAGTTGCTTAAGTTCTTTTCTCATACCATCCCATCTGGTCATATATCTTTCCATCGCATCCATCTTGTCTAACATAACTCATCCATCCCGTAATCGATGTCACTCTATTCCATCGATCGGGAAGTATAATGTTAATGAGGTTAACCCCATATCAGATTGTACTTCATGTCCATAAGAAATATTATGTATTATTCCAATTAAACGTATATTTAGGTTCAATTATAACCCAGAGAAAAATCTAGTACAAAAATTGACTACAAATTCTGTGAAAGCGTTTCGTTTGTGAGTGCACATTATCACGCGTTTGTGGACAGTTTCACTACTGTTTCATATGCTGTGCGTATTGTAAATATGAGAGATGAGAGAGTAAGCATGCGTGTGGGCAGCATGCATTCATTCGTCTCCTCGGCAAGGAAAACAGCGCGCGTCTTGCCTGCATTAGACATCAACGCGGAGGAAAACATGCAATTTTTTACAAGTGAATAACATGTGTTCAATGAGTGGATCGTAACATTTACTGACTTTTTCTACTTTACGTGTCCAAACAAATCGATTAGGTTTAAAAAAAAAACAGTATGTTATAATAAAAAGTGCAAAAAATGGCTTTCCAAAACTTGCTAAAATACATTTACGTGTTAACATTAATCGCGTGTTTGAAAGCCGATGAAGACTTAAATGTCTTCGAAGACTCAGATCCTAGAGAGGTGATGATAGCCCAGGAGTCGAGGCAGTACCAGACCATAGTCAAACCACCGGTAAGGATCATCAAACCGAACGGTGTGACCAACTCACATAGACCTCAGTATAACCTGGATTCTTTTGAAGAGGAACTCAATGAAAGCTTAGACGATCTTATCGAACCGACTACGAAAAGATCAGTTGCTAAAGACTACAAATCTTCATCTAAAATAAGGTCAAAAGAAGGTGCGATAAGGGACGCGGTTTTGAAGGCTTTGGAAAGGAAGGACAATGTTGGCAAATTCGCGCAGATCCTGCCCATCATCAGGGCGATGTCGGGGTCGCAAAGGGTGGCGCTGGCATCGTTGGTGGCAAATCAGGTGAATACGCCGCCAGGACGGAATCCTCTAAATCTTGTACAGGTACGCTTTATTTTTATGAAGAATATTTTTATCTGTAGTAAGTGTCATTAAAATGATTTAAATGGCTTTTGCGTAATTTATCACGAGCTATGATCAATGACAATGATTATACAATAAGTTTTATATACTTTATATTTGTACATTTCTCTATATTGTATAATATACTCGTATGTGTAGCTTGATTTGTGTGTGATTTTGAATAATCTATTTATTTATTTATATACTTATGCCAACAAATATAAACAAAATAAAAAAACAAAGTCATATAATATGCGATACAAAACTCTTTTTGGCAGACGAAGGCATCAGTTGCAACCGTACTTCAGTAGGTAGAGAAAGAAATTATCCAGACTTACCAAAATATATAACACTGTAACAATATATATGTCGAATCAACATTACAAATAACCAATTTATCTATCCATATAATAAAATTATAAAGCTATGTCTATACATTGAATATTTTTTGAAAAAATGTCGTAGTGATAAGTACGATTAACACGGGGTAAAGTGTTGAATATACTGACACAGGAATTTCTTGTACTTAAAAGGAAATATAAACTTAAACGATTTAAAGCTTAAAAGCTTAAAGCTTTTACAGAAATGATAAGTTCCTAAAAAGAGCTCCTGTCGTTATTAATATTACAAGTAAACAGTTGAAAGGTTAAAAACTTATCTGATGTAATTTTATGTAAGTAAGTTTAAGTGATGTAAGTGATCGAGGGTTATTTTATGACGTATATTGTCATAAAATTACGAACTTTATTTTATTTTATTAATGAAAGGAAAGCTATTGACCATTACACACAATAATTAAAAATCGTAGGTTAAAATATGAGGCATTTACAAATTACAAGCCAGAAGTTTTAAATTTGAACTGACAACGGAGAATATTAACAAACCGATAGGTTGATAGGTAGAGTGTGAAATCATTGAAAAAATAACATACAAGCAAATAACAACAACTAATTATTTTGAAGAAGATGTTTGAGAACAAAGAAAAGATGTAATTTTGCGTCTAATGGTGTAGGTATATACTATCGTAAAATATGTCTGAAGCGGTATTTTTTATGAATCCATTTAGGTAATCAGGTGTACGTCACATGAAGGAATTATGCTTATAATTTCTAATTACAAGCGGAACAAAAAAAGGAAAATATTTAATATTAAGATTCCTGATGCAAGAAATTATTTTGTCCAGGAGCTCGGGGCAGGCGAAACTACATCGATCGCCCTTAAGAATTAAAAAAAAATAGATTATATCAGCAAAGTCTTTTCGGCAATCAGTGATGTCTGTCACACTTTGATCCAAATCATTGTCACGACTTTTCGTTCTGAATTGCAAACATTTTATAAATTTACGTTGTACGGTCTCAATACGATTTTCATAGCATTTATATTGAGGACTCCAAACTTGCGAACAATTTTCAAGGACCCACACTACAAAGATATGAACAGTATATAATTTTTAATCTTTGAAAATTTAGGTGGATCGAATTAAAAAATCTAGAGCTTCTGACGATTGAATCTATGTGACTGTCAAATAAAAGTTTACTGTCGTGGATGACGTCAAGATCTCTAATTTCCGAAACACTCGTTAAATTTTAATTCCTGAGACCGATAAGTTATGACATTGTTTTTCCGACAAAATGTAATTTAGACATGAGTATGAGTTTTAGTAATTTAGCAGCATTGTAATTTTCACGAATTGTAATTATTAATAAAATTTATTTGTAATCATAGATATATATAACAAAGATCTTAAGTAATAATAATAATATAACATTTAGATACATTTAGATTTAGTTTATTTGAAAAACAATATTTATCAAGGCGAGAAAGATCGAGCTGAAAATCAAGATAGTCTTCTATAGTATTAAAAGTCTTTAACATTTCCATATCATTACCAAAGAGAAGAAATTTAGAATTCTGGAAGCAAATACCCATATCATTAATAGTGAATAAGAGTGGTCCGAGCAAGGATCCTTGTGGAACTCCTGAGGGTGTATCACTCCACTAAAATCTATAACTATTAATGACGATTGATTGGGTACGTTGATCAATATAACGGGCAAAATATCTATACAAACTACCATGAACATCAACCGTCGGAAGCCTTTGCAGAAGAATAATGTGGCTTATCCTGTCAAAAGCTTTACTCTAATCAGTATAGACTGCACCCACCTGCATGCCCAGCGTCATCTCATTTGCTATAAAATCATTTGTGAGTAATAGGGTGGAAGTTGTTGACCTGGCTCTAAAAATGTCATGATGTTCAGCGGAGAAAGATATTTTCAAAGCGGCATAAGTTTAAGAATAAACTATTTTTTCAAGTACCTTAATAAAGATGCACAGCTTAGAAATAAGTCTATAGTTTTCAACTATAACTTTCGGCCCCTTCTTATAGATTGGTGATACAAGTGCAGACTTCCAAATACGTGAAAAACTATACCTTCATGACTCTATACACGGAATTTATCTAAAATATGTCTAATTCTACAATTCGGCCAAAATTGACGATCGTTCTTTACCTTTTTACCATCTATTAATACTCAAATTCTAAGTAAATGAATTCAATTGAACTGAATTTGGGTTAATCAACATATTACTGACTGTACCTACCAAGTTATCAAAATCAATTGCGGATTAATTTACGTACAAGAAAACAGTTATAACGCAATCGGAAGGAAAGTCGAACAATGCAACTTGAGTAATCGCAATGCTATTATTATTAGCATTTCTATACTAATACAGGCTAACCGACTATGAACGACTTTCCGTGGGAACCTTTGCTCTTATTAATTAAGCAATACGTGAAAAACCTTAGTACCGTTGGTAAGTAAATACGATGCAATTAGTTGCTTAAGGGCCTATACACACGGCGTCTTATTGTAGC
The DNA here is from genome assembly GCA_943735995.1 of Sesia bembeciformis. Classification (NCBI taxonomy): domain Eukaryota; kingdom Metazoa; phylum Arthropoda; class Insecta; order Lepidoptera; family Sesiidae; genus Sesia; species Sesia bembeciformis. Next base: position 17,925,853 of record OX031030.1, on the reverse strand, counting down.
GATACAAAGACTAAGACTTGTACATGGTGTTAGTTGATTCTATCACTCTGCAGTGGCATAACATACAAAACATTTGTATTAATGATATTTATAAATTACACATAGAAATCTTTACAACAATGATACCAAATTACGTCCTAAAACGATATCAAAATCATTAAGGTAGCCTTTTTCATCATTGCAAGATTATAAGTGCCTAATAAAAAATAATGTTAATATAATTTTAGTAGAAATATAATAAACAGTGAATTAAATTGAAAAAAGGGTATTTACGTAGAAGCTCATGAACACGAGTAGAAGATATATCCGTGCATGACGGAAATAAGTTGATATCTAACTCAAGATATATACAATTTTGAATAAGAGTTCTAAAAAAGTTAAGTCTTTCAATAAGTCTCCCTAAACATTTTATGCCTAAACTTTCCTAATATCGTTTCGAAGTTCCTAAACATAGATAGATATAATAGTTACACTTTACTGTACACCAAAAAGATACATTCACCAAAAATTAATACACCAAAATACAAAGTACAAGTACGAGTAATTAGAAGGACAACCGGCGGCCTTAGGTATAGCTAAAGCGATTTCACCTTACCACCCAAAGGTTCTCTGGAAGTTCCAGGGAACCTTTGGTAGACGTACTGTAGACTGTAGACGAAATAGAGGTACCTAGATGGTACAATAATGAAATAATGGCTTTATAGATACAAACATACATACAGAAAATATAGTTAGATACAGACATATATAAACTTATATGTATATCTATATATACATTCAGAAAGATCCAAGTAATTAAAAAAGATAAAGGAAAAGAAGTTGGGCCTAAGAGAACTCTTAATCTGCCAGATAGAGTTCTTTCACGAGTCTTTTAAAACTTGCCTGAGATTGAGCACGCTTTACAGCTAAAGGTAATGCATTCCACAAGCGTTCCGCTTTGATAGTAAATGAACGTGAATAGAAAGCAGAAGAAAGGTCAGGAGTTTTAAGGAATATAATTTGAAGATCGAAGATTTAAAGGATTTTAAGAAAGATAGTTAAAATGTTCTTAGTATTACAAATAAAAAATAATCTGATTTACGGCCCGCAATCCCGTCATCATAGTAAGTGGAAGCCCGTTAACTGGTAGTAACAATATTATAGAAAAGAGAAAGCATCTTATGTTTATAAAAATCGATCTGCATTTAAAATTAGCATTGTGCAATGATCATGTAATATCATGCAATTAAATTGTGAAGATATAACGGAACAGAAACCAGTAAATGTGAATTCGTTGTCGCCTGTTTACATATATTAGATACAGCCAATATATTATTTTTTTAAATTTATGCCAATACTTATACAGATACCAAAAACATTTATCATATTTTCTTGATTTTTTCTGTTTTGAAGAAAAAAGCACTATTCGCGAATACAAATACGAATAAGAAAAACTTGTCTCATTATTCGCGAATAGAAATAGTACCTATTACGCAAGCACTTGTACAATTAGTAAGTAATTTTTTTAGCTCAATTAGTTCGTATGTGAATTAAAGTTAATTTTAAAATTAGGTACGTTAATGATTTTGAAATAAAATTTGATTATTATAGTATTTTATCTCGTTTATAGAAAACATGTATATAATACCTACCACATTCAGTGGCCTACCCTAGGATTCCCTGTGTCGTGGGTCCAGAGTCACATATAAAGACGAACACAACATGTGCAATACCCAGACCCGATCAAACACTAGTCTTGTAAACAAATGATTTCCCGACAGGGAATCGAACCCGGGATCTTTTGCACAGCAGGCAGGGTCACTATCAACTAGACTAATTGTTCGCCAAATCTATGACTCACGTTGGACTTTTCTCTTTCGAATATTCGTTTAGAAAATGGATAATTCGAATGTTTGAAAATGGTAACTATTCTCCATTACGAATAGGAATATTCGGAATATCCCTAATGCATATTGAAAAAAAATATCGGTATAAAAAAATTGAAAAAAAATTGAAAAAATATTTATTAATAATTTTACATATACCATTGAACATACTTACACGAAAGTGCACACAGCGATACAGTGGGGGCCGACAAAAATGCACCACATATCCATTTGCGACACAAATTGAACGGTGCGAGAATATTCCCACCGTTATTCAGTTTTTACTTTGACGTTTCTCAAATAAATGTAATTTTGCAATTATCTATGTGAACTCCAGTAATGTAGTAAAAAATGTTCGGTTAATATCTTGTCGCTATCTTGTCGATCTTTAGTTAGATGGCACGGTACAATGTTTAATAATTACTGGAACAATGAAACGAAATATTCCTTCATTTTGTAACACATTCTACTTCTTCTTCTTCTGTTTGATAGCAGTATCAGTCGTCGACTCAAGCGTGACGATTATTTCGCCAATTTCACGTGTAAATGAATTTCAAGTAAATATGGCGTCGCTCCGTAAAGTGACAGTAGGTTAACTGAGGACAGTTGGACTCCTTGGAAGGACACGTAAAACACAGTGTTACGCACAAACATGACACTTTGAACTTTAATAAACTATCACTATTAGACCACAAACTCCACAATACATAATTTTTATAGCAATTAAACAATAATTCCACATCTCGAGTTCCCGCTAAAGAATTTCTTGTAACACCTTTAAACAAAACTACAGAGTTTTCTTGTTCTACATTTTAATACATTCCCCTTAGCCAGCCCTTTTAATATCCACCGCTGGAAACGGGTCTCCTTAAAACGCGCACAGTGCGATCAAAACGATGCTTTACACCGCGAATCCGAAAGTTGTGGAATAAACTGCCAGCTGAGGTATTTATGTTAGGCTACGATATGGGGCCCTTCAAGAGAGCTGTGAACACTATTCCTTAGGGTCGGTGCACCCGCAATCTTAGATTTTAGAGATTTTATCGCCATTTTAAAGGTGACGTAGTTCCTCAGGGTTTGTGATAACAACTAAAAGGCGATTAAGGGATACCATAATCGCCTTTTAGAACACCCACGGGAAGAGATGACGTGGTGCTTTTCTAATGTCATCCGACACTACACGGCAAAATGATTACTAGACGATCTATTAAAATTTTAGAATTATATTTTTTTTTTTATGTACGAAGGCGGCAGACGAGCATACAGTCCACCTGATGGTAAGTGGATACTGTCGCCTATAGACATCCGCATGCCAACATTAATACAAAATGACAAACGTAGGCACGCTTCCGGATGTGCTGCCTACCTTTGGAGATATAGGAATGGATTTGGAGAAACGGTTGGGAAAATGGGGAGGGATAGGATGGGAATGTGCTCTGGCACATCTCACTCACTACAGAAACAACCACGTACATTAGGGAAATAAGATAAAGTGGAAAATGCAGTACATTTCAAGGTAGTCTTCTATGAGAGGGGGGTAACGTGGCCAGTCGAGCGCGCCCAGCGACGTTTATATTGTTTATAATTTTTATTGTAATTGCATTTATTTATTATCTCTACAATTTATTACTAAACATAAAATAGGTGCTATCTCTTGTGCTGAAACTAGACCAAATTGCATGAACGAAGGTGTACGCTTCGTGCTGTAAGGTAAAACATTATGATTATATCTTTCTTGGCATGTGAACTCTATTAAAGAGTTTCATAACCAGATTTGAGATTCTCACATAATTACTAGAAATTTTAGTAAGATTTTAATGATTTTAATAATTTTATAAGTGAATATTTATGAAGTCTAAACGCTATTATAAACGTATCAAGTTATATGACCTTTAATTGTATTAATGGCCGTGTTTTGCCAAGCCGCGTTTTACTGGTCTTAGCTTTACACTTTTAAACAGCTTTAAAAGAGCTTAAAAACAGGAGTGATAACTTAGAGCTATCTATTCACGATTGATATTATAGAATTCGTCAATTCAAACCCCGGCTCGTACTACTAAGTTCATTCTTAGGTACGGATGTTATTTTTTTTAATGTACCGCTAGCTTTGCCTATTCCTGCACTGGGACATTATAGGCTGACAAAAAATATCATTAATTTTATTACAGAAAGAGTATCTCTTGTCTAGAGTATTGATTCTCAACCTTATTTGGCCTATGGCTTAGATCACTTTATTTAAACTGAAGAGGAAGGTAAGAAATTGTGAATTGAACATTTTAATCGTCCCATTGAATAATTTTGACGTTCGGTTGGGATTCACCTGTCGAATTTTAATCGTAATAAAAATTGTCCCGCCTGGTGATGAAAGAAAACAGCCCGAGAATTAGAAAACAGATAAGTTTCTGGACACGTGTAAATATACAGCAAACCGCACTGGATCCACAGTGGGACATTATAGGTTAATATCGATTTATTCTGGAAAACAGTTGTTACCATCAGCCTGTGTCTTTCCACTGCTTGATATAGGCTCGCCATCATACACTGCTCATCTCATCTAGCCGAGTGTGTGGTGGCGAGCTTATATCAAGCACCCACACTCGCAGGCTGCGAACTCCTTCAAGTCGTGAGTTCACCTGAACAGGAGTCGTCCCACGCTGCGCTTCCCGACACGTAATCTCCATTCGAGGACCCATCTACCACCCCATCGGTTATCGGTTTTGCAGAAAATATTATATACACAGATATACTTCATTTTAAATTAAAACATACACAAGAGAAACACTAAAATACAAATAATTAGAGGTGCAACCTGCGCTAAAGCGATTCCTTCCAGGCTACTTTCCAAATATTAGTTATTCCCATCCCAGCAACTAAACTAACCTCCATACATTTATAATTAACGGTTTAATTGTAAATTTTCGCTACACAGTTTAATCACAGTAGAATTTTCCTCAAACTTTTATAAAGTAGATCAAATTAAACGCGTGTATCGAGTTTCATTTGAGATCGGAGATGACGGAACTAGGTCGTTTCTTTGCAACTGAGTGCAAAAAACGATGTGTTGTATTGGTGCGTTGCACGCCACCTGGACAAGTTAGAGAGATTGTATAATGTGAAGTGGTATTATGCGAGGAACATTAACCCAAATTATTTTCAATATTTTTTCATTAACTACAATGAGTAAAGGCCTTGTGGTGGATGCCAAAGGAGGAGAGGGGAAAAATTTTGACGGAGAGAATGACGCTGTCACCCCACAGCCGACTGGGTACGTTCAATTGCTTAAGTGAAATCACTAACTCAAGACTAACGGAAGACTTACGTGAATATACGTGTATCCGTTAATTACAACAGTATTTAAATCTCTCAAAATTGTTTACATGTTTATTTGAAACACCTAATATCAAAAGACATTTTTGATAAAGAGTACGTGGGAAATTATGAAGACCTGATTGCAGTGGGTGTCAAGGTGAAGGCCTTATTTAGTGTGTTGCCAGGCGGTCTGTAATGAAATAGTTGTTGATGTCTGCGGGTGTCAACGAGCGGCGGTGATTACTTAGCATGTCGTGGGCCGCCACATCTGCCACATCTTCTATAAAAAATAAATATTTTTAGCCTGTAAATATTTCCCACTGCTGAGCAAAATGTTCTTACCCTTTGTCAAGATCACCCTTTTCATCACTATCTTTCAAACAACCTTGAGAAGCTTAAGTCTAGTCTTAGATTTCTAAAAAATAAGATAATTGTCACTGTCTAAACCTGAGCATTAACTGAACGGGTCTGAATTAAGAATGACAACCATGCATAAAAATAATAGCCTTGTGATAAAATCTGTTAAAATCTAAAAATCGAAAATGTACTTCGCGTTAAATTGTCGTAAATTGCTCAAATTCTTTGCAATCTTACTGGTGATTTCAAGTACACAAATATAATATAATGTTGAAACTACCTATAGCCCGTCGCTTCGCTCGCGTGAAATAATAATAATAAAAAAAAAATATTAAACAGTATACACACATTTGGGCAGGGTTGCATGAGTGCAGAGTGCACTCTCCCCTTTAAAAAGATTTGTAGCAGTGTTAGCAACAAACAAATAGACGAACCAACTTTCGTATTTATAATGTTATCTATACATATAATAAAATCGTAACAAAGCCGCGTCTATACAATAAATAAATTTTTGAAAAAAAATATAATTGCCTTGTTTTTTACAAATAATACAGATCGGAAAACAACACATTTTAGAATTTTTGTCTGTCTGTCTGTCTGTACGAGCATCACGCAGAAACCAGTGGACAGATTTTAATTAAACTCGGTACAGTTAAGTGCCGGTTTAACATTTAGGGTAATTTTTATCCACATAAATTATGAAGTTCCCACGGGAATCAGAAGTTCACGCGAACGAAGTCGCTGGCACAGCTAGTTTAGAATATGTTTCGTTAAATAAAACTGTTTCAAAACAATACCTTGTTACATTCTTATCAGACTTTAAATCCATTTCACGGATTTGCAAAATTATCGAGAGACAAACCCGAAAACCGTCTAGACCTTTCGATTCAGTCTTTATGAAGCAAAAATTCATGCAACCAAGCTTTGTCACAACCCTCTACCATTTCACCACTCTATACCAGATTGATTATCACCGGCTTAAACAGATTTAATACCTACATTTTATTTATTTGTTTCTTTTGTTGACAAATTTAAATAATGAAATGTTCAGACTCCATCGAATTTATTATTTGAGTAGAAAATCTCATTTTGCTCCCGTATTGTATTACAAAATACAATACGGTATTACTAATGTCATCCGATTATAGAATAGAATAGCTTTAGAAAAAAATTGTAAGTTCTTCCCATTTGCACCATTTTGACATTTCGAATCGATTTCAAATAGAGATTAATTGCTATTTACTTTAGGTATAGCTCAATCGGAACGAGCAATTCACTGGCATGTTTTATAAATTTGGCTGTTGCACAGTCAATAATATGGTTAATTTACTGAACGTATTTTTATTCTTAAAGTGTCTTTGCTGTGGCAAAGTTTGTAGCAAACTAGAAGGTAGAATATAGGCAGGATTGGAAAATAAAAAGAGGGATTTAGTAGGGGGAGAGTGCACACTGCATTACCACAGCCGCTGGGTATACTCGACGTTACCCCTCTCTCACGTAATACTACCTTGAAATGTACTGCATTTCCTATTTTATCGTATTTCCCCAATGTAAGTACGTGTTTGGTGAGATATGCCAGAGCCCATTTAAATTTAAATAATGAATCCTATCCATCCTATGGAGGTACTTGGTTTTAGGTGTGTGATGTATCAGAAGGCTGTGTGAAATAAACTGTAATCGTTCTCCAAACTTTTATATTAACTGATCACGAGATGTTGGCGTGCAGGAGATCAGTGTGGACAGTGACGCTATACCTCAAATTGCTGATTGGCCCCATACTCCACCAAGCGGGATTTAGAGCGGCCAGTGGATATACACATATTCCAGAGCATGCGAGTATGTCACTATTGAGACACAAAACACATTTTTTATAATAATCCGACGAAAACCCGCTTAACTTCTAGAATTCGCGTCAAAAAACCTTTGAGGAACATAATAACATAAACAATTCTGAAGATTTTCGAAGGCTTGTTGTGAAAAGATGTTAATTTTTTGATAAAATTTCCCTTTTCCATGACAATGCATTATACATGAACCCAGTAACTCGAACGAATAGTCATTAATCTTCACGGTTCGTACCGTTAGTTTCACGTACTCCCATGACTCAGTTCACTTGTTTGTTTAGTGCTGGTCTGTTTTGTCGTTCATCTTGGTTATACCTAGCAACGGATGCTGGAGGTAGGCCGCTTCATGAACATGGTCTTGTGTATGAGGGATGTATGGCCTCGATTCCTCGATGACCAAGCTGGTTGGCGAATCCTTTGTTTTAGAGGTGGTGCAGTTCCTCAGCGCTTGTGGTCGCGGTTTTGTTATCCTTTAGTCGCCTCTACCACGGGAAGAGCTGTTGTTCAAGACGATGTTAGTTCACCAAACCAATGGTTGTGTTACGCTGGGCGCACTCGTCTGGCCTAGTCACCCCTCTCTCACTTCTGTCTTCTGACTCCCTTGAAATGTACAGCATTTCCTATTTTATCGTATTTCCCCAATGTGTTTCGGTAGTGAGTGAGATATGCCAGAGCCCATTCCCATCCCATTCTATCGTACCTCGTTTTCCCGTACATTTTCAAATGTAGACGTTTTCCGGGACGGGCCTGCGTTTGTCATTCTGGAGTGATGTTGGCACGTATCGCACAAAAGTAAATAACTAACTCTTAGAATAAAAGATTTTAATGTTCACGAAAGAAATGCAATGTTAGGAGCTTAGAGTTTAGTCTAGAGAAACTACGTAGATAGGTCTCTTCACTACTCTATAGTCAGAGAGCGTTAAGTGGTGTTATATTTCTAGAAAAAAATTGTTATATTTTTTTAGAAAAACATTAGTATTTATGTAGGTACATATTCCAATTAATAATTTCGTAATGCCAACCTTCAGAATGTGCTTTGACAAATAGAAGCCTGACATTGACACGGAGTGCTTGCATTCAGAACCTTGGTTCAAATATTTGTATTATCATTCAATATTACTTTATTTGACTAGTAAATAATGGGTAAAATAAGCGTCCAAAAATTAAAACGCTCTTTGCGGTTCTCAGACAACTGACTTAAGAATAAAAGTTTAACAAATACTTATAAAACTAGAATCATGCACATTGTCTTGTGTATGAGGGATATATGACCGTTAAATGGCAAGCTGATAAATTATCTTAAAGGTGGTGTACTTAATCAGCGCTATTGGTATCAGCTTTGTTATCCTTCGCCTTTTACGACGCTCACGAGAAGAGATAGGGTGGTCGTATTCTAAAGCCGATCGACACGGCACGCCCAAGCCTAATATAGCACTAATTATAAACAGGCGTATTTGGTTATTAATCTCTAACGAGTCCTATATCATCCTCTGCACACGAATCGGGAGTCACTTCACAATAATGCGCTACAGTAACTAACTCTAATATAATCTAGGCCACAATGTACGCACACACACGCGAACACGCCATCGCTTGTGCACGCGTGTGTAGTCCTTGTACATATTGTGTTCCTACATTAATGTGACGTTATTTGAGCAAAGGCCTCTTGGATTAAAATAATAAAATTGAAAATTTTAAAATATAACATTTTTAAACTAAAAAATTTAAAACATAACAATTTTAAACATAAAATTTTAAAACTTAACATTTTAAACGTAAAATTTTAAAACTGTTTAAAAATTCCTAAAACTCATTTTTTATTTGTTTCAAAATTCTGTTTAAATAAACTGGATCGCAAAAATTCCGGGTCGCTAATAAAAACCGTGATATCTCCATAAATTATATACCTAGATCGATCGAATAAATAATATGTAATAAGGAGGTTACTAATGCTTGTTCTAAATCTCTAAAGAGGTTTCATTTGTACAAGTTACAGATGTAAAAAAAAATATTCTGCATTTTGAAAAATTTCAAAATTTAAAATTAGGAAAAGAATATTTTTTCTGCTTTTGTTTCAAACGGAGCTGTCATTATAAATGGTTCCTTGGATTGATCAGAGTATTCAATGCAATATTATGTCGTTATCACCTGAAGAATGTACACGGATTATTACCATAGTACAAGACGAATCAGCGTAGCACTGCTAGAACAGTAGGAGTATCTTTATCAACGGTCCAAAGAGTACTCCAGCGATTTCAAGAGACCGGCATGAACATCAGGAGACCAGGAAATGGCAGGCCAAGGTGCACAACTACACGAGAAGACCGATTCATCGTGAGCACTATGTTAAGAAATCGACATCTCACGGCTGTTCAGGTCCGAAACAGTCTTCAAGAAATTCACCACAACAATGTGAGCTCTAATACGATTCTGCGACGTCTTCGTGAAGCTGATATAAAGCCTTATAGACCAGCAAACGGCCCCAAACTGCTCAGAGAACATCGAGTTGCCAGGTTACGGTTTGCTCGAGAACACATCCGATGGACAGATGAAGATTGGTCCAAGGTTATGTTTTCCGATGAGTCCAGATTTTGTTTATTTACCCACGACGGGAGACGAAGTATATTTAGACGGCCAGGAGAAAGGTATCATCAAGCGTGTTTTGAAGAAAAGGTGCCATTCGGTGGAGGATCAATAATGGTTTGGGCTGGGATATCTTCAGAGGATCGCACGGAGTTAGTGATCATAGAAAACGGTTCTCTGACTGCTGTCAGATACGTAGGAGAGATTTTAAATGAGCATGCTGGTCCATTCTTAGTGAATATGGGTGCAATTTCCATTCTTATACACGATAATGCGCGACCACATACTGCTCATTTGGTCAATATGTATATTCAAGACGTTGGTATTACCTGCATGGAGTGGCCAGCTCGCAGCCAAGACTTAAATCCCATAGAACATGCATGGGACGAGCTCGGGAGATGCGTGAGACAACGCTCTCCTGCTCCCGTTACCTTACACGAGTTAAAGAATGTGCTAGTGGAAGAATGGGCAAACATAGACCAAAATCGTATTAAAAATTTGGTTTACAGCATGCCACATCGTCTTATTGAAGTGATACGGGCTCGTGGAGGAAATACAAAATATTAAATTGACAAAAAAACTTTTATTTTTTAAGATTTACTGCGAAGTGTATTTTTGTTGTCATAAGTTAGAAGCGAAATTTTCTTATTTTTTAGTATTTAATTAAAGTTATATAGTGAACAGAACGTGTTACACATTTTTTTATGTATATTAATCAGTCATCTACAATATACTATAGTTTCGCAAATTAGTCTTATGTATTTAAGAAACTCACGCCATTTATGAGCGACCCGGAATTTTTGCGATCCAGTGTAGAACTATATTATAACATCTGAATTTTAAGATACAATAATAAAAATGTGTTATTTTTTTAATATTACAAATATTGAAAAATCTTATTGTCGGGTCAACCCCCTTTCTTAGATAATGTAACAAATATGTCGATTGCGCTTTCTGTATAATCCATGTTAGCGGGCTGCAACTGCAATCTCGCGGCATCCTCTGATCCGACATACTCGATTGGAGGCCGACTATTTCTCTCATTCTCCTATGAATATTTATGTTTTTGAGTTAAATTCAACTTCATTTGCGAAAATTTACGTTTATCTATAAACGTATACTACTATATTTGAATGAGTAAGTGACATTTTTTCATTTGAATTGTATATTATTTTACGGCTATGTAGTAGAGATCTAGAATTTCCTATCCTTTAAACGTTTCGAATTTACGTATTCTAACTAGAAATATTTCTAATTACCGAAATAAACTTAGATCGATTATACACGTACCTACTTGTATTTCTGTTTTTATCTATTTCATTGAATAAGTCATGTGTCAGATTTTTTAAAATTATCCACTATATATAACTAAGAAGTGGAACTGTGTTTTTAGATCAAACTTCAATTTTCGATTTTAAATCTAAACATTAGAATTTTTTTCAATGTATAATTCTGATATAACCTATAGTTTTTGTTATATTTTATATTTTAATTATTGAGTTATATAAATAACAGTTAGACTAATTAAAATGTTTGACGACATTTTGCAGTGAAAATAAATAAGAACAGTAGATATATTTGATTTATTTTTAAAATGTTATTTGATGAGAAAATAATTAATATCTTTTTCAGATAAAACTCACAGATACTTGTCTAAACAAACTATAATGTGACCTCTTTGCCAGTCTCGATGTACGAGCAAGCTAAGTTTACCAATGCGTATCAGACACAAGTATACGATTTCGCACCGGAAGTCGATGGTCGCGTGGTCATTGACCTAATCATGAAGGAAATCGATGATTTAAACCTACATGTTTGCATCCTTGAATGCCATACAGTTGTAATGGAAGCCATTACAATGAATATACTTATAGTCGATTCCAAATACAATTCGTCCAAACTGTAAACAAATATGTCGATCTGAGGTAACCTTAAATAGGCCTTAAATGAAGTAGTGAAGCAATAAATGTTTTCATTTTAATAATTTAAATCATTGACAATGCCATTATGAATAGACTTAAAGCTAATACATTTTATTGATTTGGTTTTATTTTCGGATAATTGGATTGGAGCGGACTATACATACGATGATGATATCAGCCTATAACGTCCCACTGAAAGACGCAGGGTAGGAGGTTTCGGGCCATAATCCACTACGCGAGCCCTGTGCGGATTGGTGGATAAACATTCATTCTCTCTGGAGCAGGTGTATTCACCTCACCACCCACAATTTGTTTAATTCTTGAGCAATAAAAAACAGTAAAATCTGGAGCATGTGTACCGAATATTATCAATTATCGAAATATCCATGTGGTGGATTATAACAAGAACACCCCCTCCCCACTTATTGTAAGCTTGCATAGTTGGTCATAACGTTAAAAGTGATGAAAACCACTTTCGCTTTTGGTTAATGGTTTGAAAATCATCATAAAAATTGGCAAAACGCGGATCGCCTTGCAATACTTTTGATTAAATTTGCATGATAAAGACGTTTCATTGATAAAATCATGAACGATGATTGGCTGTAGATCTAATTAAGATAACTATGTATATAGAGCCATTCATAGAAAATGTTGTACTTTCATTTTATTATTATTTCAATCATTACAATAACGTTAATAAATTATTATAAAAAAGGAATCAATATATATATTTATCAGTAGAACAAAATTTACAGCTTCAAAATCCACCGTGTATTTTTTTTTTATAAAAAAACATCGATTTTTACAAGTGTCGTGGGTTCAGAGAGACATACTATAACAAAAAACGACCAGACCGGAAACAAACATTTGTCTTTAAACAAATGAATATAAGAGCGGGAATGAAACCCCGGGCACTACCAACTGCGCAAATCGCTCGTCAAAATGCATGTATTTAGACGGAGTATTTCCGAACCATTCCTGAAACATGAAACTATGTATTCAGTTGATATAATCATTGACATAAAGTTCATTGACATAATAATTTCACTGATCTGTTATGTAGAGTTTTTCATACACATTTAAATATAAAAAAATCATTTAGATCAATCTAAAAGGGTCCATATCAGTAGTAGTCCATATTGAACAGTGATGAAGTTCTTGCTTTTTGAAATACCATACTATCAACCTCTGTTTCCACTGCTGGATAGGGCTCGCCAAAGTGTGTCAACACGCTTTACCACGCTTTTCATCTAGCCATTGGCTTTACTCTGAATAAAGACCTAGCCAAAATGTGCTGCTATATGTACACACATGATCTACCGCTCTTCTCGCCGGCAACTTTACTACTTGCTAAGGTTAAAATTGTCCTGTTAATGTATGACAACTAGACTCATGTCTTGAATATACTGGTAGCTTATTCAGTTATTTAGAAAGTCGACTGTGACAATTTCACCTCGAAATGAAGTGGAACTTGTAAAACTGTTATTACAACTTCAACGAAAAATTAGTCTCAGTATAAACAGTATTACAATAAACTCAATATAATTATAATATATACAATGGTTTTGTTTACCTTTTATTTAGTACAATATTATGAAGTTGTGTTCAAAATGCGAAAGTTTCGAAAACTTCAATCAAGATATGGGAGCAAAAGTAAAACGTTGATGTCGCGATAAAAAGGATCTAAGGTGTGGTGTGCATTTATAGTCCCAACCTAATTGAAATAAATTATCACTTCAATGTGAAGTAATAACTCTAAAGTTAAGTTTCCTAATTGTGTTTTTTCTTTTAAAAGTAACTTAACTTTCTTTAACCTTACAGGTGAGATCAATGTTCGGTAACAACGCGAACATAACAACAGATTTAATGCTGCCAATCCTATTAGACATGGCGAATCTTATCCGACACGCGGTGCGGTCGAGCAAAGAGGCAAGGGGAGTAAAACTACCACAGACACCAAAAGCACAATTACTGAGACGATCACTCACTGTCGATCAAGACGACGTTTTTATAGACGATGAACCTTTCGACATAGGAGTTGTCACAACAACTACTAAAGCCCCACAAAGAAATCGTTGGATGAGACCACAGAGAACTGTACAAACACACAAAATTAAGATAGAAGACAAGAAGACAGAACAGAATAAAACTAACACTAACTCTTCACAAGTTAACACTGAAAACATTAAAAATTTTACTACTAAAGATGTTATTGATGATAAAGTAAGTGAAACCTTGCATTTCATTCAATTTGAAACAGATGTGTTCTTTAAATATTTAACTCTCGCTCTGCTCACTGAAAGGTAAGAGCCAAAGGCTCATTCATATCTTTAGTATACATAACTCTACTTAACATGGATCTATTGATTTTGTTAACCTATTCTAGGTCTCAATAGCCTATTATTATTATTAATATCGCTCTAAAAGTTCTTATTTTTTTATTAAATCTTGACCAACATTTGACTAGAACTTTGCATCAGCCGTCATCACCAGATAACTGTGTTATTTAGTGTGTAATCCCTGTCCACAATGCATGTACAAATATGTGGACACGAGTGTGGGACAGCATTTACATAGGACTATAAAAAAAATTGCGATATAATCTATTTGATGAATCTTTAGGTTTTTTTTAAAGACACCTCTCGGACATCGGGGAAGGAAATAATTATGTTTAGTTTACATTGGTACAAGGCAAGCACACATATGTAACCCTTGTATGTTGTGCACAACATACTGATCTGTGTACAGATACAGATTATAATAATATAATCATAGGGCTCTTCAAAAGGGCTTTGAATAGGATTCTGCAAGGTTATTCAGTTATTTATAAAGTCGGTTAGGTCAATTTCACTTAAAATTCACTTAAAAGAAAGGATTCTGCAAAGTCGGCAGCGCACCCGCAATCCCCCCAATCTGGACCAATCTACACTGGGCCCGCCTGGTGGATTACGGCCCGAAACTCACCAGTGGTTTGCTAGGGGAGGCCTTTGCCCTGCAATGGGATGTTATAAGCTTATCTAATAAATGAGCTCATCTATTAATGAGCTATTAAATGGCGTTATACTCTCATTTATTAAATATCAAATAAAAATATACATGGAAATTATAACATTTATAAAATCATATATGAGTAGAATAAAGTTAATTTGTATTTGAAAATTATGGATGACATTACTTTTACACTAAATATTGTAAACGAAAACAAATGACCTCAACTTAAGAACACTTAACTAATTCACATTGTGTAACGTGGAGGAGAAAATAAACTTAAAACTTTAAACAACACGATGGTTAGTTGGTTCATGTAAATTAAAATATCAACTTAGAATACAATGACAATGAAAATAACTATTATGTAAGTGAAAACACAATCATTTACGAGATCGTTGGCGTCGATGATGACAATGACGCTTGTCAAGTGACAATGAAGTATGGTTATATCTGTAACGTCATTACTTGTATTACGTGTGAGGCTTATATGTGGTCTTAAAGACATTTGGCATATTCAATCGCTTTATATCGAGATTATTAGTTTAGTTCGGTACATAATTCGACGTGCTATTCTGATCCTGATTGGTAAGATTCAGTTTGATGAGTCTCGTTAAAATCGGAAATGAATTTTTAAGTTCAGAGTTCTTTTTTAAACTTGATGTTAAGTTTTAAGTTCCAAACTATTTATAAGTATACACTTATACATTATACACTTATTGTTGATGAAGATGATTATCTATTCGAAACTATTAAATGTCATTATACAATTTTAATGACTTCTTCTCACGTGATGAATATCTCCGCATACCTTACCATTTTATTGTTTTCTATAATAACAATCTTACTTTTTTTAAGTAATTTGTCTTCAGAGACTTACTCGACTATGCTAGCCTCACAAAAACTTTTGCTACTGTCCTGTCTTCCCTTAGACAACCCTTAACCTGAGGGCATGTCCAACATCCAACAAATCTCTAAACATCAATTATAGCCAATCATAAATTGCCAACTTGAATGTATTTATATTCTACATTTCTCCATTTAATCCTGTTTCAGAAAAATAATTCAAGATCATCTACGTCTAAAACGGAACTCTCACAATCTACAACATACAGAATAACAATAGCAAATTCATCGAAGGCCGAGAATGGTGCCCTGGATCAAGCAGCCGACTCTACGAATCAGACATTGGCGCAAGATTTACCTGTTGCTGAGAAACTGCGAGCGTTCAACAGATTCATTGACAGAAAAGGTATGATATTTTTTATTACCTTTGCTTGGGTATTGTTGGTGATTATTTTATTTTCGGAAATAGGGTGGCAGGCGAACCTACAATCCGCCTGCTAAGTGAACACTGTCACCCATGGACATCGCATTAGTTAAAAATGACAAACGTTGACGCATCCTCTGATGCGCCGCCTTTCTTTATATTCAGTCAAAGTTTTTAACAAGATCCAAAAGAGAATCAGTCCTTTTGTTGCTCCGGTTGGTACATTTAATAAACTTATCTAAAACATTTCCATTTTCCTATTTTATTGGAGCTTCATGGCATCTTTAGATATAGGTTGGTGTATTGTTGATTATTCATTCATTGTTTAAGAATCGGATTGTTGATTATTGTTGACTTTTACCGTTTCGAGATTGGACTGGTATAAGTTAATTACTGTCACCGTAACTAGCCCTTTTATCATCTACTGCGGGACATGGGCTTCAAAACACACTGTCTTGTGCATGAGGGATGTATGGCCTTAAAACGTCACACTGCCCAATCGGGTTGTCGGGTCCACTCTTATAGAGGTGGTGTAGCTCCTCAGGGTTTGTGGTAGTCGCTTTGTTATCCCTTAGTCGCCATTTACGACACTAACAGAAAGAGATAAGATAGTGCTATTCCAAAGCCGTACTAAGCTACTAGCAAAAGCTACTTAAAGTAGTAATAATTAAATGAATGCCGGTCCGTCATTTTCGTATTTCCGACTGTTAGCGAACGCCGAGAGGTTTCATGTTTAGATTTATTTGGATTATAGTTAGTCTTCATTAAATCATTTTTCTATTTGGTACAAATTTTAATGATATCAGCCTCCCTTAGAAAATTACTGGAGGGTTTTCGGGCCATAATTCACGACGCGGGCCTAGTGCGGATTGGTGGATACAGGTCTCGAGCATATCATGTTTCCATATTTTTCCCTCGCCGCCGAGCTAGTGACACTTTTTTTTAAATCGATATTTAAGTTTAAACTCAGAGCCGAGGATTTGAACTTACAACCACACGAATGTGAATCGACTATAGTTACTCTTAGGCTATCATTAAATCATGATACTGTAATATGTTTTAATTATTTAATGATATTAATAGAGACTTTTTTTGATAGTTTAATTCTACTCTTGCCTTGATATTTGTAACTGAATAATTATACATTTAAATAGTAGTATCATTTGATAATTTCATTGTATCAATTTGTGGCAATATATATTTTAATTATAAATACATGAATACTTGAAAGTAATAATTAAATAAATTCGGTATACTCTTAAAAAATAGTAGTTAATGGTACCTACTAATTTACGGTTAAATAGAGAATAATGACTTTCTTAAAATATATTTGCATTTGTTTGCTATTTGAGTTATGTTTAAATTTGCATACATTTGTTTAAATTTGCAAAATAGATATGCTGTAAAACCCACATTGCACAATTCAAATGAAAGTGTTTTTTTTTTATCTCAATTAGTATTCAGACACTTATTTAAATATTCATGACTTCTAATAATGCCCACTAGTGGGCATAGAATAGTCAAAGAATCATTGGATTATTAAACGCCATTCTGGCCAAGCAACTTAGCAAGGAAACTCTCTTAGAGGTGGTGGCTTCTTAGTGGTTTCCTCGGGGCTTGTTGGAGCGGCTTGTTATCTCTTAGTCGCTTTCAACGACACCCACGTGAAGAGATGAGTGATGAGAAAAGATGAGAGATGTGCTATTCTAAAGGCAGACAATACTACACAACCAATTTGATTATCTACCTAATGATAAAGTT
Organism: Sesia bembeciformis; assembly: GCA_943735995.1. NCBI lineage: Eukaryota > Metazoa > Arthropoda > Insecta > Lepidoptera > Sesiidae > Sesia > Sesia bembeciformis. Next base: position 17,907,954 of record OX031030.1, on the reverse strand, counting down.
AAAAATATGGTCCCTCCTTTCCCCAGTTCATCTTTCCACCCGCCGTCTTGTGTATAAAAAATTGCTGTGAATAGGATTTTGCCAGGTTGGCGGCGTACCCACATACCCTTGTATTACAGGTGTCCATGGGCGGCGGTAACACTTACCATCACGTGGACCCCATGCTAGTCCGCCCATTTCTCTATAAACAAAAAAAAAAAAATACAAACATTCTGTATACTTGTATTTCTCAGGTAACCTAATCCGCCGCGGCACCTACCCACCGTCTCTCAGCCGCCGTACAACTGCGGAACCAACAATGAGTCCAGTCAGAAGAAGACCCGTGCCGTCCAGGAAGCTGCCTCAACCTACTGCCAATGAGCAGGCCAAGTGCGAGCTGTTCACAAACACACTGTGTCTCCACGCGGAGGATTACCCAACGTGAGCTAATCATTTCTAGTTTTAGTATTTATTAATACAAATCTAGAGCGAAAATAAAACTTACATCAACTTTCTATGTATACATATTACTTATATAAATAAACTTAGGTATGTTCCAGATTCTAACGCAAGATTAGGATGTGTGGTATTTGTGATATAGGTGCATGTTTGTGTATGTAAAGATGTCTGCGTGCATGTGTGCCTGCATCTGTGAGTGCGTGTACGTGCATGTGAGGAGATTTTTAGTTTTAGCATGACAAATCATGACACGTGCTGACAAATAAGCTGCCTAAACTGATTACTGTAATCGTAACCAGCCATTTTATCATCCACTGCTGTACACGGCTCTGGTCATAGACATTGTTTCGTGCATGAGGGATGTATGGACTTAGAGCCCCATGCTGGCCAAGCGGGTTGGCAAGTCCATTCTTTCAGAGGTGGTGTAGTTGTGCTTGTAGTAGCGGCTTTGTTATCCCTTAGTCGCCTTTTACGACACCCACGCGAAGGGATAGGGATAAGGTGGGATATTCTAAGCCATGACACCATGCGGCCAGCTGACACTACACATTTAATATATGTAAATAATAGTCGTTTATTGTCTACTTGTTCATATAATTCAAATTCATTATTAATGTAACAATTAGGTTATATTTACGCAACTTGTCTTTTTATGATATGAAGGCGGCAGATCGGCATACAGTAAAGCTGGTTGTAAGTGGATACTATCGCCCATGGACTTCAGTTCAGTCCAACTTCAGTCCGAAATGACAACCATTGGTACGCTCCCGGATGCGTTTGCCTAACCCCGAAGATGTAGGACGCATAAAAATCGCATTCTTTCTGCTAATATCTTTCTCTTTATAAACTTATAAATCGTCAGCGATTGCAAAGCGAAGGTCATCGCCACATTACATCAGTTGAGATAATTAAGCCGAGAGCAAAATAAAAAAAAAGCTTGGAAGTATAAACCAGTGCAAGCGAAAGTAGCAGGTTTCTAGATCACATTAGGAAACGAGAGTGTTTAAAACGATAAAAAAAAGGAATTTTTATTTGTAATGTAACCGGTTTAAACTGTACTCGAATCTCAAACTACAGCTGATAGAATATATAAAGCTTCGCAAGGCTTATTGTTAAGAGAGTAAGGTTCATTTTTTTTTAATTTTCATAAATGGTGAAACGTACGAACAATACTGGTTTAATGTGATCAAAACAGTAGTCAAAGTAGGTATGTTTTATGGCAGTGAAAGCAGAGTTCACTTGACTTTTTATGTTTTAAGACATTCTTGGTCAGTTTTTCTAGATTTTTTGTAATCTCTTAAAAGTATTATATTGTTTTCTTTATAACCCGTTTTAGTTATTGTAACAAAAACATAATACAATTGAAGCAATTAACAGTCAACAATTAACAATTAACTAAAATAAGCAATTAACTAAGGGGATAACAAAGTCGCTACCACAAGCCCCGAGGAACTATACCACCCCTAAAAGAGCGCCATACATCCCTCATGACAAGACAATTAATGAGGAAGCCCATGTCCAGCAGTGAGTACTGAAAGGGCTCGTTGCTGTTGCGGTTATAAATGACTAACTATAATACATGATAGCTACCTAATAGATAGATAGATAGATATACTTTACTGTACACTAAAACATACAGATACAAGTACAAGTAATTAGAATTACACCAAAAGCTAAAGCGATTTCTTTCATTCCACCTTTGGGTGGTGTTTAAGGAGAAGTCTGTAGACGACTAGAGGTAGATGCGACAAAGTAATAATGTTTCTATAATATAAATTGAATACATATATAAATACATATTCATATACATATCCATACATACAGAAAGGACTGAGGAACCAGAAAAGATTAAGAAAAAAAATACAGAAAAAGATATTGGGCTTAAGTGGACTTTTAATCTACGAGATAGTCTTCTTTCAGAAGTCTTCTAAATAAATTAGATTTTTTTGGACTATAAGGATTATAAATGGATATATAAGGATCATGGGTAAGGAGTTTCCCTATAGATATATAGATATCGCAATGGATACTATTTATCTAAATACATAATTATATTTAATAAATACTATCTAATAATAATTAATCAATAACGCCACACTAGGATTCCTTATGTCGTGGGTCCAAAGACACGTACAAAGACGGACATAAACAACACCACGTAACGGTCGTTGGTCGTCCAATAATCTATACATATAATAAAATTGTAACAGGCCCATGTCTGTACATTATAGATATTGAAAAAAAAACTAATATTATTAGATTATTAATATTATAATATTAATTTATTAGAGCAACAGAAGCCAAAACAACAGTTTTTAGAAATTTTATCTGTCTGTCTGTCTGTATGTTTGTACACGCATCACGCAAAAACTACTGCATGGAATTGAATGCAGTTTTCACCGATGTATTGCTAGAGGTCTAACTTAAAATATAGGCTCCATTTTACCGCAGGAAAATATCTTATTCCGATTGTTTTAAATTTAATAAACCGAACCGAAGCGAAGTGAGGGCGGGTCGATAGTAATTAATAAATTTATTTTCTAGACACATTGATTAGTCAGTCCAAAACTAACTTTCTACTACAATTTTTTTCGAGAATGTTCCTCTAATCCGAACGTTGCAGACCAGCGAAGACCTTGATAACGTAATATTAGCTGTCCAGTTTCCAGACAGGTCAACGACCGTGAACTGTTTCTTAAAAGTACAGTACCCTGCGGAGAGTATGGTACGTCATTAATGCAAAAGATAATCTGTTATATCTTTATTTTTAATAGAACTTTCTTCATAATTTATCGTACCGTAGGCCTTGTCAGATATATATTAATAATTATCGATATTTGCATATAAATCCCCATGGATGGAGGTTCTGATGATATTTCATCAGTAGGGTGGTAGGAATTGGTACACATGATCCCATTGACACGGGCCGAACTTCAAACTCAGTACCTCACGAATATGAGTTGAGGATAAAATATACATCTCGGTTACAAATTCTCGAAGTCATGGGGAACATACACCTCACAGATTACGGGCGAACTCGCAGAGGATTGCCGCGCAATTGTATTAAACTAATTCGAGAGTGAGCGAAATATGCCAGAGATATAAATCCCATCCCATACTATCTCGAGTGGGAGGTATAATGGAATAAATGAAGTTCCTTCTACTACATTCCGTACTCCTCATTATGACAGGCTATGGCCTGTCATATGCCCTCCAAAGAAGAATAATAACTGTAAATGCTTCTCATCAAATAATGACCTAATCTAATATCCAAAATTACAAATGATCTTTTAAAAAAATCACTCCTAAACCTCCAAATGTTCAAAGGCGTCCCCGGAGGCGTGCAAACGTTTGTCATTTTTACTTATATTGCCATATATTATGAATTTAAATGGGCGGCAACATCCATTTACCACCAAGTGTCTGCTCGTCAGCCGCAGTCTTTCAACATGTGTTCAATTGCAACATGTGTTTATGTACAATAAAAAGTTTATCTATCTATCTATTTCTAATTGCGGATGTATAATTTTTATCGGCGAGTTCTGTACCAATCTAATCAATTATTTATTCGGTCAATATTCTTATCTTCCAGTGAAGCAATAGTCCAATCCATAAGGCGTAATAAGGCAGCTGCGGGAGCTCTGCTGGCTGACTTCAGGGCGCCTGAAGAGGGTGCAGTGGATGGGGTTACAGCAGCGCAGGAAGCTAAATATACGGCTGAGCATTATTTGGTATCTAATAGGTATGCACTTGTTTCTACCGCTTTCCTCAACTCTATTTAAAAATCATTGCTTAAAATTAATTTCCCATCCTGATTTGACCTGTTTGTAGTTGTAATAGACTTAGAGCCTTTATCACCAATAGTTTATTCATTTTCAATAGTTTATTTATTTTTTTCCTTTTATTTATTAACCCATGACCAGTTAGTTATTTTTTTTTTATAATCTATGTAGATGGATACTACAGAAACCACAAGGGTTTAACCGAAGTCGTTATTGAAATTTAAGTTTATTTATTTTTTCTGTTCTACTTATTGTTACTATACCATAAAGCTTCGGCAAATCTGATCTGCGCACTGCCACTTTAGGATGTTGATTCTATGAGCTATGTCGGTGACTTTAGTTCGAATACTTTAATAAGTGCATGTAAATATTTTCTGATATTATGACTACTTAAATATAAAATTAATCCACCCACAGGCGTGGTGACACAGCGAACCGTGACTTCGCTGGCGCTGGAGAAGCTGGGTTCATGTGTCCCAGTACTGTGAAGTATGCGCGGCCGCAACGAGCGCGCGCCACTTCAGGCCAATGGAAGTACATTGTTAATACTGGAGAGCACACGCAGACGTTGAGACTTGAGAAGTGCTTGTAAGTAGACTCAAAACATATCGATCAACCAAAATACAGAAGCAAATAAGTAAAAGTGAGGCATTTGCAAGGCGGTCGAATTTACCTAGTGTCAATTTAGTCTATCATTTGGTGGCAAAAACTACCAATAATGATTGTTGATATAGGTTATAACGGTTACCCTATGTCGTGTTAGGTGACGCGATGCGACACGTCGCGTCGAGCGTTACGTCACGCAAATATCAAACACTAGCGACCCACCCTCGCTTCGCTTCGGTTTATAAGCTTCTTTTTTTTAAATTTCAAAATAAAATATAGCCTATATTAGACACCTATTTATGTAGCTTCCTATTTGTGAAATAATTTTTGAAATCGATTCAGTAGTTCCAGAGATTACATACCTACAAACACAATTTTACCTCTTTATTGTATTAAATAATACAATAATACAATAGATTCGCTTCGCACGCGTGTCTTCATGGGCAGTGCGTCTAGCGCTGTGGCACCTGGCGCGCGTCCGTTTACAATTTATTTTGCTCCTTATCTTTCTAAATATAAATACTTTAAATAAATGTTTGCTGAAACAGATTTAATGCGTTGTCGCACTAAAAGTCGAATAGTAGTGACGCCAATCGAGCGTCCACGACTCCCACGTAGGATGTCACGCGCCGCACCGCAATACTTGACGCAACGCGACGCGTCGCAACGCGTTACTAGCAAAACAAAGCCTATTTTTTTGATATAACAGTGTTATCAATGTAAAAAAATATAAGAAATATAGAAATAATTTAAAAACATAGACATAGTCTACGTTTGATTGACGAGATTTGTCCATATGCCTATCCGTGTTATAATTACTGGGTAACTATAATAAGTATAAGTAACGTCAATTAAGACGTAGAAATTATACTTACTCTTTAACCTTGAACTAGTAGTTACCCAGTAATTATAACACGGATAGGCATATGGACAAATCTAGAGAAAACAAAAGCGGCAGAAATCATTATTAATATTAACGTTTTAATTCAAATATTTTATCTATAAAAATATACCTCTATATTTTCAAATAAATATGCTTTGTTGCTACTATGATGAAGTAGTTAAAACATAATGCCAGTGAAAATTTCATGGAGATCGATTCATCACGTGATGTTTCGGCAGTATTCTTGCAATTAAACGCGGTTTTGTAAACTGAACGTATTTTATAAATCTTATACTCATTTTCAGAAAACCAAAAGAGTCATGTACATACCTAACGGATAACTTCAAGTCGAAGTGTGTCCAAGTATATAATTACCATAGGCTACTCACATGGGATCAACAAAATGGACTTCATATGGATATATTCAAGGTAAAGTATCAAAGTCACAATTAATATTTTTGTATAGTTTGATTCTAAATTAATATATAACTCTATACCTATTTTTCATTTCATTTTTTTATGTTTGCCTTGCTTAAACGTAACATATATTGTACTTTTATTTCAGGTCCCAACGTGTTGCTCTTGTCACATTGAAGGTTACAGCGTCTCATTCCCTCCAGTAGGGCACAGAGTCCACGAAACCTCATCAGAAAACTTCCCAGGGGAAGACCTCTCTTCAGAGCACGGCAATCACGCATTCGAAGCTGTACAGTCCAGCATACAAAGGCCCAGCATATCCAAAAGTCCACCTTTCACCCTCAATAAGCCTCTAGAGTCTTTCCCTCCGTTCACTGAACACCAGAATTTTGTAACCCCTCTTACTAAACTCAATGACAACGATGAGTTCAGCAATGTATCTCCATCCAACGCTATGGATTCTTATGGCAATTCATACTTCCCTGATTCCTTCAACCAGGCCAGTTCAGTACGAAACGTTAAAAGGCCAGTCTTATCCAGGAATCCTGTTTCAAATTTCGATTCAGCCACGCTACCCAGCTACTTGGAGCCACCTACGCCATCTGGACCATCTTCATTCACATTCTTAAAAGAATCCCCGAGTAAATACAAAATTACTAATAGCAATTTTAAAAGAGGAGCAGTTAGACCGAACAGACGACCTATTAGAAAGAAAATATCAGGTGCTCCGGATGATTTGGTTTCATCTGGAACATCTGCTATAGAGGCCATGGAGACTATGGAAGATTTTAACGGCGATTTAGAAGAACCTGATGTTATAAAAACTACTGTTAACACCAGTCCTCAGAAGAAAGCAACTATTGCTCCGAAACTTCCTGTAGTTACAACGGAAAGTATTCTATCTACAACTACTTTCAAGTCAGAAAAGAATATACCTAGAGAAACGGTTTTAAACAACGGTAAAAAAATAAATTACAATTATCACCCAATAATTGATTTCTTTGCTACAGAAGATGCAGAAGAGGAAGACGAATCAATTGATAGAGAAGACATATCATACGTACCTTCATCGGAATCGGAATGGAAGCCTATAGATCACCCGCCATCACGAAATATTCAATCAACTAATTTAGTTGAACGAAAAAAACATAAATAAATATTGCAATCCCATATTTAATGTTATTAATAAATATTTTTTAATAACTCTTATTTAATAGCTGATAGTGTACTAGAGTAGGACTTTTATTTTGTACAATATTCTTTAAGTAAATTTTAGCTTTAAGATGAAGAGGCAATATGTGTTATTAACTTCAACGATGCCAAATCGAAATTGCAATATAAATTATTAATATTTATTGTTAAATTATTTTTAATTTATTGTCTTAATTTATACGATACTCCTATAAAATTAATAGTTGTAACATTTCAAAGACTTGCCAGAATATAAATTTATTAAAAAATAGTGTTATTTGTTAATCTCTCTGTACTACAATAACAGAAGAAGTTACCGAGTAGTAGTTGCTGTAAGTTGTAAACTATAACAATATCGATAATTAAAAAGTAAAGTCTTAATCGACGTTTATTTTCTTCGAACGCCAACAAAAGTGAAAGCAAAATACGGTTTTCGTTGAGTTCAACGTACGACATGAGATGGCAATATTGGAGAATATAATTGTATCTTTTGAACTCGTGCTTCAGGTTTATCGGCATGAAAAAAAAAACTTCTTAGCATAAGGTTGTTGAGACATACTCATGAATAACCCAATTGTGTACTAGACCGCGTAAATGATAGAAAGAAACGAGATACTTTTCATGCTCGTTAGCTGTGTCAAATTATAATGAGTCAAATTTAAGGAATAATGGCTACATAATGAACTATTTCAAACAAGTGGCATTAATAAATAAAGACTTTATTATTATTATGATCAGTAAAAAGAGATTTATTTTTGAATAACTGAAATAAAAAAAGAATATAAAGAATGTCAACACAAAGTCAACGTAGTCCCGCTATATTTTTATTCCTATATCTTTGTTGTGACCAGAGAACCTAAACCTAAGACACCTTTAAATTTGCTGCCATCGATTTGTTGCTAATTCAGTATTTTCCCTTGCTCAATTAATTATGTCCCATGCATAAATACAAACGAAATATAATTGAAAAATTTTATGAAATGAATAATATTTTTATGAAAATTTTATTTATAAAAGTAACAATATAAATAAGTTTATTTATAAAGTTATAAAACACGTAACATAAATGTAACATTAATAACTATCACAGAAGCTTTCGTTAGCGTCCTATACATAACAAAATAAAATAAAAATAACAAACTAAAATTGGACGTTAAATAAATCAACTCTCAAATCGATTTCGATAAACACTTTCACAATCTTTGTCTCATAAAAGTGATACGAAATGAATTTTGTGGCACTTTCTACTTATAGCCTAATAATTACAATCAGTTGACGAAAATCAATTTTAAGTACTTACGAAACTAACAAGTGTTACTCAGAATTTCTCAATAATAAATTTCGATAATAATCAGGCGTCCACATAATAATACATGCGTTTACTGGGATCTAAAATGTATGCCGGTGTTGTTGTTAATATTGGAACAGCCTGAGCAAAACTATTTAGTAGCACTGCTGCACTGCTTCTTGCATCGTTTGCGGTATTTAATTTGAGGCTCCCTCTTCTCTTTTTAAGAATTTCATCGATTTCTGAATCTGCTTGGACTATTTTAGCACTCTTATAATTTCCTCCATGCATAGGATGAGAACCACCTCTATTACCGCCATAAGGTTTAAAGTTGCCTCCATGCATGTTGCTCGTCGATTCGTCATCATCGTCCATATCTTCAGAAAGTTCAATCAGTTTAGCACTTTTATTTTCACGATTTCTTCCTCTACTTCGAATTAATTTAAGATTTCCACCATGCATGGATGGAGAAGAACTTGTGTCGTCTACTTCCTCGACTAACTCAAGTTTTTCCGAAGGACCACGCGGCTTATGATAATCCTTTTTGGATTTAAAATTCCCTCCGTGCATTTTTCTAACCGGTATATCTTCTTCGAATTCTACAAGTTTTGAATTTTCACTTTCAGATGCCTCTGCGTCCTTAAGAACCTTTATATGACCCCCATGTCGAGGTTGAACAGTCGCTTTGACTTCTTCTTTATCTTTTTCTTCAATTCTCCTATAATTACCACCGTGTTTTGGGCCATTACTATCAAGTTTTTTGAACACTTCAACATCTTTTAATTTATTAACATCTTTTGCCAATTTGTCATCTTTATACAGTTCTAGAGGTTCTAGTTTACTTCCTACTTTATTTTTAGGTTGTTTTGTTGGTATTTCCTTTATAACTTCTACCTCTTTAATATCTTGTTTAAAACGTGTGGTATGTGGTGATGATTTGTTTGCGGGCAGCTCTTTATGTATTTCAATTTTCTTTTTCGTTACTACAGGTTTGATTTCCATTTTGGCAAAACGAGCTTCGGTTGTGGATGCAGGAGCTTCAGTAGTTTGGGCTAGGGTACGTTTCGTTGGTTCTGGCGTTGTAACTCTGTGTTTCTGTCTCTCATTGTCTTCATCAATTTCTTCTTCACTATCCTCTTCTTCAAAGTCATCTTCATCATCATCTTCATAATCCTCATCATCATCTTCACTCAAATGCAATTCACTTTCACTACTTATTTCTTCATCTTTTTCATATTGAGGCATATATTCCTTCATATTTTGTTTTACACCGATCATTGCGTCTATTTCTTCTTTTCTCAAGTCATCATCTCCATCGCCGTATTTGTTTACATCAGTTACTAGAGTACTTTTAGAACTCTTTTTTGATTTTTCTCTGTATTTTGAAGGTACATCGTTTTCGTTATACTGTTTGGGTTTTTCAACATGTTTCTCTGTAGTTTTTGTTTCTTCGGTTGCGGGGGTACGAAATCTTGTCCTTAATCGTAGCTTCGGTAATACTAGCTCATGTTCCTCTTCGGTGGATTTAGGTGTTGTAGTAGTAGTAGTAGTAGTAGTAGTAGTAGTAGTAGTTGTTGTTGTTGTTGGTGGTGGTGGTGGTGGTGTTGTTGTAGGTCTTATTCGTCTTCTAAAAGAAGGTTTTATTGTAGTGGTAGTTGTGGTTTTGATAACCTCTTCTTCCTCTTCCTCTTCATCTTCGTCATCATATTCTTCATAATCATCTTCATCACTACTATCTGTATTTATTCGTTTCGTAATTTTTGACGCTGTTGTAGTCTCAGGGGCAGCGGTTGTGGTTTTGATAATTCTTCTGACTGTTTTGGATGCAGATGGTTTTTGTTCAATCGGAGCCGAAGTTTGAAGTTCAACAGATGGAAGAAACTTCGAGACATCGAAATATGGACGCACTGTTGGTCTTTTTTGTCTAGATTGCTGACGTATCTGTGACTGTGTGTTAGTTTCTACCTTTTCATTATCAGTACTGGTTTCGTTTTTGTCATATGTGGTAGTGGCTTCCATTTTGCTATGAGTAGTACTGGTTTCTATTATGTCATCAGTAGTCTCAGTCTCGTCTAGTGTCTTTTCTATTTTGGCTTGAGATTCGTAATCCTCTAATGACATCGATTTTCTGTTCTCTACAGGAGTATATTGCAACTTGTGATTTGAAGGCTTAATCTCATATCGTGGTTCACCTCTACGTTGATCCACATTGACATCCACAAAGCTTGTTTCAGAAATGTCCTCGTTTTCTGATTTAGCACCTTTTTCTCTCTCTTTTCTGCCAATATCCTTATATATTCGTGTATTTATATTTCGTTTGACAGGTTGTTCCTTCTCCAGACCAGTTTTTGTAACTCTATCGACAACTTTACTTGATTGTAATTGTTTTATAAGAGGACTTACGTTACTTGTTGTAGTGGTTTTCTTTGAATCCTGAACGTGACTATCTCTTATTATTTTATACGGTTCATAAACAAAAGGCGCTGCTCTTTTTCTTCTAGTAGTGGTAGGCGTTATAGTATCGTCTTCTTTGTTTTGAAGAGAGTGATGTGTCACATTCTTGTTGTCTCTTGTTGCGTTAGTTTTATTAGTCAATAAATTATCTGTATTCTTTTGCAAATCAGCATTTTGGCTTTGTAGGTTATTTATTTTAATATTGTCTAAAACATCAGTATAAACATTAGACTGCTGCGTTAACTGGGAATTATTTGAATTTTGTGTAGTGTTATTGTTTTTACCTAATATATTTGCTAGAGACGATCGTAATTCTTCGTTAGTTTTAATTAACGATTTTTGCAAATCATTCTGTCCGTTCCTTAATTTATTCATTAGTGAAAAAATATCCATTTTATTTTCATCTTTTAGTTTTTCGGAAAGACTGAGGACGTTGTTAAATTTAGTTTCTTGAGTAGATGACCGTAACGGTTGATTTAGTTTATATGTAACCTGGTTCGGCGCTGTAACAGGTTCTGGATTTGAAATAATATCTTCTTTAAAAAATGGGCTGTCTAATGGATTTTCGCCGAAATATTTAGCTTTAAAACAATCTATTTTGTCACCAAGACCTTTAAGACGAGGTTTATCTTTTATGTTATCAAAGTCACGTTTGTCCTTTTCATCTTCAACATTATCATCGGGATGACCATCCTTTTTTAGTTTTTCTGGTATTGGGTCCACATCATCATCGACTTCCGGGCATTCAAATTTCGACCTAGAATCATAAAACTCAGTACCGCCTTTTGATTTTTTAGGAATAAGTTTAAGGTTTTCAGCGTATCTTAAAGGGGAGTCTTTACTGATTTTTGTGAGATTTTCAAAATAGTAGGGGTATTTTTCTTTAATATCATAATCATCTTTAGGTACTATTTTAAGTTTCGCAATTTTTAAAATATCTTGCTCATTCAGGAAAGTTGAATTTATGTTAATTTCGGGCACTTTGAAATTTGCTTGTCTCTTATTTACATCATGTTCATCATTTATTGCCTCTGTATTCTCTTTTTTATTTAGTAAAATGTTTTCTCTTTTATTTCTTTTGGCAGTTTCTTCATCTTCTGGAGTATCCAGATATATTTCTGCCTCGATAGAAGCCCCTTGTTCATCCTCAGAATAGTCTTCCGCTTCAGATTCTTTGCTTACATTTTTATTATCATTCTTCCACTTTTGTCCATGCACTGTCTGATCTCCATAAGCTGCACCTCCGCCATCTTCATAGCTGGCACTAAGCGAAGGTATTTTATATTTTCCTTCACTTATTTCTTTTTGTTTCAAATAACCACCATGTTGTTCATGATCAGATGCATGCTTTTGTTGACCGGCGTGATCATAAGCGGCGTCTTCATAACCTTCTTCTGTGTAAACTGTTTGGGCTTTACTGCTTTTGATAGCCTCTCTTAACCTTGGCGCGTTCCGTATTTCATCAAAACTCTCTGCATCATCAAAAGCAGCTTCTCGGGGCAGGTGTTTCGTAGTTTCTGTTTTCCGAACTTGAGCGTAATTTTTAATCGGTACAAATTCTTCTTCTTCATCGTCGGCTTCGTCAGTGGTTTGTTCTTCTTTATTGTTTCCATTACTTTGTAACTCAAGTTTTTGATATCCTGACGGATGGTTTTCTTTAACAGATTTATTGATAGATTCGTCTACATTATTTCGCAATTGAACGAATTTAGCTTTACCTTTTTCATAAATGTCGTATCCATCGGGTGTCTGGGCATAATTTTCTGATGGAGGAAGCTGAGGATATTCGTTGTGTTCGTCATCATATTTTAGTGCATGGTGTTGTCTAAGTCTTTGCAAATGGTTTTGTAAAGGCTGATAGTGCATTGGTCTCACTTTAACATAGTTTTGGCTCCATGGGTGCTTGAATTTTTGATTAAGAATGTGATCTCTGTTATGGAATTTTTTTACAGGTCTGTAATAAGCAGGGTGTCTTTGTGCTCTATGTGTTTCGAATTCTGTAGGCACATTTTTATGGGGAACCTTTTTGTGATCGATTTCTCCAGGGCTTTCCAAGTATTCGTCTTTCGTAATATCTGATTCACCAGCTGCTTTTACGTAATCCTGGTGACTTCTATGCGTGTCACGTAAATCATTTCTAATTTTATCTAGCACGGGGTCCTTGTATATTTCCTGCAATGCTGGCGTCTCAGCTTTGTATGGATGAAATATTTCATAATTTGAAGAAACTGGAGCCGCGTGTCCCTTTTGGACTTCCTCATTTTGCGTAAAACGTTGGAAAGGTTGAAATACAACTTTCTTCGGATCTTGAATGCGATGTTTTCCGAATTCAGGTTCTAACTTCGCAGTTAAAGGTCTGATAGGGTAAGCTTTATATCGCTGTGATGGGTTAGGAACTCCATGAAAAGTGGCTACATCGACGAGGAATTGTGGTTTTTTCGCTGTGTACTGGAAATATTCGGCTGGGATCGGGTTCTGGGCATTCTGCTGCTGCGGCGACTTTGAGATCAACTGTTGTTGCTCAGCTAGCTCCTGCACTTCACTGACACCATCGTTCCAAGCGACCGGGACTTTGATAGTTAGACACACTTCACTACACTGCAACACTAGGAGGATCGCGAGAGCTTTTGTCACATGCATTGTTCAAGTTCACATCACGGATCGCCGCGGTGTATGGCGGTTGACTGAACCGGGCCGGAGGGTCTCCGATCGTATTTATCTCCTCGGTCGGTGGTCGCGGACCGATTGCTTCTAGTGGCCGTTCGCTTTGTTCGAAGTTTGGTGCAAGGTGTTAAGATAAGCGATGCGGTGAAGCGTTTTATTAATATCTTTTTTTCATCATAAACACTTTTAATAAATATTTATTGTTCGTAATATGAATAATATCCTTTTGAACTATATGCTCGTCTACCGCCTTCTTCCTATAAAAATAAGAACAATCTGTAACAAAATTTGGACACATATTGTTTAAATTAAAACAGTTTTTTTTTAATTATGCTGCGATAGTCACACAATATTAATAAATAACTAATATCTAACTAATACCTTTGATAACATATTTTGAATTCCTCAGTTTATAACTTAAGGCTAAGGTCGATTGTTCGACAGAGAAATTGAGAAAAAAGGTGTGTGCAACTTCGATGATTAAAAAAGAGATAAGTGTCAGGGTTTTAAAGAAACAAAAGATAGGCAGCCGGATATAGTCATAGTCGTCAAACTATTTTAAAAGTACACAACAAAGGCCCGTCGAGAAAGCGAATGAGTTATTGGTTCTAAATGAACTGCATTGTTTTCGAAAGGCAAACAATGAAGCAAACCTTAAAAATGTTTGTAACAGGTGATCTGGATTTGGATGAGGTAATGGAACATTGGCTTAAAGTTACAATACAATTATGTAAATTATTTGTTCCCGAGTAAAAAAATTAATAAGTAAAAATTAGTACATCGTAGAAAATTCCAATCGGAGAAATTGATGAAAATCAAAATCATATTCTTCACAACAGATACCGTGATGCTGTAAGCATAAATGTTTATATAGCAATACATATAGTATATGTTATTTAAAGGTGATTTAATGATAAATGTTACATTATTTACATAAACAGATAAACATAATTATGGAAATCAAGATTTCATTGACTAAGATGAAATGATATTAGTTCATAATATAGAGTCAACGATTTTGACAACGTCAATTTAATTGTGTTGAAAATAAATTATTTATTATTAATAAATAAATTTGTCATAACTTTATATAAAGGTATTTTCAAGGTACTTTTCATAATTGTTTTTCTCAACCAATTTCAATTAAAATCGTAATCTTATAAAATGTTTCTAAAACCCTACGAAATCTAGACTCAGATCTCGCAACGTGACACAGACTAAAATTTTGTTTACGCTTCATTAGTCTTACTCTAGTAAGTTTTTAGTTTAAATACTCTGTAAATAATTTGAATAACTTGCCTTCAAATTGTCATTGACCAAGCTTTGCGAAATTTCAAAAGTGCGTTCAATAATATTTATTCATTTTTAATTGAAGCAAATCAAGCCTTTATCAGGTTTGATGCAATCGCGATAACAATTCAAATGTAATTTGTTCACCACGAAATGCAGTCATTTCTTTATGTAATTTAGTTGGCAATACTTTGAAATAGATCGGTGGGTTCGGTGTTGATGTAATCCTGCATTGTTGACTGCCAGCTCTCGCAAGCATCTGATTTTTTGTTGTCTGCAGGAAGAACTACACTTAGACATTTAATAAGATACCTCTTTTTATAGTCAAAAACTTCACGGATGGATGGACAAATGATTGAATGAATGAAATACTCTTTATTGCACATCAAAACATACGTGAGACAAAAGATAACTTTGACAATCTTCTGCAGAATAGTTCGGGGGCTGAACGCCCTAGACTCAAGTCTGTTGGAAAAAAGGAGTCTGGATACTGGCTCCAAGCGCTATCATATACAAACTTGGACACAATTCTAGATTCCAAACACCTTTCGTCTGGTGATCAGTCTTCGGCTGGGTGCCGATGTGTATCTCCCACGCAGGCAAATCTTGTGGCAAATATGTCGACCGACTGGTTCAGCACGGGCTCTCGTGCGTCTCTAGTGCAGGCCGCTTCTCACGTGACTCCAGTTTAAATGACCTCCTACATTGGTCTCTTGCTTCCATGGACCTACTGGCTATTCCAGAGCGCCGAACGATATCGTGCGTAACCAAGAGATAATGACCATGGCAAAAGACCGGACGGGATATTCCAGGTTCCTTGGAGTATGGGGCGACCACTAGTGTAGCAACTTGCGTAGACACGCTGGCTCCTTTCCATCTCCAGGGGACCGTGTTCTAAATCGTGTTCTTCCACTACGCTCTTCACATCATCGACCCATTACGTGTATTTTCAAAACATTCTCAAACACACTCCAAGATTCAGGACCATTGTCATCCTTATAATTCGCCTCATGATCAGGTTTAATTCTATAAAGTATTGTTCTTCAGTATATTTAATTGTAGTCTATTCGTTTCGTCGCTGCCTTTTGATGTCATTGACCTAGGTCTAGGTCGAACTCGCTAACCATAGATAATTTATTTAAATTACTTTTATTCTTATTGCTGTAGTTATTCTTGGGCAAGTTAATATTTAAAATTTAATCAAGCGACTATACTCTATATTCCTTCAACTCTTTTCCACAATAAATCGATCGAAGGGACAAAAAACAACCTTGAATAGTAGGTACTGCATTTTCCACATTATCCTATTCCCCAGAGTACATAGGTACGTGTTCAGCAGTGAGTGAAATATGCCAGAGCTCCCATCCTATCCCTCCCCATTTCCCCATCATTTTTCCTAACTTTATTCTTACATCTCAAAGGTAGGCTAAAGTTGGCATGTACTGCGGATGTCCGTGGGCAGTATCCACTTACCACTAGATGAACTGTATACTACTCAGCCGCCATCTTCCTCTAAAAAAAATCTGCGAGTCCTTCCTCGAGCATGAACTCTACTCGAGCCTCACTAGTTCCTTCCAGAAGTCAAGAATTCTTCTGGGCAAATTCCAAGCTTGTGATAGTAAGCTTCTGATAGTGGATCCACGTTCCACTGGCGAGCCTGAGAAGAAGCATATATGCAACAGTAGAGAGACATAGGCTGACGGTAAGATATGGTTGGTATGTAAAACACTGTCTAAAGTCAAAACCTCCGTATATTAAAATAAAATTATCGCAACCAATGAAACAATTTCTTGTGATCTAAACACGTTCTCCCATAACTTATCAATGTTTATAAACTTTTCAATTTGCTGTTCAGTACCAAATGCTACCTACGACATCTCAATAAAATACTGGTATGTTGTCGATATATGTTTCTATTGTCTGCTAATATGTTTTTAAACATTTGGTTGCTGTCGGAAAACTCAACAACCCATACTGCCACACGTTTATCGCAATGTTCTCTATTCTTAGCATCATCTGCAAAATTTATCTAGATAATATTATTAAAAGCAAACTCCAGCAGTCCAGGCACAGTGTATGTTTCTCCGGAAAACAATTAGGTTAATACAAAAGACAGTTTTAAACTAAGGCCCAAATTTGACTTTTATACCTACTAAGGGCCAACACACGGAGGGAATGAATTGTGGGCTTAAAAGGGGCCACCGAAGACAATTGACTTATTCTTTAAAAAATCCTTAACTGTTATAAATTTTAATTATTATTAACTATTATAAATTCTAAAAAGATCCAGAAACTAGGAAGAAGAAAGAAATAAAATTTATTAGTACCAGGTAACACTACACACTTTTAACAATAAAACACAAACTATTTTGCGTACTCAACACAAAGGGGTGTTTTACCAAACGGATGACAACTCGGCATGTGGTGCAGCTTCAATTGTAGGCGCTTGCAGTGACTCGCCGACTGCCCACACTATAATAAACTCATGGCTTATTACCTTATTACCATTTTGGATTGCACTTATCGACATCGTTTATATTTTCAAAATCTAAAAAATACATAATTTCTACTTTAAATAGGTCACAAACAGACAAACCTATTTATGAGACATCAACATCAGCCTATGTCGATCCATTGCTGGGTAATGCACTTAGTTTAATAATAGGTAAGTGATACCATACCATACGATCAGCCTGTGTCTCTCCACTGTTAGGACAAGGTTAGTTAGTTTTAGATACCTCTTCTAAGGACCGCCACCACACACGCTCTTCTGCTGTTCTCATTAACCCTTTGTCGGCGACTTTCGTCCAGTCGTAAGTCCACCTGGACGGAGGGCGAGCCCACGCTACGTGGGACGCCCAGTAATACGATAGACGAAATTATGGACAAAAAGGTGAAGTAATATAATTAAATAACAACTATTACAAAAATTACGGCGCAATTAAGGGCCCCCCTTCCTACCACCGTGGTTAATTATCCCATGACGGTTTGTTACGGTTGTGACGCAGTTTCGCGTCACGATATTGATTCAAGTTACCAGTTGTTCGCATGATAATTTAGTTCCGCTCTCAGTTTTTAGGGTATCGCAAAATTAAATATTTTTATTTTTTATAGAAAGGAAGAAAACCAGTTTATTTTCAATACAAATCTCAGTGATGAATCTCAAGAGAAAAACAAAAGAAGGCATGCGACTGATTAGAATGTGTACTAAATGAGACTTTTTGCGATAAAGTTTTGACAGGCGTCATAATACGGTAGTTTAGGCCAATTTCGTTGATGTCGTCATGGGGCCCTAAAGGTCTTTTTTTAAATTATTCATTTATAACGAGAGTCGTGTTTATTCACAAATTATTTTGTTTCCAATAGCCAATGCTTAATAGCTTAATAGCAATGGCTACTGGCAACAAAATAATTTTAGTAATCGAACGATACAGAGTCTAAAACAACAATTTTCGGAGTTGTCTGTATGTTCGTTTCTAGCTCTCTGCAAAAAATAGCTCTAATTAATTTTAATATTGTTATAGTTTATATCCACAATTAACAAATAGGATACATACATTTTTATCCAAAACCTCATTTAAATAAGTTGGAAATAAATTAAAGTGTTAAGTGCTCCTTTTGAATAAGATAGATAAGATATTAGATGATTTAATTAACGAACAGTGAATTCAACAGCTTTTAAACTGCATATATATTTCTGTAACTGGAGAGGCTATTGATGTTTCATGGGATGATTAAACCATCATTTCAGATACGTCCCCATAAACAAGTGTATTACGAAGTAGCTTATGTTATTTCAGTAGGTGATGTCACACACATTATGACAAATCACGCACATACAATAAATGTTATGTGTTTTGTCGTTCTACGAGTAAGTTCATGAGAATAGAAATTCGGTGGCGGCATGTGGTGTACCTATTTGATACGTGGTGGTCATCTAGTGTAGGTAGCTTGGCTTGTAGAATATGAAGTGTCGAGGTCCAACGTAGAGTCCTCTGGTTGGCTGGCCATGATGTCAGGAAGGAAACTACAAGATTAAGATAAATAGCTTTACAGTGCTTAGCATGTTCCTTGACTTATTTAACAACATTTTTGGAATGTTTACACTGCACTATGTATATACTGAACCTTAGAAGAAACTGAAATGTCTCGAACTTGACCGCGTCGTTTTTTCTTTCCAGCCAGAGATCAAACTTGTTAATTTGCATTTGGCAACTTCCAGAAAGTTAATGTTGCAACCCTTAGATTAGAAACTGTCAGTCAAGGAAATACTGTTTTTCGTTTATTTAAAAAAACCAATTTGTTGTTAGTTTTGTATAATGCTCGGTAAAACATCCAAATGTTTCAAAATTGTTGTTGAGTCTATTATTTTGTTTGGAAATGAATAAAAATACAATAAATTATTGTCGATGGCAAGTTTCGCAACGAGCCCTTTTATCGTCGACTGCTGGACTTTTCATGTACATGGTTTTGTGCATGAGGAATGTTTGACCCTAAAACGTCACACTGGCCACCTCTAAAAGAGTGGACTCGCCAACACGCTTGGACAACATGGCGTTTGTATTTGGAGGCCTATGTCCAGCAGTGGATAATGAAAAGGCCGGTTGCATTGCGTTGCAATTATTGTCTATCTCCTGTGTAATTAGGTTCATTTTCATGGCTCGTGGTAGACACGAAAATGAACAGCAAAGCCGTAAGCAAAACCGCAACTCGGAACTATAAAAACAATTAAAACACCTGGCAGATTGCCTATAACATGCCTTGGAGCTGCGTCTGAGGGCCGCATCGCTCCTTATAAATAGTGAATGGAACCGCGCGCGCCTCACTCTAGCTGCAGACTTGATTAGTCAACGCGATGTCGAGACAGGTTAGTTCCTTTATTTTGTGACATAATTTTACAAAAAGGACATCATTGTCGACGGTAGTTTCCAGAATTTGAGACTAATGATATCTTAAAAAGAAACATTTTTACTGCATCAAATCATTTATTTTGGAAAAACATACGTATCAAATATGGAATTCATTACAAATATCTCCCATTTGCTTCTGCCGCAATACGCGTGCAAAAAAATATTTTTAAATTAATAATAATAATTTTTAATTACGTCAATAACAATCAATAAATATGTCAATCTAGATAAGGCATTACTCAATGATAATAATAATTTGAGCAATAATAAAATTGGGTTAATAAATATTACTAGCTATATTGATACTTATTTTCGGCTTATTTATTATTGATATACTTACAAATAATTGAAAAGCTTTCTCAAAAATATAAGTAATATATAATATAAATAAGTTATAGACTCAAATAAATGCATCTGACTCAGCAAGCTTCAGGCCCCAACGGAATATCAGCGCTTCTCCTCCGTAGGTGAAGCAACATGCTGAGTTGGGGACCCATTTATTGGCGCAGCATATGCACTCTTTGTACTATATTACAGTAAACTCAACGAGACATGAGATTTGTGTTTGTGTAATAATAAAAGTAAAATCCTACTTGTTACTTTGATAAATCTATGTATGCGTTCTGTGGTGATAAATAAATGTATATTCATTTTTTTAAATGTGACTATTCGGTTTTATGTATATTAATTGTCTTAAAACGTTTAAGTGTTGAGCGTCTTTCCATTTAAATAGAATGTTGAAACAACGCAATTTTATGTTAAAAAGTCAATAAGTTCCTACCGACAATAAGGTAGGTCCCTTTGCTCAAACGATGAGCTATAACATTAATGAATTCCTCGATAAACACTCGAGCAGTCGCTATTGGGTTAACTTATTTAACCTGGTGGCATCTGGGAATTTTTCATATGAAATCAAATTCATTTATTTGTAAACTTCCTAGTTTTTCCGCGGGGCGTACAAATATGGACGACTATACAATTCGACCGTCTTTCAATAGAATATGTTTAAATATGAGTATTAAGCATCACCATCCTTTTTATAGTCCATTGCTGGACATGGGCCCCCGCAAGCGCCTTATCCTGTGCATGAGGGGCGTGTGGCTCTAAAACGCCACGCAGGCCTAGCGGGTTGGCGAGTCCACTCTTTTAGATGATCACTCTTTCACCACACGGCTCTTAATGATTGATACATTCATATAAATCAATTTTACATTTACGTAAACACTACTACACGGCTCACAATGATTGATACATTCATATAAATCAATTTTACATTTACGTAAACACTACAAAAGAAAGTTCGCAATAATTACAAAATATACATAATAATTCCGTAACATGACAAAAGAAAGGATCTTCGAGCATAAATCTATATTTTATCTGATTTTTTTTAAGTTCCTTTTATAAAAGAAACTTTAACGATATTGTTAAGAGGATACTATACGGTTGATCAATATATGACTATAGTCGCATTATTTATTTGAGTCTGGGATATGACATGTAGAACTGTCAGTAAAGTGTCATCTCCGTACAAATTTCACTCTGTTTGACACTTCTATATGTCATATCCCCGACTCGAATAAATAATCCGACTTTAATTTTTAATAATAATTCCTAAAAGTCCTTTAGCGATGTACGCTAAAGGAAAACAAAAAGTGCTGTAACATAATGCGATCTCATGTATGAAGAATTTAAAATGTCACTATACTATCGAATGTATCGAATGTGTACTTGTGCTATCCAAGCGATATATGAAATTAACTGCTTTTTTTGTTTTAAACTCTTTTTAATAGGGTCATTGTTTAAAAAATCGGTAAATTACTATTTCCAAGTGCCAATCTCGATAGCGATATCATCCTATAAAGTCCCATATAAAACACAGGCTTTCTATTGCAATCACAGGGAGTTTCGGGTCATAATCCACCAGCGAATCCAATGCAGATTGGCGTACATTAATGGGGCGGATACTGGGCACGTGGGTTTCTACACGATGCTTTCCTTCGCCGCTGATTCTAATTCTTAACCACTTCCGCATTATGATAATATAACGAGAAATTCAGTGGTATCGAGATTCCCCTAGCTAGGCTATTAAAATTGACGGAATAATGGTTCAAAATCGTTAGGATAAAAAATTAAAGGTAATAATCTTTTCCACGGACTATACGAAGAGATCTACATCTCAAAACGCTTAAGAATGTGTTAATAACTATATGCTAATTAATGAGAATGGAATAGATAATCATGAATTGTATTTTCAGTCGCCCATGTGTAAAACTTCCTCGTAGCCACATAATATGAAGCACATATTTTTAATTTTTAATTTACAATTAATTTTTAATTTACAATTAATTTTTAATTTACAATTAATTTTTAATTTACAATTAATTTTTAATTTACAATTAATTTTTAATTTACAATTAATTTTTAATTTACAATTAATTTTTAATTTACAATTAATTTTTAATTTACAATTAATTTTTAATTTACAATTAATTTTTAATTTACAATTAATTTTTAATTTACAATTAATTTTTAATTTACAATTAATTTTTAATTTACAATTAATTTTTAATAGTTAGACATTTTGTTTTTGGTGTTAACATGTGTATTAGTTTTAGGCTTGTATTTAAAAGAGCAGCCCATTTAGTATTTGAACAGCAAGTCAAGATCAACAAAACATCTTTGAATAGCTGAAGTAAATGATTTTAAATTAATTAAGAATATCATTATTAAGTCAACTGGGTCCCGTTTCACGCGACTCCCGTTTCTTCATTGTCACCGGAGAACTTAAACCTAAGTTTCAAACACAATTTATGAATTGTTTGTTTTTTATTAGTTTAATAATATAATAACACACAGCGACTACACGATAGCGCGGAGTCTGTGATCTTTTTGCAGTACACATAGCTACATTTATCACACTGAAAAATACCGACTGCGAACGTGAAGCGAGCAGACAGACACGAGAATTCCCGCGTTCTCTCTTTCACGTTTTAAATGTAGCCGGGTTTAGAAGTCATTCAACGTAGTTGTAATTTGTATTTTTTTTATTTATATAAACTTTAATGCACAAAGAAACATTGTACAACAGGCGGACTTAATGCCTAGTGGCATTCCCTGCCAGTCAACCTTTGCCTAGACAGAAATACGAAGTGCGGTGCATCATGCAATCATTAAAAATGACTACTAACAGCACATATAACACAATACACATATAATATCTAGGTACACTAATACTAATACAAGGTAATTGTATGTTACGATCAGTCACGTGGTTGCGATTATTTCGTAAGCGTTCTCTTGATACTATAACGTACATTTTACTGTTGTATACAAGTACAAAATGATCCTTTTTGGTTTTGGTTGGCCGCGTGGTGTGGAGAATAGCACCACTCTATCTCTTTCCGTGGGTGTCGTAAAAGGCGACTAAGGGATAACGAAGCCGCTGCCACAAGTCTCGGGGAACTACATCACCTCTAAAAGACATAGCCAGCGTGGTGTTTTAAAGCTATACGTCCCAAAATGTCCAGAAAATGTCCAAGAAAATGCAGAAGAAAATGTCCAGTATTCTACAATTGGTTGGCTTGGTTACGGTTGAAGGCAAACTAAATTCCGCCATTATATGGTAACACCTTATACCATCAGGCGGACTGTCTGGTAATTCCACTGAGTTCCGTGTTTGTATAAACGCAAAACAAGTAACAACTTGAACTATAAAATAACATCAAGTGAAAGTGATTCGTCTACATAAGAACATGTGGCATATGGTATTTCAAGTTCAAGTTTACAAACCTGTGCTGCAAGTAACTGAACCCGGTACATCATCTACAAACACTTTCATGTCCGGCTAATATAAGCTTTTGCAAATGAACTTCCTAACACTTTACACTCGATAATGAATCTATAGTTGTCAAATGTCTGATGTATCAATCAATACATCAATACTGATGTATAAGGTGGGAACCTTATTCCATTGAATAGTGTATAATGGGGTGAGCGTAACACCTCTTCTTTTCATATTATTATTTCATATTCTCTGTGATTAAGTTACAGTAATTTTTAAGTGGGGTGTGACTTTGTACACATATGCGGCCTGATAATAATTCCCATGGGAGCTTTTGGCGTTGATTACAATGATTTTCAATTGGAACTTTGACCGCGACTTCGTGCGTAGTCTCGTGTGGTTATCAGTCTAACCACACGAGACCGTGGGAACTTTATAATTGATCTAGTGAAAAAGTACCCTAAATATCATCCTTGACATTATTATGACTAATGTTAAGTTTGATCAAACATTGTCCAATGGTTTTTACTTGATGCCCATTCAGAAACAAAAAATATAAAATATAACAAAAAATAAAAATGTTGTTTCGGACTCTATTATTCGTTCTTTAACACTGCAATAACGTTTTCAGAAAATGTGACATGTACGGACATGGCTATAATACGATTTTATAATACGTATTTAAAGGTACCTATATATAAATTATTTCGTTATTGAACTAGCTTCTCAAAATAGTTGAATAGTGTAACTTCAAGAAACACAATACTTTCAAGGCTGCAAGGATACATGGATTAAATTTCGTCTTTTCCTAGAATGTTGGATTGCGACTATTCATTAATCCTTACCACAGTTATATTTAAACAGAAAATAAACTTTGTTATTTTTAGTTTTAAAAAATGTCTAGCCAAAAGTTGAAGAGCTTTAGGTACTAAATACACTTGTAGATAAGATAGATACTCGCGGTCCAACATTGGCCATATCATATCATACCAGCAGCCTATGCCTCTCCACTGCTGGATATAGACCTCTCCCAAGGCTCGCCACTACATACGATCCTCTCCAACGGCCGTCGCGCGACGGTCCTACGCCAAATATGACCAGCCCGTTCCCACTTCAACATACCGATTCTACGAGCTATGTCGGTGACTTTAGTACCTTCGTGAATGTATTCGATTCGAATCATTTCCCGCAAAGAAACTCCGAGCATAGCCGTCTCCATAGCTCGCTGAGCGACTTTGAACTTATGGAAACTTTGAACTGCTATCACCAACCCGCCTGTCCAGGGTGCTGATTAGGGCATAAATCTCCAGTGGAAAGCAAATTGGGCGGATATGACAAACAAATAATAACTGTTATAACAAATATGACTGATTTTTTGGCGGAACTCGAGTAGTGAAGTTGAATTTTTCTTTGATCATTATAAACGTTGTGTATTGTACGTTTTGTGGTTTAATAGTGTAGTTTATTAAGCTTTAAACTGTTATGCGTAATATTTGTGGTAATCAAATAAAAGCATAACACTTCGTTTTTCGTGCACTTCCAAGGTGTCCTCTTCTATCCTCAGTTAACCTACAATCACTTTACTTACTTCGACGGAACTGGACATTGACACGATACATTTTAAAATTTGAAATTTGATGGAAAAACTCGACACTGGCAGAATGTGCTAATTGCACCAATGCCCATATATGAAGAGAAAAAGAAACGAAATATGACTGTCATACGACTATATAATAACATTGGTGACTATACAAATAAATAATAGATACTTTACTGACATAGCTGCTTTGAAAATTTGGGCGATTGAAAATTAGTGTGCCGGTTTGAAAATTTAAGCAATTTCCAAGTCCTGAGAAAATCGTAAAGCTTTCAGCTGTTCCGTATAACAGCTGAAATGAGTATTCTGTGACAACGTCTAATTCTCAAATTTATCTATAAAACTGGTCGTAAACAAAGGTCATTTGTCCTAATAATTGTCATTGATATGGAGTACATTACTGCAACTGGCATTTGAGAGCAATGTAGACAGAGAGACCTTGTAATGCTTTTAGGGTTTGTTAAATTCCATTGTATGCTTCAATACCAGCCTGTAACATTCCACTACAGGGCACAGGCTTCCAAAAATCCCATAAAAATAATTTAGCAGTTTAATTTTAATTTTTGTATTTCTTTTAATTGGAAACTTTAACTTTGTTATAAAGTGAATTTTAGGATATATTTAAATTCTAACAGGACCAAATAATTTAATAAATCAGTTCGACCAATAAATTCAATTCAAAAGAAACAAAGGACCATAGCGTAAGTAATCTTACGTCACGGGGTCAAGTGCGAAGTCACGGGCGATCGCTAGTGTTGCTTATTTTCATTAGAGTCAATACATTTTCCAATCGATTAAAAACGATCTTCATATTCACGCCACCGGTCATAATAATCTATGGGGGCTCAGTGTGAATTCGATCGATCTGTCCTTTTACCACTACCAGATCATTACCAAATCAGCTTAGATTAAGTTATTTTACCTTTGATTACTGGTTTATTTATTTAACACAACACAGCACGGTCAATTTAAAAATCCTTAATCTTTAATCTAACGCCTGGTATTATTTGTAACATCCAAGCACCGAGTTACAAAGAACATATTTTGTGCTTACGTACGATCAGCAACAAAGTAATCTATACCCATTCGTACTTAAATGGGTTTATAATAAGGGCTAGAATCGAACGTAATGTTCGTTTGGAATAACGTGTTGCTGACTGTACCTACATACGAATAATCTTGTTGAACTAAAAGACAATAGTAATTGGACAAAATAGATAGAGCGAGAAAGTAAAGTCTGGTCACTGTAACCTTCGGTCAAGTCACCTACTTTTGTTTTGTGTTGCAATTATTACAGTTTAAGGTATGTTTCTAGTAAATAGTGGCCAATTAATAGATATCTCCAGATTTGGTCTATATGTGGCAGTAACCATAACTAAACCATTGTGTATGAGGGATGTAAAGCTTGAAAACGTCACGCTGGCCAAGCGGGTTCTCGAGTCCACTCTTTTAGATGTGGTATAATTCCTCAGGGCTTGTGGTAGCCGGAAAGCCCTTAGTCGCCTTTTACGACACCGGCGGGAAGAGGTGGGAGGCGTGCGCTTTTCTAAAGCCATGTCGCCATGTCGCAATATAATCGCCCAATTTGTTATTTAATCAAATGTCTAGTGACATTGTTAATCATTGGACACTAGAAGCCCTAGAAGCTATTATTTCAGATTATTTAAATTTTATCTATCAGTGGTGGCCATTTCTTCGATTTCATAATAACTTGGTATCAATGTATTGTGCATTTTCTCCACCTTTTCTCTCATAACATTATCTTCTCCATTTGGTCCCCAAATATGATATCCATATACTCAAGATGTCCGGCAGCCATAGAAGACTGTAGTCTTCTGATTCCGGTCTATGGTTACTTAGAAGTCTCAATATGTGCAATCAATAATGAAATTGGCAGTTTTAATATCCACTGCAGGCCCTGGGCATCCTCATTCACATTGTCTTGTACGTGGGGGATGTACTGAAAACAGGCCGTAAACACCACGCTGGCGAAGCGGGTTGGCGAGTCCTTTTTTTCAAAAGTGCTGTAGTGCCTCAACGCTTGCGCTAGCGACTTTGTTATCCCCTTAGTCGCCTTTTACGACACCCACGGGAAGAAATGGTGTGGTGCTATTGTATAAGAAGAACCTGGAAGTCTTATTTTGTCTTAATTAAAAGCGTTGGATACCATCACCGGGGTTGGGACGTTGGGGACGTTGGAATTGGAAAATTCGGAAAAAACTGAAAGTGCTTTTTCTATGGGATTTTTGTATGAACTTATTGAAATTATTGTATTATTGAAATTAGGACAGGACAACGTCTGTCGAATCAGCTAGTAGATAATAATAATAGATAATAGTATAGTATAGATATAGTATATATTATACGAATATCTAGGCCAAATTTTTAAATTATTATTAGCTCTGTGGTGAACGAAAACATCGGGAGGAAAAACGCTTGCCTCGGATTAAAAAAATATTGTGGCATGAGTTCCCACTAGGCTCGCGTGGCGGTTTATGGCCCAAGACATCCTCGTGGATTACTAGGGAGGAACTGTGAATTGAAATGGAACACTATAAACTGATATCGATACGCAAAGTCTGAAGGTAATTCACATCCTTGTATTTTTTTTTTGATAAGCCACCCTATTTTAATAAATCTCTAACATATAATTTACTCCACTTTCAGTATGATTTGATTGTAACGTATAATTTAGATAAACCGTGTAATTTAACAGAAAGACACAATGATTTATCGTCTGTTTTAAAATAATGTTAGTTTTTATGGTCATGTGTTCGCCGTTCGACACTAGCAGTTCGATCTGGCTTCACCTGGAAATCAAATTAAATTCTTTTATTTGTGCAATGAAATTGGACCATTATAAATAAATTAATAAATAAATATAAATTTATTTATTTATTTATTTTACTTATATATGTATTAAAAAGCGGCAGACGAGCATAATATAATCCACCCGGTGGTAAGTAGATACTGTCGCCCATGGAGATCCGCGGCAAATGTCACCATCAAACGTTGGCACGCCCTCGGATGTACGCCTGCCTTTGAATATATAGGAATGGATTTAGAAGAAAGGTTGTAAAATGGGGAGGGAAAGGATAGGATGGGATGTGGATGAGCTCTTGCATATCTCACTCACTACCGAAATACGTAAATACAAGAGGAATAAGATAAAGTGAGAAATGCAGAACATTTCAAAGTAGTCTTCTGTGAGAGAGGGGTAACGAGACCAGTCGAGTGCGCCCAGCGGCTGTTGGATGGCACCGTGCAACCTCCCTCTCGTATTATGAATCAAATTAAACACAGCAAATTTTGAGAATGTTTGTAAAAAATCCTAGTTAGTTATCATTTAATTATAACGTATAGAACCAAAATTATGTTCTTTCATTAATATGGATTTTATATTAATAAAAAAAAAGTGTACTGATAATTAATCTCTAAACGTAAAGATAAAACAGTAATTTTAAAAATGCAATTAAAAGCAATGGAAAAATACTATTGTGATAGGTGATAGGTTCGATTCCCGGCTAGACAAATATTTGTTTATTTTAATTATTTATTTGGTGGTGATTTGTATAATTTCTGCTCTACTTTATTTACAGATCTATGTAAATAATGTGTTGCTGCTCCTTTAACACATTTATTTACATAGATCTGTAAAAAAAATCAATCAATATAAATTCAAATCAAAATAATTCATACGCAATCAAAATAAGGAATTGGCGCAATAAAGTACCCTACCATTTTTTTTTTTTTTATTTTTTTGAATGCTGTTTTGAAGAAATCGATGCCATGGCTCCTTAGATCGAATTTCCCTATTTCTATAATAATAGTTTCAGACTTTTCCACACTGATCCGTCTCAATCGATCACGTACAAATTATAATACGCTGTTTGGTTTTCAAATTTTATGAATATATAAATAATAAACAGCCAAACACGCGATTAAGACTTGTTTATAAATGTTTAAGCATAAAAAATATGCATTTACAACTAATAATATACCACACATTAACATCCGCATACCACACACATTACATTATATAACATTATGATCATATTAATATACCTACATAATCTTAACTCATGCAATTCCTTTCAAGGTTAGTATTAGACAAGGTTGACAAAGCCACGAATGAATACATCTTCAGTTATAAGTAGATCACTTTTGATAAGTAAGGTTATAAGAGGATTATTTATTAGTTAAATTTGGTTGACAAGGTTGAAAAAACAGACTAATTGCACGTCTATTTAGTTGTCAAACAGTTGCTAAACTTTGTTCAAAAGAGAAAGAAATTGTATATTTATTTTGAACAAATTTTGTACAATAATAACAATAACAATAGGGGTCGATTAGCTGTTGTTTAGAAATAGAATGTACGGCGTTACACATCATAATGCTCTCCCTTTTAATAAGCATCTAATACATACATCTAACATACATAATACATCTAAGCGATATTATTATAAAGTAAAATTTAACATTGAATATTTATTATTTTAACATTGGATATTTATTTTTAACATCGGATATATATTATTTTTCAGATAGCCCTATTCCTATGTGCGTTATGTGTTCTGCTTACGTTGGTGGTGGCGCGACCTGATAGCGCGGGACAACCTCCGTTACCTGGCCCGGGATTGTCATACGGTAAATATATTCATTTCGTCAGTAATAAAATACTTACAACTATACTATCCGACAACACTCGTGGCAGTCGCGTTCATAAATCAATCACGCACTGGGGTTGTACATGTGCCATACGCATTATCGATTCCTTGAGTGAGTCATCATCAATTCCGTGAACTACCTATTGTACAAAAGTCAAATTCGGGTAGTTCTTAATGTCATTTGGCATCGTATTTCCATATGGAAATACGATACTATATAGTATGGACGCGATTCTAAAGAATAATATCACAAGTGTGGCGAGTGAAGTAAATATTGCAGACGCGGATTGTTATTAATAACATTCTTAAGGTTTATACCGGACCCTTAAGGTTTCCTTAAGGAAGAGTCCCAGAAATTGCAAGAGATGAATTTTCAAAACCCACGTCAACATACCGCAATGTTTTGTAGTATCAGTTTAAGAACTGTGGACAGAATCAAGCAGAAATGCAAGGATGGTGGTGATGGTGCGAGCGGGAGCACGATTTATGACCGCCACCACCACGAGCGTTGGGGTTTAGTATAGTTCACATTACGCGGTTCCAACCGCGCGATTGCCCCGAGACGGGGAAAATACACTCGAACGGTGCCCACGCGGTTGATTTGAACCACACGCTTAAATATGAACAGTTAAATTGTGATATTTAATTTATTGTGATATTAAATAAAGCTAATATTTTCATTTTCTTAGTGATGTGATATTAAAATATAAATCAATAATGCATGTTGATACAAAAATATAATAAATAGATGTGTAAATGTCTGGAAATACATTTTGAGCGTATTTTAACATCATCATATCTACTACCTATGTTTACAATAATTAAACCTATTAAACAAATTTTACGTATCTACCTAATTAAATAAACAACCGCGCGGTCGCTCCGCGCAGTGTGAACTTGTAGTCTGAAAATGACAGCGCGCGGAGGGAAATGACTGGTGTATTATATCTATCAGACATTTTATTCGGAAGATAATAACTAATTTAAAAATAACTAGTAAGTAACTAATTTAACGACATCTGAAAAATTATTGAAGTAGTTTGTAGCATAGGACACTTTGTATGTTATAAGAATACAATATTCAGCCAATGATTGTACTTTAACTTAAATGGTTTTACATATAATTTCAGGTGGTATCCCTTACGGCAGTGTAAGCGGTAATGTTGCAGAATATTTTAAGAGACAAGCGCACCCAGGCGGCCGGAGCAGGGACACAGTTGGCTTAGATGTTGACTACGCGCCTATAGAACAATGGCTGTAGTTAGCGCTAGTATGGCGATGGACGACGGTGTTGTTCGGGGGTTTAGAAGTTCTGAGAGTTGACAACAGATGTCGCTAGTTTAGACACTAGGCGCTAGGAATGAATTTCCAAAGAACAAATATTATTTTGAAATATTAATGTTAATCATTGTAATTAAGATTAATTACTCTTTAGATAGAGCTATAATCTATCACTTGATCTTAATTATTATCTTTTCTATGTGTGGCAAATTGCGCTATGTGCGCAAAAATAATTGATTATTTTATTTTAAAAGTTTCTAGTCTAACAAAATTTAAAAAAGTATATTTTATGTAAGAATTAGACTACCCTTAATGTCGTGAATCTCTAAAATAGTTACTTACTGTTTATATTTTCCTGTTATATACAATACCTAGGTATATATTACACATTTTGCATTTGTACAGTAGATTCAATAGATTTTTTGACATTTTTACTAATTTTATCATTATAATTCCTGTCAAATTTTATAAAAATAAATTTATTATTTTTTGTACAATACCACTCCCAAATGTAGTTTACTTGACATTTATTGTATTGGAACCCTATTCTAATCGAATGTAACAAAATTAGAGAGACATTTCTATTGAATTCTATTGAATTATAATTAGAATATAAAAATACATTATTATTAGCTGAAGTGGCAATTGCCAGGTCATATCTGCCGCGGGACCGATAGGATAGACAAGTTCTTGAATGCAGACCATGTACCGGGAAAAGCAGCGTGGGACGCCCTCCGACCAGGTGGACTAATGCTTCAAGTCATTGGTCCACCTGGCCGGGGGGCGTCCCAAGATTGCCAGTAGTTATAGCGGTTGGGGAGAATGGAATGGAATTATTATAAATATAAAATTAAAGTAGCCTCCCTGCATAGGACGGCGCTGCAGTAAAGTCAATAAGTCAGCAAAAAATTGTTACGTAACGTGGCTTCCTGGTACATTACACTAGGGTATTTTTTTTAATAGATTAGTATTTAGGTATCTGCTACATATTTTAAAAACTGTTAGATAACTAAAAATAAATAAAAAAAAAAAAAATTAATCGGACAACACAGGTCCCCAGCAAGTGTTAATATAATTAAAAGAATAAAAAGACATGTCATGTTAGTACTACAGACTAAAAGATGTTAACCTAAAAAAAATTAAAAAGGGACACAATCACTTCAGCTCGGATGTTAATCAAATAGTTATTTTACTTAATCAATATCCAAATGAAATACCTAATAATAGAAGAGTCATATTTATGCGCTATCATCCTCAAGATACTGTTGGAGCTGGCCTACACTTTAAAAAAAAGCGACGATAGCATGAAGACGATCTGTGCGCTCCTGTGCGAACATGTCTGAGGAGCTGCAGAAGCGAGGCAGCCCCATCAGCACCCTGAACCCGTTATTGTACTGGACGCGCAGGGCGTCGAGTGATCTGCGCGTTTAGCTTGGTCCACAAGCCGCCGGTATAGAAAGTCTGGTAGTAGACCTTAAACAGTAGGTATTACCTTGATTTCTTTGCTGCAACTAGCAAACCTGCGAGCCTTCATGTTATACCTAACCACCAACGCGTTGCGTTCCCTTTCAATGTCTCAATGTCTACATGATCGTTAAGGACGTCAGTTACCTAACGCCCTAGGTAAATTTAAATCGATTTACCCTTTTTAATTGGGTGCCATTTAAATTGATGGTAGGCACTGTGTTAAAGCATCAGCCTTAAGTATCATGTATTCTGACTTATTTACATTATAATAGGTAGCCGGAAAAGTTCGCGGCCGTTTTTGAACTTTGACTTTAGCGTTTTATATTTCTGGCAACACTGACCATTGGCGGGAAAGTGATATACCGTTTGACAGGTAACTTTTTTGTAATGTTTCTGATAGTAAAATTTATTTATGATATAGTCTTGTTTAAATTATGTATTTTTTTAGACGAAAACAACGTAATTTTGAATCAAAATTGTACAATTGTTATTACTTACGTGCGCGTAGGGCGTTAAACAATTCAGATTGTTTCAGTTACGTTGCTTTTTTCAACAACTCAGCAAGACTGCGTGATACTATACTGTTACTAGTAATTCTAATTTATCAAAAGGGTCATTAATTACCTTTGTTGATAACAAAAAAACCGCCAACGCCTTGTGACATGCATCGAATCGAATGGTACATTGTGTTACACGATTCCCACGAACATACCACCCATTGTGGATACAAAACACTAATAACACCTAATTTCAACATAGTATTTACTGATAGGACCTATTGCTGGCCTTCGTAAGGTACTTGATAAGATGTTTAAAAGTATCCGTAGAAAAGATAAAGCCGTACCGTATCATCAGCCTATATCTCTCCACTGCTGGATATAAGTCTTTGCCATGGCTGGCCGTGTATCGGCAAGCTTTAAAATAACACCCCAGCATCTCTTCTCGTGGGTGTCGTAAAAGGCGACAAAGCCGCTACTACAAGCCCTTTGTGACTACACCACCCACTACTAAATGAGTGGACCCGCATATCCAGCGTGGTGATTCAAAGCCATAAATCTCTCGTACCAGAGACAATGAGTATGACGAACCCCATGACCAGTAGTGAAGATCATAGGGCCGGGTTCAAGGGCCGCCACACACAACTTTCAACTTTTCTCATTATAGCTGTTATCGTCAATCTTCTCATTCTACTTAGGTAGAGGACACATCTAACCGTGACTAGATCTTATATCGTCGACTTCTGGACATGGACATGAATGGATGTACGGCCTTAAAACGGTTCGCTTTAGAAGCGGGTTGACGAGTCCACTCCTTTGGAGGCTTTGTTATCCCTTAGTCGCCTTTTACAACAACCACGGGAACAGCTAGGGCGGTGCTGTTCCAATGCTGTCCTACACCAACAGTATGGCTAACTTACAAAAATGATTTTCTATTACCCAATAATAAATCATGATTGTTTGCATGATGACATAACTGGCCGTATCTCTGCCACTAGGTCTTTGGTCACGCATGGTGGAACCCTGCCACTTCTATAGAATTACACGCATACTCTACCATACACACATACGCATTATATTTGACATTAAGCGTGTATATGTAGGCCAATGCACTCGCTTGTGACGTTGCAACATGATTCATTTGTTTGATCATTAACTGCGACAGTTCTTATCTTAGATTTCAATTATAATGCATACTTCATTGATCTCTGATTGTGATTATGGTACTCGGCATATTTTTTTAAACAGTTATTAAATAGTAGCTGTACACTACAGCTACATTTTTTTATAGAATAGATGGTAGACGAACGGGCGGGCCACATGATTGTATGTAAGTGGTCACCCATGGACACCTGTAACACTACGGGATATGCGGGTGCACTGCCGTCCTTGCACAGCCTGTTCACAGCTTTCTCGAAGAGTCCCATATCGTAGCGTAATGGAAAAACCTCCGCTGACAGTTCATTCCACAACTTTCAGGAACTCAATTAGTGCAAGTCGAATTATTGTTTGATTGTTATACAAATTGTGTATTGCGGGTTGTGTGGTTTACTAGTAATAGTTTATTAATGTTCAAAGTGTGTCCTAATTGTATGCGATAATAATCAAGTAAAAGAATAATACTGCGTTTTTCATGTACTCCAAGTAGTCGAACTCTGGCCTCAGTAAGCCTACTATCACTTTACTGAGCGACTTCTAATTTACTTCAACGGGACTGGACATTGGACATTCATGTAGGTATTTCGAAATATTTTGATTTTAAAATTGTTACACGTTGTTATGGAGATAACTCAACACTGGCACAATGTGATAATGGCGCTACTGCCATATAATAACAGGAAAAAAACTAATGTATGTACCTACTTGTGTTTACATTGTGTTTTTTTTGACAGTTAAAAAAGTCGCCAGTCACAGCGTGAAATGTCAAATTCGAAGGGTCATATACTGACAGATTGTCGATAATGTTGCATCTACAAATCGAATGACATAATCAGTTTTCACGGCCGCAGCACAATCGATGAGACCTTACGATTGAGGATTCGATACGGGCAGCATTTGTTGAGACGTCTGTCGCATTTGATTGATTCAAATGTTTTATGTCCCATTCATTCGTGTTCTATTCATTCACATGATTCGATATACAAACTAATCTGTACATATAAAGAGAAATGTCCCGACTGACTGAGTGTTCTATTCATTCACAAGATTCGATATACAAACTAATCTGTACATATAAAGAGAAATGTCCCGACTGACTGACTATTTCACCGACTTGCGATCCCGTTGTACCCACCCAAAGCAACGCCCTAAGTCGAGGTCCTGACAGACTGATTCGTCAACAACGCTGAGCCGACACCGCTGAAGTTATTTGGACAGTAGCTTCCTTTTATAACGTAAAGACTGACTAAGACTAAGAACTTCTCTATTTTAAACACCTAAAGGAGTGAACCTTGGTGTCAATATTTGATGGTCCTAGAAACTTGTTACAAATATTCTACAAAACAACTAATTAAATACGTAATTCACTGTTTTTCAAAATTCTGTCCAGGGTTTAAGATACGGGCAAAAAAATTTTCTACTACACTTAAATATTCTTAGGCAGATTCTTAAATATTCAGTAAATTCGGCGTATATTTTTTTAAAATTGTCTGAAAAATATACTCAGTGTTGAATGTCTCAGAACAAGGTATGTAATTCGTTTTATAATATTTACAATTATGACAAGTCTCTGATCACCAATATGAGTGACCACGGGATTAACATTAATATTCGCGGGCGCGTTAGAAGTATTTCGCGCTGTTACGTGATGGCACTTAGGACTCTGGTAATGACATACTTAACCTATCATATTCGCAAATTATTTCGATAGATAGATATAACTCTGATTTCCCTCAAAAAGGATTGTGTGGCTAATAACAGGCATTATGTGGTGGCGAGCCTTGGGAGAGGCCTATATCCAGCAGTGGAAGTATATGCTGATGGTATGGACACAAATGGTATTGTGGACACAAAATGCACAAAAACCGGCCTTATCGTAAAAGTCTGGCAGACAACCAAATAGCAAATAGAGAGGAAATAAATATTTTTGATCACAGATAGATGTTGTACAACATAAGTCTTTATAGAATACACATAAAGTATTTATATTTAGTAGAGACAGTAAGATTTGTACAGTCTCTTATTCATTCAAAGAGTAATTTATTTACTCTAGGCATACATAGAACAAGTGCAACCTAATAAAAACCAGAAACAAGTGACTGGACCGCAAAAGCATTACATTAACAAACAATACAACATTTTGAAAACACTAATCTTCCAGCAAATATTAAATTGAAAATAAACAATGGAGCAAACTTTGTCGGCCAGAAACCGTTCATTCATGACATCAGAGACAATCAACTATGAACGTCAAAAATACTAAATTTAGACCTCATTGCTTATTCAATCCGCAATACATTTCGGTATTCCGCGAGTTCATTGTAACGATTCGGGATATTAAATTACAATATCATACAATGTAGTTTCGAAGAAAGGCGTCAGACACACCGTGTCACCCATAGTTCGAAATGAGTGCTATGGGGTTGCTTGAAGATGTACACACGGCATCCCGCAGTTGCCCGACCAGCTATTAAATAGACTTGACAGCTGGTGTAACAATACTCTTTCGCGTATTGTCCTGCACCGAACTTCTTGTTCCTACTTAAATCCCTAAGAACTGGTCACTACCTTTAAATTTGCAATTTAATTTTTTAGTAAAAATATCTGTTCGTGAATTTATCTCTCTAATTACATCCGCTGTGTAACTTCAAATCCTTTCATCTGACCATAGTATAATTCTCAGCTACCATAAAAGACAGTATGCAAGGCAGCGCTGTTACAGTGACTACGAATTAGTATTCTTTGAACATTACATCTATTAGATTCTTTTGATTACTGTAAGAATAATAATCACGAAATGTACCGACATTTCTCGGTAGTGAATGAGAGTTTCCCAGGCTTTTATTTCAATCTCTATCCTATTCGTATTGGATAAAAAAAAGTATGTAAGACCTCATTATCCGATGCCTTATTATCTGCCCTAAGAAATCCGCTAAACATCTTCACAAAATCGTCACGCCACAAACAGCGGTCACCAATTACACTTGTCGCTCGGTCCTTCCTTCCGCAGGGCTGCTTGGGCCGGGGCAATTATCCGGTGATGTCATTGAAGACGCCGATCGTTCTTGTATTGTTATTTACGGTGTCGTTGACAGTTGCTA
The DNA here is from genome assembly GCA_943735995.1 of Sesia bembeciformis. Lineage (NCBI taxonomy): Eukaryota > Metazoa > Arthropoda > Insecta > Lepidoptera > Sesiidae > Sesia > Sesia bembeciformis. Next base: position 17,870,479 of record OX031030.1, on the reverse strand, counting down.
CTTTCGTCAGAATTAGTATTGTTTTATTCAGTGTTTTCAGTAGTATTCCAAGTGTTCAATCCAACGTGTTGAACATACAAGCAGCCAAATCGCAGCACGAGCTAAGCGCCGACCTAAAAACTACTGTTCGACCTGAGCTACGCTCACGTGTAAATATGATATTCGTATATATGGAGATATTTTGGAATAAACGAGGTTGTAACCGAACGTGTTGTTTCTCGTCACTCCGCCCAAATTTATCCAGAAGTTGTCCGTATCCGGTACCTATCCTTCCCATATCAAACTCTACCCTAACTCAACAGGTCTCTTTTAACTAGCCCAACATCGTTGGGTCCACGTTTGAGACGGCGTGGCAGTCAACATACCTAGGTTACTATCCAATAATACCTAGGTATCGCTTACTACTGTAACGTTGTAGGTCAACCTTAGGACTTTTACACACAAGCAGTGAGATCCTGTCCACTAGAGCACACCGATAAGGTGCGACACCAGCTTATAACTGGGTAGGACCAAGACAGACCATACTAAAATAACTAACAAGGGCAATTTTTAAGTATTTTTTAAGACTACTTAAAAATTACTGCACGCTGAATCCTGGAGTGCTGGGAGCATTTATGGACTAATATTCTATGGTATGGTAAGGTATGGTAATTGTATTATTTATGTACTCGTATCATGTTTCAAAAATAAATGAATTAAGTTCAAACGATTCCAATGAATTTTTCACGATATGTAATATTTTATTGTTATTTAAATATGAGAAAACACTAGTTCTAAATCTACGGAACTTCTCCATTATCACTACCAGCGATATTTTTTGCTGATATCTTAGAGAACCTAGACATCAGATGAGGTTCTTGAAGCGAGTTGTGAATGAACAGGATTCTGCAAGGTCGGCGGCATACGCGCAGGTGTCCATGGACGGCGGTGATCACTTACTACAATGTAGCCCGCTCACTCGTCTGCTATCTATTCTATCGAAGAAAAAGAATCTTAAGGAACTTATTAGCGCAAATTAGTAATACAAATGGTCGTTTCAATGACATGAGCTGTCTAATTGCGGCGTCATCATACCACCTGCGGAAGGAAGGAGGGTGGTACCAGTAATCATTACCTCAGTAATTGCTAACTGCTGCTTGGTCAGTGGGCAAGGACACAGTGATAAGCATAGAGATATTCATGTGTTAAATTTGTGATATTATTATATGAGAAGAGAAGAGTCGAGGATCGAGTGCCGTGGCGACTCGAGAGAGAGGCTTATATCCAGTACTGGAGAGACATCGGCTGATGGTGTAGTATGGGTATACTACTATATTTAGTTTTATTTATCTATATATTCCTTATTGTACAGAGGTAACAAAAGGCGAACATATTTTGAAGCATTATTTCCATTGCAATCGTTGGGATGTGCAGAGATGGCGCTGTAGGTCCAATAACAGCTAACATGAAGTAAAACTATAATGAATAGTGACGCATATTAATTAAATACCAAATAATAATATAAATAAATATATAGATACCTATATATATTATTAGTTATATTATTAGGAAGGTATCGATCTGTGTGTACCATGTAACACACTATATGCTGTTAGTGTTTATTGTTTTAACAAAAGCCGGATTTAATGCTAACCTCGGGGCTATATGTGATAGTATGATCGTTGTTTACTTTTATATAATTATTGTATGCCTTTCAGGCTGTAGTATATAAAATTTAAACATGACAACGTTACAACCTATGGTCCACAATAAAATAGTGATTTGACTGGCGATGTCATCGGTCTTTTTATAAATCAGAATTGAGCGCGGACAAAGTCGTGAGCGATAACTAGTCTTTCAAATAAGTCTTCGTAAGTAAGACATACAAGGTGTATAATTGTCACAATTAGTTTTTATTGCGTTTAACTTTTTTCTAACAGTTCGCACGCCTCCAATAGTTTTTAATTTGCCCATCAGTCTCGCCGGTTTTTTTCCCGAAACACACGAAACGACTAATTTTAATTACCTCGGGTGAGGTAAAGAGTATAATAATTGGCTAAAGAGGTAATAATTTAGGCGTGAAATTTGTTTCCGTTCGGGTTTTTGTGATAAATCATGTAAACAAGCGATGTGACTTGTTCAAATTTAGGGGAAATTTAGGAGAAACAGAAAACCTAGAAACTACATTTTGAAAAAGATCCATTACAACATCTCAAAAAGTAGGCAAGGCAGGCCGACATTTGTAATTCTGGTATGATGTTGGCATGTATCGTAGATGTCCATAGGAATAGGAATCAATATATCTACTTAACACCAGGTACACTGTCTTTATAAAAAGCAGGGGCCTTTTATAAAAAAAAGGTTTATTTTACTGAGAAACTTACCTACGATTCAAGTACGACGACGTAAATTACGACGGGGGGGGAGGTAATTATCAACTGGACGGACCGTCCGTCGAATATACTAATTTTCTAAGTTTTGTTACCTTGAAGTACTGAGAAAATGTTCAGTTACAATATTACGCCATATACCTGAAATACCTAATGTTCCTGAAATTCATACACACACACACACACACACACACGCACACGCACCCAAACACGTGCATTTAGAGGCACTATTATCTTTATATATTATCTTTACATATCATAGCTGTTCCGACATCATGTCAATTAATGTTGGCAAGGCTCTGTGCTTTCTCTTACACTGTTTCTTCTGCATATCAACGACCTGTTACAAGTCGGTATCATACGTTGTTATGCAGCCGACAGTACCGGGAAAGCTTTGTATAAGGGCCGTGTGAATATCCCTAGGGTCGAGGTAGAAGAAAGTCGCATAAGGCTTGTGTCTGAATTCGAGAGACCCAGGTCTCGAATTAGGGTAAACTTAACTTGGTCCAATTTAACCCCAGGAAGAGACAAGGCACCGGTAAAAAAGCTCCGTTTGTCATGGCATCTCGATTTCAGAACACTCCTCTCAAAATCTCTGAGAGTTTTTGGATTATTGGCGTCGTTATTTCGAGCAACGTCTAGTTTCGAAGTCATCTGGAGAGCAAGACGAAACTTGCAAGTAAAAATCTCGGTGTATAGAATAGAGAAAAGCAGTACTTCTCTCCGGGACAACGCCTGTCGCTTTATAAAGCTAAAGTTAGACCCCACATAGAATACCGCACACACCTCTGGACCGGTGTACCGAAGTAACAGCTGGACCCTCTTGACTCCGTCCAACGACCGAATTGTCGACGACCCCACTCTCACACAATCTCACAGGTGGTTTAGAATTGCTCAGCTTCCGTAGAGATGTTGCGTCTCACTGAGTTTTCTACCGCCTATTTATAATGGGGAATATTTTGAAGAGCTGTTCAATTAGATTCCACCGTCGAGTTTTTACCATGCTGTCAAAAGGACACTTTATACCGCGAACACGAAAGTTGTGGAATGAACTGCCAGCTAAGGTATTTCCGTTACGCTACGATATGGGGCTCTTCAAGAGAGCCGTGAACAGGATTCTGCAAGGTCGGCAGTTCACCCGTAAACCGCCTGGTGTTGCAGGTGTCCATGGGCAGCGGTGATCACTTACCATCATGTGGCCTGCCAGCACGTCTGCATCTATTTTACAAAAAGAAATTAGTAACCGGTCTTCATAAGCTTAGAACCAATTTTTTAATTAGAGTTTAATAAAAGTGTAGTGTAATATAAAAAATACTCATTATTTGTTTAAATATTAATAGGCATGTGTTTAGAGATTTATAATGAAATTTTTATACTGTAATATAAAATGTATACTGTAATGTATACTGTAAAATAAAAAAAATATCTAGTATTAATATTTAAAATAAGAAATTAGTTTCTTAAATTAAACTAAAATAACGTGAAATCAGAAATATACGTGCGTGTAGTCACTAAAAAACACATAAAATTAATTTTATATATACGTATAGTCGTAACAGAGCCGTATCTGCACATGAGATATTTTTTTGAAATAAAATCAATGAAAATCCGAACGATACAGGACCCAAAACATACATTTATTTGTCCGTCTGTCTGAACGTGCATCACGCAAACTCTACTGGACTGATTTTAATTTAACTTAGTATAGTTATAGATTATTTTATAGCTTATGTATAAGTATAGTTATACTGCCCGGTTAACTTTCTATTCAGATCGGTTATATATTTCCCATGGGTGTCACAAATTCACGCGAACTAAATCGCAGACATCACTAGTTGCAACATAAAGTACGGTCGATACAGAACCCAAACAACAACTTTTAGAATTTTTATGTCTGTCTGAATCACGCAAACGAATTTAATGAAACTTATGACAGTTATAGCCCATGACTCAGGTTAACGTTTCAGTTACATTTTATACCGATCCGTTATAGAGTTCACACGGGAATCACTCTTAAGTTCACGCGAATGAAATCGCTGGCACCACTAGTTTAGAATATAGTAAAAGGAATGTACTAAGTTGTCAAAGGAAGTTCCTCGCTAAGTTATACCTAACTTAGGTTTCCGCTGACATTCAAATATCTCTCCAATTTATATGCTCATTCAGATAATTAATTGATTGCTTAATGAATATGAGAAAAAAGTGCATAATTGCAATTTACACTTCAATGGCTGCCCATAACCTCATTAATCACGAAATAAATAATATTGTATTAATAATTGAAACTGTGTTATAAAACAGTGAATATTATAATAGTGAATATTATAATGTGTTATAAAACTGCTACTCAACGGTAGTAGCAGCTTTGTTATTCTTTAGCTGCCTCTTACGATACCCACGGGGAGCGATAGGGTGGCGATACCCACGCAAAGCGATTGAGTGGCGATACCCACGGGAAGCGATAGGGTAGCGGATTCTATAGCAGGCAAACCACACGGCAAACAAAGCCGCTACCACAAGCGCTGAGGTTCTACACCATCTCTGAAAGAGTGGACTCGCCAAGCCGCGCGGCCAGTGCAGCGCGCCGTTTTAAGGCCACACATCGCTTGTATACAAGGCAATGGCCCATGACATGACATTGTCTCATAACATTCATGGAACATTTTTTGATGAAAGATACGAATATGTGAAAAATGAGACGAAGACTATAACAACGATGTGTTGAGTTCAGATTAAATAAATGTGAAGAGTAAGACAAAAATTACTTGAAAATTGTTGTGTAAGAACAAAAAACAAAGAAAAATAACACAAAACAAATGGTTGTTAAGGAAAATGTGTAAAGATCTTATGCATGACCTAAGACCACCGTGAAATATTTTTTCATATGTTGCAGATTTTATGATAACTTTTAGCAGGGGGAGGATGCACGCTGCAATCCAAGAGCCGCTGTGCGCACTCGGCTGGCCTCGTTACCCTCACTCGCATAAGACTAATTTGAAATGTACTGCATTTCCCACTTTATCCTATTTATTTTATCCCTTTATCCCTTCCCTTTCTTCACTTTTCCCTTTTTCACAACCCTTTCTCTAAATCCATTCCTACATCTCCAAAGGTAGGCTGCGCATCCGGAGCATGCCAACGTTTGTCATTCTGGACTGAAATTGGCATGTATCGCGGATGTCTATCGACGACAGTATCCACTTATCACCAAGTGGACTGTATGTTCGTCTGCCGCCTTCTTACTATAAAAAAAACTATCCGACCTCATTGCGGATTTGCGAAGGTTTGATGGATTTGAGAATTAAAAATAAAAATCGCATTTATTTTTAATTCTCCCACTTCTTCCTGCGGATGTCGTTTTACATCTATCGTCTTATGTAGTCGTTTTATTTGGAAAGAATCACTCAACCTTACTATCTGTCCTATCTTGAAAATTATTTAGAACCTAGATGGCCCTATCTGACATGTAAACAAATATGACCTCAAACATCTTCATCGCTCCCTTAGTACTTAATTTCCGACTCTATCTCCTTGCCCATAGAGGTCAATGATATGTTACAAAGGTACATTGGTTCCTTCGGACAATATGAAATGTTTAGACAGGCCCGTTGTCAAAACTCAGCACATAGAACTAGAATAATGGCTTAAAATATCTAAATAATTTAATAAGCGTAATTGTAAACAGCAAACAGCTCTCTTATCGCCCACTGCAGGACACGGGTTCCTCATACACATTGCCTTGTGCATGACGGATGTATAGCCTTAAAACGCCACGCTGTCTGTCCAAAAAAAGTACTACTACGAGTACTTAAGCAAATTACTGGCAATTACTTTTTTACAGTAAGCGCTTTCGCATCTACATGGATATTACAGTTGTTCAAAAGCAGTGGAAATCGCTGCCTTAGGTTAGTCGGCTGCTCGTCTGTCCCTTTATCTATAAAAAAGAAAACAAATTTTGAAAATATCGACAGAGTAAAATGCAATTAGAATGCACAAAAATTATAACGTTTTGTACCATGGCCTTTATCCAGCCATATGTTAATAAGCAACTAACGCCCGCAACCAAGCACCGTACAGTCGTCTAATGATAATATTTTTACATATCAAAGTTGAGCTTCAATTTGGCATTTTTACAACATAAAGATTAATCCTAAATCTCACTTGTCAATTTACATTTAGAACGTTATCATCGTCTGTTCCTTCAAACGAATCGAACGCGAAATTGCTCAACATTTTCATGAGCCTTCCGTGTCTCTCGGGTCTCTGAATGGCATCAATACCACGTCAAATATCTGGCTACAATAACTTGACTCTGTTGCCAGAGTGACTAACCACAAGTCGAGTTTAAATAACCCCAGAAAATAGATACTGGATTCGCCAAGTATAAATTGTCAGAACGTCTTTTTACGGCCTCTCGTGACAAAACAAAAGACGAAAATAATTAAATGAGCAGTAGAAAATACTTAATGAATAAAGAACACTGAAGTTCTCTGATGACAATAAAGATATGCTCGACTTGGTGATGACATTCTTAACAAATTAAAATTATTTACTTGGGTTATTCAAAAATAGTTTCTTTTATTAATCATGATTTGTTGCCCATTTAAATACAAGAAATACGGTGAAAATACGGCCCGTCCTCTAATTTCCTACTGACCACATATACAATGGTCTGAAGGGAAGTCGTCCAGCCATCCGTGCCGCTCTAGGACGCGGTGACAATATAAAACGACGAGCACTGTCTACCCAGCCAGTGTGGTTCCAGTAAGGGATACATAGCAATGGCTTGCACTAAAGTAAGTTAAATCATTTTGTAAATTAATTGATTTGTATAGTGATTGATAGGGTAAGTAATTAGTGAGATATTTTAAAATTCAGGGTTTAAAATTTGAGTGGAGACAATTAAAAGAAGAATTAATTAAATTTCTTCAGTTTCGTGATCAATTCAGTTTATTTGTTTAATATGGTAATTCTATAATTCAATTTCAACTTTGAATCATAAAAATATAGTGACTATATCATTTCAGTGCAAAACGTATATTTGAAGAGAGTGAATAATAATAGTAGAAAACAACAAATTATTCACTTGTTGAATGTAAGTGAATGAATAATGTGGTCAATGTTTGAACATCAATGTTTTTGTCAATGTCAATGTCGACTTTTGAAGACAAAATCAGAGTGAAAAAGAAAATACTCAGATTTATCAGAATTGGAAGGTTTTAAAAATGTCGCTCATACTCGTAAATTTGTTCTTTAAAATGCATATTGTATAAATTTAAATTATTGAAAGTTGCTGACATCAAATTCGGATTTTGATCATCCACATGTCATCACTGAAGCACAGTTCATCCACCCTTCCTTGACAAAGAGCTAACAGCGCGGTCTTCAAGACACTATACCGCGAACACGACAATTCTATAAGGAAGCTGCCTACTAAGGCTATTCCACTTAGTTACTGAAATTCTTTAAATATGCTATTATTTTTCGCTATAACCTTTCCAGATTAAGGAATGGATTGGGAGAAAGGGTTGGGTAAATGGGAAAATGGCTCGGATGGGAATGGGTTCCGGCATATTTCACTCACTACCGAAACACGTACGCACATTGGGGAAATAGGATAATGTGGAAGAAGGTGCAGTACATTTTACGGTAGTCTTCTGTTGTAGTTTCAGTAATAATAAATCTTAATAATTAATCACCTTTTAAGTCATATTTATTTTTAACAATTCATCGCACGCGCCTCTCTGTTCTACCCTAAGGTTGGCTGGCAGAGAATGCATCCAGACATTAAGCTGGCAGTACGATTAAGAGCAATAAAGTTTTTTAAATGAAACAAATAAATATTCTTAATATGCTAAGTTTTGTCGTTACCTATTTAATGAACAGTGCGCGCATGCGCGTAGACTTATAGCCTAATTCTCGTGGAAATTATATAATTTATCTGGATAAAACGTAACACCGAAAGTAACATAATTTTAATAATTTTAACTATGCCAAAATTTTATACCGAGGCTTTTGCGGTATGCGCGTTAAAACGGACAGACCGACAAACAATTCAAAAATTGTTTGGTAACAGTCGTTGTTTACACTGAAAGATTTCTTTTTAATATTAAATTTACAGATACGGCTTGTTACGATTTTATTGTATGTCACGATGTGAATAATTAATGAAGTCACAAAATACAGTTAACAATGTCATAAGTACGTCACCGCTGATCCAACATTCCACTCAATTACAGTAAGTTAGATTCGTGAGATTTTCTCGGAAAATATACAATGGTGAATAAATAATGCGGCGCGCGTGTTTTGTATCTTTATGTTGCACATTCTTATCAATGTAGTCGAATTATTACACTATACCTTACGAATAATAAGCACCTGTAACCGTTTGCTTGTGACAATAGAACAGCGATAGATAGATATTTAACAGAAAATTTCAAAAGACAGAAATTTCATCTAACAATAATTTAGCCTACGGTAGCTTCTTAAAGGAATTTAGTCCTTATATTCGGTCTTTTTTTATACAAAGACGCCGGCAGCAAAACCAGTTCACTTTTCGTAGGAAGAGTCTACCTTATTATGGAAAGAAGGTGGCAGGCAGCATACTTTTTTATGGAAAGAAGTTTACCTGGTGTTATGTGGAAACTATCACCCATGTACAATGCGACAAATGTTGGCGCGTCTGCGAATACGGGAACCTAAAACGACGTTTAAGAATGGAGTTAGAAATTTGTAAAACATATAAGAAAATATAACAATATATAAAACCTTAGTCACAGTACATTGGATATATAATTATGATTCTTGCGCTACGGTTAACTTTAGCGTATTATCCACCCCCACCATAATACGCACCATGATGATACGTTTAATGTTGAAGTAGGCGAACCTAAAGTCTTATAATGAAATTAGATTCCTTTTAAGAATACTCATTCGCTCATTGAATTGCGGTACTAGTGACCATATCGCACAGTGAGAATGGAAGAGAGTCAACTCAAAATTTAAGCAAATCGAGTTTAATAGATTAGAGAGAAGGTCATTGTCATCTAGTCATTGAAAAACTGTCCGAGTTCGCTAAAAAAGGACAAACACAATTATTCCGTCTCTTTCATTAACTTAATTAAGCGGAAACTCCCTCGCACACAAACACATTTATTTCATTTCCCATAAAACACAGATTTCGTATTGAGTCTCTTTCATTCTCAATGTGCGATATATGTGTATAGGTGCTAGCAGGATATCAGTGCTGTGGATTATCTGCAGCGTTTGCTGAGCCACTTCCATTTTGTTGTGGCGACACAGATATTATATATCTTTATTTAATGTATCGCTGTACATATGTTATGTAATTGTGGTGTTGTGATAACGAATAAATATTTTTTCTTTCTTTCTTTCAATTTCCTTATTGAATATGTACCCTTTTTTCAGATAACCGTATTCGCAGTCTCCTTTTTCCTTCTGCTAGCAATATCACTAGCAGCACCTACGGAAAACCAAGTAGAAGAGAGGAAGCTAGTACTGCCGGGAAAAGAGGACTTAAATCCTGCGGCATCACATTGGGGTGGCGGCCACTGGGGTGGATGGGGCGGATACGGTGGATACGGCGGATACGGTGGATACGGCGGATACGGCGGTTGGGGTGGATACCCGAACTGGGGACACTATGGTTACGGATGGCCTAGCTACGGGCACGGTTACGGGTACTGGCCTTACGGCGGGTATTACGGACACCAAGGATACTGGTGGTAGTAGACAACGATATTGAAAATGATAGATTAAATTAAGCGACTTTTTAAATGTACAGATGCTTTTTCTTTCAATATTAATATCAGGTCATACATGACAACGTAAGTTCGTAAAATTGTATGGAAACTAAGCGTGTCGCGTCACGAGTAAATTACGGTGACGGGAAACCACCCACTGATGAAACGAAACGTCTCTCTTGACTATTGTATTATAGTGTAATTAAGCATTCTTGTGTGTGCAACAATGACTTGCTGGCGATACAGGTCGGTACAGACTGAAAGAGCAGCACAAGAAGAAGCAGCTTAGCGCCAGCTTCGGACACGCAGTGACGGACAACTTATCTCAGCAGAAATGATTGTAAGAGAGCAAGAATTGCTTCCAAATTTGTCTAATATCTTTAAATAAAATATTTAATATATTATACTATAATTATATATTCACAGAAATCAATGTGCCAATGTGTGTCGCGACATGACAACATAACTCAGTTGATTTTCGACATAAAGCTATTTTTTCTGTCATGATAAAATATATTTTCTGACAGTTTTTTGTTCATATAATGCAAAAACACAGAACCGTCCGAGAAAAAGTTGTTACTCCAAGTATTTAAAATTAACAATTCAATGTTAGATGTTAACATGTATTTGGAATAATTTCGTGACACACTCCGGCTTATCGGGTTGTATTTCGATCATTTAACATGTTACAATACGAATGCTGTGTTCTCCTGTCAGAGGCTAGCATATGTGTTTAATATAATGTTCATCGTGTTTGTATACAATGAAAATGTGTGGTGTGTCGTTGGCGAATATAATAAGTAAAGTCGCTTAAAAATATGCCAGTATTAGGTTTATGTGAGAAACAGTCGTTCATGCGGAATGTTACCACCTGTTTTTTTTTTAATAATTTTACCACCAAATTTTGTGTTTACTTGCCGTTTTGAATGATATGTTAAACATTACCAGTATTTTAAGAATGTAATTTATGTAAAAACCATATATCTAAGTTTAAGTTACTCAATCACTGCCTTTGTATCTGTTTTTCATGTAAAAATAGGCTTAAGAACTGTATTTAAATAAATGAAATGTGGAGCAGTTTGTCAATTTTATCTTCCAAAGTGTAATTTTCATTAAATCAAATCAAGATGTTTATAAGTGGATTGTAGATGCAGAGATGTCATTGTAATTACAAATTTATGTCCACTACATCCCTCCCTTTCGGCACAAACTCTTATAATTTACATCACAATCACATAATATATATACATATATATCCATCATGTTTTTTTAAAGTTTACATTATACGTGAAACAATTCAATCCCGCTGATGGTAAGTGGATACTGTCGTCCGTAGACATCCGCGATACATGCCAATATCAGTCTAGAATGATAAACGTTGGCACGTCCCCGGATATGCTGCCCATTATTGCAGATTAAGGAATGGAATGGGAGAAAGGGTTGGGAAAATGGAGAGGGATAGGATGGGATGGGAATGGGCTCTGGCATATCTCACTTACTACCGAAATACGTATATACATTAGAGAAATACGTTACAGTAGGAAATGCATTTCAAGGTAGTCTTCTGTGGGAAAGGGGTAACGTGGCCACGTTACCCCTTCGAGTGTACCCAGCGGCTGTGGGAATGCAGCGAGCATTCTCACCCTAACGATAGTGTTCGTTCTTTCTATCAGATAAGTATTCATTTATATTGTAATAACATATGTAGATAAGTTTCATAAACCGTAACCAGCCCTTTTATCGTCCCACTGGTGGACATGAGCCTCCCCATTGTCCCGACTATCACAGTCGAGGGGTATCTATACTCGACTAACATTCGTATGGTCGTGAGATCAAATCCTAGATACGTATCACAAAGTTTCTACTTAAGAACTGTTTAAAAAATATACCACTAGCTCGACGGTGAGGGTGACGGTGAAGTGAGGGTCGTGAGGAAATCCTCATTCTTCAGAATTAAAAAAAAGGTAATTTAAATTCTGACATTCTGACAGCAATTGATTGACAATAATTAAATGAAATAAAAATATTAAGTTTATTGTAATTTAGTAATTTTATAATTAGTGTTGTTGTTATAAATTATAAGTCATTGTAGGCCCACGGGGTATATTACAGAGGAGCGTATGTATTGTATGTGTGACATCTCTTCAACTGTAATTATCACAGTGAATCAATAAGTGAACCATATATATAAAATTTGAGATTTTCAAATAAATTTATATATTTAAACGGGTCTTAACGCTAATATTTACCTTATTTATTTTACTCTACATTTCGGTTGGATTGCAACAACCGTGGTCACGAGCTGACTGAAGAGGCCTCTTCAGTAAAGTGAACTTAATATAATATTATATTTCATTTAATTATAAAATTAAAATTTGCTGTCAGAATATCAGAATTTATATATACGTTAATATTGTATTAATTAATTCATATCCAAGAAATAATCCTTCAAGACAATTAGCGGTAAAGGAAAATATTGTGAGGAAACCCGCGTGACGGAGAAATTTAAAAATGTCATACATTTGTAATCGCCTCGGAGAGGAGCCGTGTCTCCTGTGGTACTCAGATACCTCCCTTGTTATTGTATTGGGTCGTTATAGGATGATCAGACAAAAAGATTATATATTATAATTTATTATCTTATTTTGTTTTGATACACTTTATTGCGTGTTTTATCTATGAAGTCATTTTATCTGTCATTCATAAAATATTTAATGAAATCTAAAGACTTTACTGTAAGTTTTGTTGAATGCGACTTGTCGATTTATTTAATTGATTAATTTTGAATTAATTGATTAAAGAATTACGATTTGGTACATCTTTTCGTAGAGGTAAGGGGAAGACATTTTCTCTCAATTTTTTGTTGACAATTCACAATTCTGTTCACAATTTCCAATCTTACCCATTGTGGCTTGTCAAGGGGCAGCCCGTTGAAGTCTTTTACAGGACGATTTATCATTTCTTTTTACCGACATCTGGCGTCAAAGCTGAGAACTAAATAGTAAAATTGTATACAACTGTTTATGATACTTACGCCATCTGTTGAAATTAATCATCTTTATTTCGTACCACCATAATATTATATCATTCTTAGTTTGTTAGTGACATAACCAAAATGTTAAAGTATTAGTAATTCTAAAATAAATAAATAAATAGGTAATATTTTTGTCATTCAGATGTACACACATTCTATCAGTCTTTTAGAACTACCTAACTATTAGTTATAGTCATTAGTAACTATCTATAAAGGCGTTCAATCTCTGGCAAGTTTTAAAAGACTCGTGAAGGAACACTACCTCGCAGATTAACGGTCCTCTTACGACCAATACATATTCCTTTGTCTTTAGCAGTTCATTAGTTCTTTTTGTGTGTATGTTTATATGCGCATGTACCGTACCATGCGGAACACATTTAAATATGTTTTAGTTGTTCTTTTGATCAGTTGTTCCACCGGGAAAAAAAGTCCCCATGGTACAACTAGTTGGACATAGCAGTTGTACCGCGGGGAATAAGTTAGCTGGTCTCCATTACAAGTTTTCTCCACAGAGTATTCTACAATATGCGATCAAATGCTTTTGAACAAATCAATAAAACACGCGGAAACCGCTACTTGTCCGTCTGTATAGCAGTCGACGAATAACTGTGAAAGACAATAATGTGTTTATAATATGCAAGGGTAGAAACAATTGCAGCCGATAAACTGTACTGCAGTATGTTTTTGGGTTTAAATAAATATAGATAATGCTATTCGATACGCCTATAACAATATTTATAGCAAATACCTCAAACTTCAAACTCTATTTCTGTTTTTAAATTCTCCATATTAGGTTTAATTGGCGGCCCAAAGGAACAGAATATATACATCCGTGATCGTATTATGGCGTTATAATATTACACTTACATAGTAAACATCAAATAAATCTCATTAGTTTCCGACACATTTGAATAAAGACGAAATTAGTGAAGACAGCTTTACAATACTTGCTATTGAAGTAAACACAAAAATTACACCGTGTAACACCTAAGGAAAACAGAACATCATGCATATAAGAAACTGTTCATGACATTGGCCTTCGATAGTACACGAGCAGTGATTCTATTTTCCGTGTGGTTTCGACCGGCATTAAAATAGCACGACCCCATCTCCTCTCGTGGGTGTCGTGTCGAGTCGATTAAGGGATAACAAAGTCGCTACTTCAAGCCCTGAAGTACTACATCACCTCTAAAAGAGTAGACTCGCCAACCGGTTTGGCGTTTTAAGGCCATACATCTTTCGTGCACATGACAGTGCAGAGCCGCGACCTCCTACATTCCCTTTCAGTTCACCTGTTCACCTGTCTCTAGCTAACTCAAATTGTGTTCCAAAAAAGGCATTCAAATAGTCGAGCAATCTTCTACTCTGCCTTCCTCAGCGCCTGTGTCCGTCCAGTGGAATCTATTGAGAGACTATTTATCCGTCTTACTGGAGGTATACAACACACATGCCTCTCTAAGAGGTAAGATTTAAATAGGCACTCCTAAACTATGCACTTCAAAAAGACCAGAAAATACTTGCACCAGCCCTTTTAGTATTTACCAGCCCCTTAGGACATGAGCCTCCTCATTCGCATTGTCTTCTGTATGAGGAATATGTAGCCTTAAAACCACCAGAAGTTTGCGAGTCCACGCTTTTAAGAAGCGGTGTAGTTCCTCGTAGCTTCTTATCATTTTGTAATTTTGTCATTCTGGAGTATTGTTGGCATGTATCGTAGATGTTTTAAGACAGCATCAATTACCGCTAGATAGATTGTCTATCCTTTTGCTGCTTTCTTTCTGTAATAAAAGTTTTATTGCTAATTATTATTATTATGGCCGTAACAGCCTAAGTAGCGCACACTGATGCAGCCAATCTGCTTTTTTATCACTTGTGCATCTGTTTAGCATAGTATAATGTCCACCGCTTCTTGAACTGGATCACCAAATCTGCGTCAATAACGTTTTCTAGTAACTTGTTCCACTGGTATATATGGATTCGAAGAGGAGACTTCATTTTATATCCACTTAGATAATTGTACATAGATTCTGAGTTCGGTAAATTTATATTGCCGTTATATTTATTGTTTGGTAAGGATTATGAATTTTTCAACGAAGTCTCCTCTCTTCCTTCTCTCCTTGAGTGTAGATAAGTGAAGAATCTTCAGACGTTCCTCATTATGCTCGTTTTTGAGCTGTCTGGGCAATTTGGTTGTTCGTCTTTGGACTATCTGCAGCATCTCTATGTCCTTGACATTAAGACCATAGTATGGATAGATATAATGAACACAGTGTCCACGTCACGCGTAGTTGGAAAACGTTGATTCACACCCATTTATTAAATGTTTAATTGCTCCTATTTACATAAAACTGTGTCATAAATTATATAAAGGTCAACATCATACAAATTATACTTAAGTTAAAGCTCTTTAAATTTCGTCCTGCGGAAAAATGTTACAAATGTCTTCTGCCGTTTGTGGTTATGTCAAGATAGACTTGGTTTAGTGGTCATAAAACTGTCAAGGTCTTTTAAATACTTATTGATTTTCGCAATAAAAAAACGTCTAAAATATGACCCTAAAGTAGAAAGAAAGAAGTAAAGTTATATAAAAATGAATGAAATCGTAATCGGCCATGTTTTTCCTCCACTGCTGGACGTGGGCCTCCCCATGCACATTATCCTGTGCACGAGGGATGTATGGCTTTAAAACAGTACGTTGGCCAAGGTCAAAGTGGGTTGGCGAGTCCACTATTTAAAGGTGATGTAGTTTCACAGGTCTTGTGGTAACCGTTTTGTTATCCGTTAGTCGCATTTCACGACACCTACGGGAAAAGAGTAGTGATATTTTGTTCCTATAGAGGGCCTTGTGGTAGCGCTTTGACACCCCTTAGTCACCTTGTGCGACACCCATTGGAAGAGATGGAGTGGAAGAGATTCTAAACCCGGCCGATATCACACGGCAATATGAATGTATTCTCTATTTTATTAAAGATATAAAAGTCATTTTATTTTCAAAAAGTATTCCCCAAGTTTGGAATCGCACCCGCTTTTCCTCTCGTATTGCTGGTATCCATGGGCGGCGGTTACCATCCGGTAATCACTTGCCAGTCTGTCTCTTCTCCTGTAAAATAAAGCTATAGAAGGTGCGTCTTTAAAACATCGTTATTACATTATTTGTTACATTTAATTTATTACATTAAAAATAATATTATTTAATCAAGTATTTATATTAGCTAATATAATTACTAATAACTAGATTAATAAAAGTGTATTTTTGCTATATATTTATTATTATTATAAATATCAATAACTAAAAAGCAGCACATAAAAATAACTTAATATAACTACGTAATTATATGTAACTGTTAATGTAGTAATTATAATACTTTTAAATATCTTTTAAATGTAATTTTAAAATAATAACAGTCTGGACTTAATTTTCAGTCAAATTAAAATCTTGTTAAACTCTTACGAACCATTTGGTAAATATTAAAAAAAAAATTGCACACCGAAAGCGAAGCCTTTGAAAATATATTTTCATATAGTAAAGGGGACAATAGCCGTCGACGTTTCGTAGCAGCTCTGCTTACCGGCTCAAAACGTTCCATGCCTTCACCGCTCAAGTTCCAAGGTCAGGACTTGGGATGGGATTCCTCTGTTCCTTATCTAGGATGCTACATTGATCGTCCACTGCGCATGATGCCGCAGGTGGACCAAATGGTTCGCCAAGCGAAGACTGCGCGGGCGACTCAACGACCTGTACTGCTCAAGTATTCTAAAAGGAATATTTCTTAAAGAAATATATCAAATTTTATTTATTTTTTATAAATATAAGTGTACATAAATATTTATATACAAATATCTTTGTCCAACGAAGTCACATATTGATATCTCCAAAATTATTATAGCGTTTAGTAATTCACCCACCTTACGTGACATGACCTTGCTTCTGGAAAGGTCACAGAGGCTAACCTTTCTGTATATACTGACAAATTTATGCTGGTTATATTTATGTGATCTTAAATCCCCAATACATCATAAATAATGTATCGTATTTTATAGATCATTCGAAAATTAAGACTTAAAATTTTTATGTAAACGAAAATGTAATAATAATAATAAGAATCTATTTTGCAAGAATATGTTTTACAAATGTTATGATAATTGAAAATTGTACTATTGTATTTTACTAGAATAACATGAAATTCATAAAAATAAGTACCTTTGAAAGGTACTTAAGGTACTTATACCTTTGAAAGAGTCAAAGGTATTATAAATAACAAAACAAAAAGGTACTAAAAATTAAGGCATATCAACTAATTATATTAAAACTAGCGAACCGCCCCCGCTTCTCTTCGGTTTCATTAAAACAATATTAAACTATACGTATAAGGAGATATTGTAAAAACCGTTTCTGAGCGCCATTTTTCCAATATGGCGGCGCGAGCGGTAAAGATACAAGGTGGCAAAGTGAAAATTCGAAAAGACACGTCTATAAAAACACCAATTTTCAAAACTCCCGGAAAACTTTCCAGGTGACCCCCTTTTTGAGCACCAATACAATACTGGTTAAGGGGCTACCCGACAAATTTCGCTGTTTTTAAATCCTATAAAGTATATTTGAACATATGGTACAAAAATTCTCTAAAAAATATATGATGTAGTGTGGTATTTAATCTTCGCTTTTGACGTCGGAAATTAAAATAATATATCTAATTTAAGAGAAAATAAATCATCTGTGAGCCTCTATTCTCGTGTTAAATCCCGATAGCCTCCCTTACTATGGAACTTATACAAATGAAACTTATACTCAATATTAGACAACAATTTTCACTATAATCCTGTCGTTTGGATTTTTGAATTTATTTGTAGTTTTTGAAAAAAAATTGTATTATGTTTCTACGCATGTTTCTGGCTCGCGGTACTCTGCGGGGGCGACGGGCGGCAGTCGGCCAGTGGCCTTTGGACGGGGAACCCGTGTCGCTTTATGCTGTGCGCGCCCAAAAATTCTGCCTTTTTATTTGTTATTTAGCGTATTTAACACTTATTTTAATTACCTAGTGCTAGTGCGGACAATATAAGTGACAAGAGCACACATTTTAGTTATTATTAATTTTAATTTTACATTAGTAAAAGGTCACATTGTTTAGGTTAGGTTTTATTTTCTTGAAATAAAATTGTGACAGGACACTATTGATATTTAGTATAGTAAAAATTCTGTTTTTGAGTATAAAAATCAACAATGCCTAAAATATCAAAAGTAAAACGATATAGACAGCAAAAGATGTAGGAAGTGATCGACGTCTTTCTTGTAAGTACACTTTCTATATTAATATAATAAATTATTAATAATTAACTAATTTATAACTATGGTAATTTACTCGTGGGCTTAGTAACTTCTAATGAATCATAATTCAATTTTTTCTCAGTTCTTTAGATTGATTTTATAAATGATCGGGGTTTTCTTCTCATTTATTTTATACTTGGAAAGATATCTAGTTCACAATTTCGACTACCTACCTACTCTGATAGCGATCTAGTGGTTTAGTACCTAAAATAGGTATAGTGTGCATCACAAACGAGAAGTCTGATGCCGATACCCATTGTCAAATAACATGCCTTTTTTACCTTATTTATTTATTTTTGTATTATCTTATTTTTTTTTTCAGAAGACTAAGTAAAAGGTCAGTTTTACATAAAACTTACGAGAACTACGAAAACCAAAATCAAAACTCGGCATATTTTCAGCCTCGAGTGGATACTGTCACAAGTAAGTAAAATAGACTAGGAGCCCACGTATATTTTCGGAACGTAATTTAAATTCTACTTATTTACTGGTAACTTTTAATTAGCAAATAAAGTTATGTAATAGACCGAAAGCCCACGCATATAAATAGTGTTAACAAGTACCTATGTGGGACCGTAATATGCTTGATGTAATCTACAAAATAATATGTCCTTTTTTTCAGCGCTACCCACAAAGTAATGCAAAGGCAACCCAATGAAGTAGTCATCAACATGGCACATGAAGAAGAACCAGTAGAATCAACCAGTGATGGACCAAATCGGAACCATGAATCTGAAACCAAAAAGTGGTAATCTGTACTATGGGCGTGAGAACGAATAGACACCACTGACTCAGCTGAGTACTCAGATTAATAAAGAAATTAAGAAAAAATTTGGCCTATTTATTGACAAAGCATTGCCATTTCTTGGTGCCACCCCCGACGGGCTGTGTGGCGAGAACATGGTAGTTGAAGTTAAATACCCCATAACAGCACACGTGATAGGCATAGAGGAAGCTACAAATATTTAAAAAAAATACGTTTTAGAAAAAGTACAGGAAGTTGATAAAGAAAAAGAAAAAGTATGAAAGTTAAGTAACAAAAAAGAAACAGTAAAAAAGCGGGATTCGTTTGATAAAAGAGGGACATAATAAAAAAGCAAAGTAATTAATACAATATTTATTAGATCAATGAGATCAAACTACTTTTTGTATGAGTAATATTCCCGTCGGGCAGTTCACTAGGTCGATAAAATAGATCGAATTCAAAAGAGCGTGACTTTCAGCATTCCGCGCGGCATTGTATTTTTCAAAAAGCGGGACCTCTACCAACACTGGTTAATAGATTCGATGACACTTGTCACTAAAGCCAGCCATTCAGAGTCCTGCATGCAGAACGCCGCGCCGGCCTCCATGTTGGAGAAGTTAGTCCATATATGGTCCTGCATAGCATCCGATCACACACTGTGTTAAGCTGTTCCAACGTGCAGTAGTGCTTTGCGTGAAAAATGCCACCATCAACGCGCATAAGAAAAAGACCAAAAAAAAAGAAATTGACTATCCTTTATTTACTTTGGTTGATGTCACAAAAACAACGGAAGTCTAGTTGGGTTAAAAAGCTATTACTAAAACGTGTAAATTATTGTGACGCCACCATGTTAAACGACATTGACGAAGATGATTACAAAAACTATCTAAGAATGAATGATTCAACATTTACCCTCTTCTTAAACAAAGTACCTCCATTAATATCCAAACAGAATACCCTAATGCGTGACAGTATACCAGCAGAGCATCGTTTAATTGCTACTTTACGTTTTTTATTAACCGACAGATTATGAAGATTTAAAATTGAGTTGCAAAATGTCCCCACAACTTCTTGGACGTGTTATACCAGAAACATGCGAAGCTATTTATGATTTTCTTCATGAAGAATACTTAAAAGTATAAATAAGAACACTATTAAAGAAACAGTCGTACTTATTTATTTTTGTAAATTATAAATTCTTTCATACATTTGAGAATCAACATTATGGTCACACAAATAACATTATAATCTTTTTATTTATTTCTTAAAAACCAAGAAATTTTCTAAAGAAAATTGAGAGATCAATATCATCATTCTCATTTTATTGAGACAGTGATTGTGATGGCTCAGTCAAGTTTGACATTACACTTGTCAAAGTTGATAGAACTTGTCAAAAATGACAAAGCTACCAATATGGCCGTGTGTCTTTTTTAAATTATCGGCGGCAAAGGAATACCTACGCCATTCAATCCTCATAACGACAAAAATGTCAATGAGAAATTTAAAAATGTCATATATTAAAACTAAACGAGCTAAAAATTAATTTGGTGGTTCGTTGCTCCTTGGAAGCTGGACTATCAAAAAATATATAAAAAGCACGTCTAAAAAATTTGGCCTTGCCCATTGCTTATACTGTAATACACCGTGATATGACTTTTGAAGTACATAGAGCGAAGTTTTTACTTTGAATTTAATATAAGGGGTTTGAATTTTGTATTATATATTCCTTGGGAAAGTTGTCAAGTTTCACGGTATAAATACCCATGCTTTTCGTTTACGCTTTAAAAGTGCATGGTGTATAATCTCTACTATCTACTTATTCCTCTTTTACTTATTGATATTTGGAATTGATTATTAGTTCATCAATAAAAAAAATTAGAAACCCCATTCTAATATATTATGACCATCGATAAAAGTATGTGGGCTCTTGAACTATAAAATTTATACTTTCTTGAAGTACGACGGGTATCCGTAAGATGTCGTTATAGATGGCGCATATATTATACGTAATAATGTAGAGGTGAGGAAGGTAGGTGGGGGGTGTCAGAATGACGGAATGCTCAAGGCCATTGGCATATGGTAGCCCCTTAATAAATTGTGTCTATTGTAAAAAATGGTCAATGTATAATAGGAATGTACCTATGTGCATATTTAGCATGTTGTCATTGTGGCAAGAGACCCAACATCGTGGTGGCATTATCTCGCTGCATAGCAAGCTGATTAGGCTGCTAAGATATATGTATATATATACATGTATATATATACATGTATATATACTAATAAGCGAACTTATCCAACTACCTAATATTATGTTTATATTTTATTATTTACTCACACTAGTTCTTTTTTCTATCTTCCATATTTGTTACAATTTATTTACTCCTGTATCACTTCATGTCCTGAAGAGCCCAGAGGTTGAAAGGGAGATAACATAATGCTGCAAAGTACGCCTTTTGTAATAATTTACAAAGAAGAGTAAATAAATAAACATTTCGCAAGATAATGGCCAGCCCTAAAGTAGCAATTGCTCTTGATCGGATGCATTGAAATGTCCTTAAAATTCATATCTTAATTTTAAAAACATAAGAAAAATATTTTTCTTAAGCACTCCAATATCTGCAAATAAAGTTGTTGATTACTTTTATGATGGGTGAAGGATTTTTATCTTTATCATTATTAATGTTTATTATTTTTAAAGCTTTCGATTAGCACAAG
The DNA here is from genome assembly GCA_943735995.1 of Sesia bembeciformis. NCBI lineage: Eukaryota > Metazoa > Arthropoda > Insecta > Lepidoptera > Sesiidae > Sesia > Sesia bembeciformis. Next base: position 17,848,527 of record OX031030.1, on the reverse strand, counting down.
GAAAACAATATAATGTTGTTTCGTGAGGTCTTAAGTGTAAAGTGCACCAAAGCACATCCACTTGTTTGATAGCTAATTCAAATATTTAGTCATCATTTTATCAAAAAACTATGATAGCCTAGGGGGGTATCCTTTCTAGATTCTAAATAGTGAGGTCATGAGTTCGAACTCCGCATTGTATCACTAATTTCCTACTTCAATTTCAATTTATTTATTCAATACTATTCAACACTAGCATTGCCCGAGACTTCATCCACATAGACGTTAGAGTATGTGTGGTCAGCTCGATTCCCATGGAAACTTTACAATTAATCTGGATAAAATGTACTTACCCTAAATATTAACCCGGCACATACTCGTAAGTTATTACTGCACCAAATTTCATTAAAATTCGTCCAGTGGCTTTTGAGTGATGCGCGTTTAGTCAGACAGACGGACGGACACACAAACAAAAAGAATTGAAAAATGTTGTCTTAGGCTAACTCACTCGTACTAATTAAAACTGCAACGACCTTATAAAAAAATATTAATATGCAGACATAGTTTTGTTTCGATTTTATTATATACTAGCGACCCGCCCTCGCTTCGCTTCGGTTTATAATAGCTCAATTTTTTCAATTTTTTTTTTCAAAATAAAATATAGTCTATATTAGACACGGATTCCTATTATGTCAAAGAATTTTTGAAATCGGTTCAGTAGTTCCAGAGATTATCCCCAAAATACCTACAAACACACAATTTTACCTCTTTATTATATTAGTATAGATATTACAATCTATATTACCATAATCTATACAATAACATAGTATACCTACAATACAACACAATAATACAATAATAATATACAATAATTACAATCTATCTATAGGTATTACAATTGTATGCGAAAGACAAAAGTAGACATAAGAAGTTGACATCAGACTTATTACTACTTAATGATATACCAAAGGCCTCTCGCAAAGTTCGCCATCGCACTTGATTCAGCAACCATCTGATCCTTAAGTTCAAGATCTCTCAGAGAGCTATGGAAGCTGTGCTCGGAGTTTCTTTGCGGGATAAGATATGAAACAAAGAGATTCCCCAAATAACTAAAGTCACCAATATAGCTCATAGAATCAGCATGCTGAAGACCAGGAAACGCAGTGTGGAATACGCTGCGGACACATGGACCGACGATGACAACGGCCCACAAATAAAACAAGGCTGTATCGTGGAGGTAATAATTGTGTGTGAATTTTTCAATTTATCACTTGCATATTGGTTAGAGGGAAACACCGCGAGGAACCAAGACATACACCATGCATTCTTCGTAGTCTGTTTCTGTTTGTTGTTCATTGACACACTTTTATACTTGTATACTTAAAGGTATAGACCGTGCTCTTCAATAAAACGTATCTTTATTTGATATTGTTATCTGTTTTCTCCATTCCATCCAAAGGTTGCCTGGAAGAGATCGCTTTAAACCTGCCTGTTTTACTTTTTGTGTTCTTAAATATATATTTAGCACAACTAAAGGATGCCTGTATTAATGTAGGCGATGAGTGATGCACTTATACTGGCATAGTGTGGGCGCTCAGTGCAAAACATAAAATATCGAATGATTTTAGAGATAGGTGTATAAAATAAACCTGACACTTAAGTAGAAGAGCGTTTAACCTATTTCGAAACTTTGTCTAGGCATAATGAGAATAATATCATAAACGATTCAAGGTATCTGTCACGTCGCGCTGTTGTCGCATCAATATTTAAAAATGAATATTAATTTGTACTTTAATTAACTTCTGATGCTTGCTGCTTTAAAACACAATTTGACACATTCAGTAAATTCAATAAAAAAATAACGCTGTGTTATTTTTATTTATTTCGAAAATAAACAGTTGCAGTTTAATATGACCTAGATGTTCCAAAATATATAACAAATCAAATTTTCTCAGTAGCTGCAATAGGATACAAGACGAATTATTAGTTAAACAGAGAAGAGAACGTTACTTAGAGGACACTAGCGATATGCCCTACGGTGATAAATGTAAATACGGTTCTAAAAAGGACAAAGTACTATGTTTGGAAAATCTATGATAATAATAATTTAAAAAAAAAAACCTTTTTATAACTGGATTACTAGAAATTTAATAATCACCAGTGACCCCCGCAATGCACACAGTGGCTTTCTATACAAGGTTTTAAACTTAAACAAATTGTTACAAAAAATTAGGTAATTTAAACACTTTATTCTTGAACTTGGGAAGAGAATCACTATAAAAACCAAGCACTCTTGATGTCGACTGACACTTGAAATCTTAAATTTTAACTTACTTATTTATCTACGTACTCCGTTGGATCAGTGAACCGAAATGGATCTTGGACTCCGACACCAAGAGATGGCATTTTAGTCCTGTACATCTTCGTGCTAACAGGCTATTTGAAGCTTCCGCAGGTCCTTGTCCGCTTGTCCTTGTGGATCCTTTAACTTTTAATCTTTAACTTAGATTACTTTAAATCTCTCTAAAACTCACATTACCTTAACAGGTACAAATACAAATAGTTTTCATAACACAGCTGACCTTGGCTACAAATTGTTTGTCGTTATTTTTTACATAAGGATGGATGTAGGTATGTGTATTGTTTCGAATTTATTAACACATCCCGGCACATTTTGACAGTTATGCAATAATTACGTCAAAATGTCAGTGACTTTGATTTGATGTGTTAATTAAATTACTTAATCATTAAGTTCAAGTACATCGTAGTCAATTTATAACAAAAACGCTGTTCTGTTTTGATTAACGCCTCGGGCGTTATTGGCTTCCTTGTTAAAAGGGTCACATGTGGCTTTCTTGTATGCAGCCTTCGCAACCAGACATTTTGTCATCTACTGTCGAGCTGGACCCCCTTATGCTTATTGTCTTGTGCATGGCTTTAAAACATCATACTGGCTAAGAGTCGCGAGTACAATCTTATAGCTATGGTATAGTTCCTCGGTGCTTGTGGAAGCGGCTTTGTTGTTCTCACTTTTTAGAACACGCACGGGAATAAATGGGGTAGTGCAATAGCACTGAATGCTAAAGCCAGTCCACACCTCGTGGCCGACGCAAGGTATAGGTGATGAGAAATGCTGACGCAAGGTAGTCATAAAGGTTAGCTGTATAATTTAAATCAATAATTTTAAAAAAGCCAGACCACGGTACCTCTTTCAAATGGCATCCAAATTATTTTTAATTTAGTTTCCTATTACAGCAATGTAATACAGTCTTATTACAATGAAATACTTTGAATTAAAATATAATAATTGACATATGATTGATTGTTATAGTGAGAGTACAAGGATACATACAAATATTACGAACATTTGAATAAAGTAATGTGTTTGTATCATTACAAAAAAATGATTTGTAGCTCTACTTCCTAGTGATTATTTTTCAGAGCGTCCGATAGCCTACGGATAAGCGCCTCTGAATTTTGAATTTGAATTCCAGTTTATAAACTTTCAATTCAAAAAATTCTCTTATTCATTTTATTCATTTTATTATCTTAATGAAAGGGGTTAGAAATTTTCTTTAGAAATCATACACGAGCCATTTACAAGATTTCGCCAAAACGTTTTAAGACAGAAGTTTATAAATTCAAAGCGCCAATGGACAATATTAACAAACAGATAGGTAAAATAATTGAAAATAAGAAAAACATGTTATATAACAACATATCGTTGTATTGAAGAGGTCGTTTGAGAATTTAACTTGCAAGGAACACGACCAAGTTCAGGCAGTGAATCAGAAACGACCTCGGTGGAGGGTAGATAGATTTGTTTATCAATAGCAACAACATCTTCAGCCGCCTCCGCAGTCTCGTCGTGACCACGGTTCGTGTAATTGGACCGAAATAAATAATAAATCGTGGATAATCAGTTTACATAACAATTATTAGGATGTTTGAGAACGAAGAAAAGATGTAATAAATTTGCATCTAATAGTGAATATACTATAATAAAATAAGTCGTCTGTAGTACTTTTTAAGAATCAATTTTGGTAATGATCTTTACACTATACGAAGGAGTTATGTCTTGCCCCAATATTGTAGACTATAGAATTTTATATAGAATCGGCAAGTACGGTGTAGATGTTGAGGAGAACTGGATAATAAAATACTCATTAAAAAATTCAGCTTCAATTTTGGTTTTGAAGATCATTTTCAAGATATGGGTAGTTTGTATCCGTCTCTGTAAGCATCTCTGGACTTAAATCTTAAAAATCTTAGCTTTTTAAACTTTTAAATCTTAGCTAGTATTTAAATTTTAAAAAGTAACCGCTAAAATTGACCTTTTTAGGATATCCTTAATTAATATCAATAATAAGTCAAACCTAAATGCCAGTGATTAAATCTTCTACCATTTTCTCAGTTAACCTACCAAATATCAAGAGTTTCCATCGAAACTTGAACATAATGTATTCCAAAACAATCTAATGTCGAATTGATGCGCTCAAAATACCAAAATGCCTGATTATTATTCAAATTTTATAGCACTGGTCGACCATGAAACTAACCAAATCACAGCGTATGTTACGTACAACGAGTTGAAACTGTTTCTATTTTATACTCTACGACAATTGTTATTAATATTGTAACAATACCTATTTGTTATATTTGTTTATACATAAGTGGTATTATTTTATAGAAATAGAAATTTTATAGAAAAAAGGCGGCATACAAGCATACAGTCCATGGTGAGTGGATATTGTCGTCCATAGACATCCGCGATACATGCTAACTTTAGTCCAGAATGACAAACGTTGCCACGCCTGTCTGTGAGAGAATGACGATTTTCTGTGAGAGAGGGGTAACGTGTCCAGTCGAGTGCGCCCAGCGACTGTGGGAATGCAGCATGCACTATCCCCCTACCAAATCTACGTCTTCTATATATCTTATATCTATCTATATATATATATATATATCTGATATATTTTATTCTACGCGTAATTGCATTCTACGTGATACTGTATTTGAGTACTGAGAGCTACGAACAACAAAGGTTAAGTTTGTAACTTTTAATTTTATAATAATTACAATAATATTTTTTACAATGATTTTAAGATTTGTAAAATTTAATGTTTAATGATTTTGGAATAAGAATCGAAACGATGGAATTTCGCCAAAGAACCAAAGTTGTTTTCATGTTTGTTTTCGTGGTTTAACATAATATTTATTAATATAAGAACTAATCAACAAAAACAAGTTGAGTGTGGGTAGGCGAGTCAAGAACCCACACGACGGAGGGTAGACAGATTTGTATGTCAGTAGCCATCACCCATCACTCATCACCCGCCTCCGCAGTTTCACCGCGATCACGGTACATGTAAAAATTAGTCGGTGGTGTTTGGACGACAAGAGCCGAGGATTGTGTGTGGTAGCTAGCTTTGATAGAGAGAGAGAGAGATCCAGCAATGGAGAGGCAAACGTTGATGGTGTGGTAATCTCTCGTATTATTTACGTTATGTGATCAGACATTTATTCTGTTTCAAAATCCGTCCATATCTCCAATACCGCCTATCTGGACCCACTAATTACACTAAACTATTAATCGTTGAGTTTTCGGTATCGTATCGTACACACTAAAAATCTTTAATTCTATCCCATGCCCATATTTTGTGAGTAGAACCTAGATTAAAAGTGAATGGTTTAGATCTATATAGAAATGTCAATATACACAATACACTTGAAACTGGGTCATAGCATCCTCAATAAAATGTACGAAATACATACAATTGGTATCGATCAATAGCAGAGAAGCGATAATAGCCTGTAATATCCTACTGTGGGCATAGCTGGCCGAGTGGTGTAGATCGGCTAGAGAATACCACCAACCCATCTCTTCCTGTCGGTGTCGTAAAAGGCGTTTAAGTTATAACAAACCCCTGAGGAAATACACTATCTCTGAAAGAGTGAACTCGCCAACCCGCTTGGACAGCGAAACGTTTTAAGGCCCTATATCTATCATATACGTGATCGTACTCATCACGTCTTACTGGAGGAGGTTCCATCTCTTACTAACCGCCGACTTAATGCACCGGTGTCACGTGGTATATGTCATATACCCGTAAATTTTTAGCGAGGAGTAGTGACATATTATATGTAAATGTTTTCTTCTCAAATGAGCGAGTTCTGAGCAGGTATGCTGTGGAATCCTTAGAGAAATCGTTATAAAGAACGTACAGTTTAATGAATGTACACATTGGCTTAAAAACTATTTGTTTAAATAGATGTAAAAACTGTAATGTACCTTCTATTATGTTTAAATAAATAAAAATATCAGGTGTCTCATAATCACCTTTCATTTTCAATTTTGTATCTTTTCGTGGTGTCAAACATGGAACGCTGATATTTCGCAGTTGTCATCAGAAAATATGGAGCGTTTTACAGTCGAGCAACGCATAGAAATTGCGAAAATTCACTACCGAAATGGTTTTGCAAAGACGGTTCAAAAATGTCGTACATTTTTTGGTCACCCGCTGCACCGTGGAGAATTTAATGAATAAATTTGAGACTGTTAGCTCAGTTCAGGATGTTAAAGCAGGTGGCCTTCCTCGCACGAGTCATTCGCTTGAAAACATTGCGGCAGTTATTAGAGAAAGTGTACAAGAATGCCCGTTCACACCGATTCGACATCGTTCTCAACAATTGAGCCTCTCCAGAAGCTCATTGCAACAAATTTTGATTAAAGACCTATAAAGCCAACACTCACACTGTGGCCGAAACAATACTACTGTCGTTCAAGCGGAAATTCAACGAGTTATTGACAAAATTCGTCCACAATTACGCGAAAACGTAATGGAAATTTTCGTGAAAAGTGTGATCGTTTGCAAACAGAGTCAAGGCGGATGTTGTCGGATTTTGTCGGATGTTGTGTTCCACACATAATATCCGTATGCGTATTTTATATTTAAATAAAAAGCCTTCAAATTTCAACTGGAAAGTGTTTTATTTAAAAAATAATAAATTAAAGTAGATTTTGAAGCCTGTTCCAGCAGAGGACTACGTAGTCCATTTATACCCTTTATTTCTACGTCCATTTTATACCCTTCACCAAAACAGGTTAACCTACCCACCGGTACCTTAAAACACTAGCAATAAGGGTTAGAAGTCAATGGATTTAGATATATTAATGTGTTCCTAATACATAAATCGTTACAATTGTAATGTTGCGAGGTTAACATACCTTCCTTCTAGAGTTTACAATCTATCAGATGGTCATGAAATTTTCACAATAATGGCGTATTTTTTATACAAAGAAGGTGGCAGAAGAACAGACAGTCCACATGTTGGTAAGTGGATACTAATGCCCATGGGCGTCTCAGTATATGCTAAACCAATCACGAAGGACAAACGTTGACACGCCATAATGTCGTAAATGACATTTAATTTGCCGATTTTTATGTCACCCGTAAATCGAATCTGTAGATCTTCACGACCGGGTCGTTTTAAGACCAGCTAATAAAATTAATTTATGTTGTTCCTTTTCAAGAAGCATAATGAGACGTATGATCTCCTTAACATAATGATATAATATGACATAATGACGTGGTGCCCTTATTTACCACAACCAACCCTTTTTGTATCCTCTGTTGGCCACATGCCGAACGGGTTGGCGAGTTCACTTTTTTGGAGGTAGTGTACTACCGCTGTAAATACAACCAGAGGAACTCCTCTGGGCTTATTATAGAGGCTTTTTTATCCCTTAGTCGCCTTTTACGACACCCAAGAGAAGAGATTGAGTGGTGCTATTCTAAAATAGTCGGACACCACACGGTACGTTGTTATCTAATGAAGGAAAGATGTTTTTTTTTTAATTAACTAATAACAGTTGCTAATGCATATAATAAAGAAGTTCACCAGCTTTACAACTAGCGGATTTTTCGTATATAAAAATATAGACTAAATAAGTAAATAATACACATGGTATTTTTTTAAATCCTTCGTAAAACCAAGCTTTCCAGAGATTTATGTAAATATAATAAAATATAACATAAATGTGATATATACTTTTTCTCTGATAAACTAGGCTCCTTTAAAAATTAATTAAAGTATGTAAATATATCATGACGTCACACGCTATTCGAGTAGCATAGCAATCTTTGTCATTTTTAAAGATATAGTAAAAAAAATTGTGATATTTCAAACCTGTTTTTAGGTAAGATTTAAAAAAAAATGGTGAACTTTTCCATTATTCTTATTTACGAGTAAAATTTGGAAACCAGCTTCGAGGTGAAGGTAGAACTACTTTGGTGCGTATAAGCACAATAGACTCGTATATCCACAATTTGATACCATACCATGCCATGAGCCTATGTCTCTCCACTGCTGGATACAGGCCTCTTCTAAGGCTCGCTATCACACACGATCTTCGGCTCTTTTCATCCACCCAACATCGACGAACTTCAACAAGTGGTCGGAGGGCATGCCATACCGCGCTTCACGGTATTTGGCCTCCACTCGAGGACTCGTCTCCTCCATCGGTTATTGGTCCTGAGGCAAATATGGCCTGCCCTTCAGCATGCTGATTCTGTGAGTTGTCTGTAAGTTTAATTTGTTGACGAACCTCGTTTCGGATTTCATTCCGCAAAGAATTTCCAAGCATAGCTAGAGACCTTTGCTATGCTATCTATAACTTCAAGATTAAATCAACGAGCTGTGATCTATATGTCCTCATATATGTGACTCCTATATGTGACTCAGCGAGCTATTATTAAATTTATTATCCATAAGGATATGATGATCTTTGTGGCTAAAAAAATATACATCTGTGGTGTTTCTCTGTTTTTCCACGCTTCGATTTATTAATATATGACGTACGTCATATATACAAATTGATAACCTAAAGATTGTTAAATACGTGGAATTCATTAATTTAATATTATTAATGTTAATCGTTGATATAACGTTACAAAAATTTTATAAACGCCATGTCCTTGAAGTTAGTATTTTACATAATTTTATGTGGAATATACAACAAATATGTTTATTACTGTCATATGTCGGCGGATTCGTTTGTTTGGAACCCAATTTCCAAATCAGTTTGTTAGTATGCCTAGATATACTTCGATTTTATTGGACCTTCCTACATGCCATCGTCCAGATCTTCATGCTATCTTTCAGTCAAATACGTATTTTAATTTATTTACTTGACTGAACTTTCCATTCTTTTTCAGTTTGAAATATTTGAATTTTTAATATTTCCTCCCATTGGGATCGGGAAGTTCATGTGGGACGAATTATTGAATTAGCCACTTTGATGAGCGCCGCCATATATTTTTAAAACTACTAAATGGATTTCGATAGAAAACAAATAAGTTTGGAAACAATTTTTACAGGTAATCTAATAAAAGTGTTTTGAGATATTTATAAATTTTTATACTGTGTTTATGTGTCTACATATATAAAAATGTAAACGTTTGTTTGTTCAAAGTCTTAAATCTCCGAAAGTTCTTCACCAATTGCTTTGAAATTTTGAGACAACATTGCATTCGAATACGCGCGTGTTTTTTGTATACCTATCACAGGGTAAAAACATGCTTTTTACCCAAAAACAGGTAAAAACAGGGAAAGCGCCATCTGTTGGGCAGCCATAGCAACGTGTGGCCCGGGCACAGCTAGTGTGAAATAAAATAAACTACGCTCGTAACATTCCGGAACTAATACGCTGCAAGGCAGTTGAAATTGAAACAAGATCAGCTATATATATAAAAACAAAAGATTCCAATATTGGCGCAAACAAACAGACAGGCGTCTTTTATATATAGATACATATTAATGTCAAGAAATATAAGCCTAATTAATATTAGATAAGGTCTTTTACAGGGCCTTGACTGCAGGACTTGACACTGTTGAAGTAATTAATAATACAAAAATAAAACAAATTTTGCAAGGACCACGTGACCACGGAGATTGGGCGTTCAAATTTATGAAAAGTCCTATGCAATCTCCTCCTATCTTATTGAAGTACGTCTGTTACATTAACAATAATATGAAGCCAGTAGCAAAACCACTAAGTAACAATCCAAATGCACCGAGAAATATTTATCAAAAATATCGTACATTTAGTATAACTCAACTATCTCCATTAAACCACTTTGACTAAACTTCGGCGATCTTTCATCTACTAATATTACCATCATTAACAATTGTCAAGTGTACGGCAACCCTAACAGTACACTCCTATCCAACTCGACGAGGAAACTCGTCGTCCAATTATACTTCCTATTAGTTTTGTGAAGTACATGCACTAAGTATGTACTAGAAGGGACAAATAGGATAAAGTGGGATTGGCGCAGTTGGTAGTGAGCCTTCTTGCGGTGCAAAAGGTTCACCGGGTTCGATTGTCGGTCGGACATACATTTGTTTAAAGACAAATGTATGTTCGGATCTGGGTGTCAGTTTGTGGTCGTCGACACAGAGAATCCTAGTGTGGGCCATTGAGTGTAGCGTTACTTATAATAATAAAAAAAACGCCCAATACGTTCAATAATATTGTTTTTATTTATTCTACGATCTGTGAGAGAGGGGTAACTTGGCCAGTCGAGTAGGCAGCGACTGTGGGGTTTGTGTTAGAAGCTAGCTTTATAAACTAAACTTTTATGCATATGTAATGTTCTAATTGATAGTTCATTTACGCCGTCATTACGCTTAGACAACTATCTCTCTGCCCGATGTTGTTTCAGTAAAAACCTGAGACAGTACAGATAATAAATATTTTTATTGAAGTTGAATCCGTGTTTATTTCGTCTCATAATCCACCAGATTGCAGCGTGCACTACTCTCCCTCCCAATATTATATAAACAACTGCTTCATGCCTAGTTTTTTTACACGACTACTTTTACAAAGAAAGTGGCATACGAGCCGGCAGTTTTTCATTATCAATGCTACCAACCTAATCCGAATAGTGTGAACATTGGTACTCAATATTACTCATAAACTCAATAAGCAATACTCGTCTACACAATAATGAATTGTATTGTCTGTCTATCCATGTCACTTCTCATGTTTTGTAATAAATATACGTACATTTTTGTCGATGTAACTACAGTATGCAAGTGCGCTCTCACAAGTGACTTATCGATAATTCTGTCAACGGGGTTATTCCTCTATTTAAAAATATGTAATTTAAAATTTAAAAAAAATACTAACAATATAATTTATTGTACACATACATATGTATGTACTCGTATTTGTACAATAATAAAATATGATTTTATTTGTGTAAGTATATTTATATTCTATAAAAAACTACGTACACTCAATATTAAAAAAACAAAATTTTTTCCTTCGTTAAAATCGTCTGAACCTCCCAATACATACAGTATTATTATAATAGTCGGAATCATTCTGTGAATAATTGTAAATGTCAACCATATTACGGGTCTCATTCTCAAATATTTAGGTGTACTCATAGATACCACCTTTACGTTGGGATCATCAGATAGAATCAGTTATCGCATAAATTAGAAAGTTGATATATTTTAAAAAAACTTAAAACTTCTGCAGATGTTCCCTACACTTAAAACAGTTTATTATGCTTGGCGCGGTCCGTACTATCATACGAATGGGGGAACTCGGGGAAAACTGTTTCTCCGACTAGAAAGAGCGCGGTGCTGAAGGTCGAAATGTTTCTATTTTCAGACTTCAGTGTACAGCTGATGTCTACCAAGAATTTGGATTAAATGAAACTAAATCCTTTTGGTCGAAAGTTTTATTATTCTGCTAGCCCCTGCTAGTGTGGTTCGTATTGCTAGTGTTTACATTATTTATTTGCTAGTGATTGCACCAACTGTGGTCACGAGCTGACTGAAGAGCTGACTGATTATTTGCGAAAAAATGCGAAAATCTCAAATATTATAAATGAATATAGTACATAAAAATAAAATAACAAAATAATTTACAACTGGTGAGCTTATGTCCTTCGGGGACTACTTCCAGTTATTAATTACAATTACTAGATTTATAGTATTTTTGTTTCATGGATAAAGGCAGCAGACCAGCATACAGTCCACCTGATGGTAAGTGGATACTGTCGCCCATCGATATCCGCGATACTTGCCAACATCAGTCCAGAATGACTAACGTTGGCACAGCCCCGTATGCGCTGCCTACCTTTGGAGATACCGGAATGGGTTTGGAGAAAGGGTAAAAAATAGTATAAATAGTATAGTAATAAAATATGAAATGTTATAGCATTTATACATAAATACATATACAAATCAATTTGTAACAGAATTAGCAATCAATGATCACATCATATCAATCTCAGGACCTGCAACCGATGGGGTACACGAAACCTTGAATGCTGACGGAATGGATGATAAAGAAATTCTTGGGCAGTGGTTGGATAAGAAGAGCGGATCATGTATGGTGATGAGGATATATCCAGGAATAGCGAGACAAAGGCTGATGGCATATAATCTATATGTACATATAATAAAACTGTAGAACCAGCGTGTCTGTACATTGAATATATTTACCAAAACCTAATTGGGGGCGATGAAGGAAGAGTATCAGAATATAAAAAGACGACTTTGAATTTTTTTGTCGACCTATCTGTGTATCTGTTTGTCTGTTCAGACACGCTAATCTCCAAAACCAGGAAACGGATTTTCATGGAGTATCCACAGATTAATTAAGCTTAGCTTGGCGCTTCGAATAGGCTTTGTTTCCTCGAAATCGGCTAACGGGAAGGAGAGATGCTGTATACAAAGCTTTATAAATCAAACTAAAATTCCACGGGTACGAAGTCGCGGGCACGGCTAGTGGTATACAATAATGATAACTTGCGTAAATATTAGAATTTATTTTAAATCGGTTCTAGAATTGTCAACAATACCAACGACAAGATATTTATGAAAAATATTATTAACACAATAGAGTTAACATAAATACGTCAGTCAGTTTGACTGGATGATTGTATTTATATCTTTTATCATATTATTACATTTTTTTATTACAAACACAGTGCCTAATGGTAATGAATATTCAATTCAATTCATGTAGAGTCCATTGGCAATATCACGTATTTTAAAGTTGACGTAATAAAGGTCATAAACCCTTATAGAAGTTTAAAATTCAAATCAGCCAATTCATCGAAGAATAACCCGAAAAGATGCACATTCATTCAAGAAGGTTCATAACAGTGACCTACTGTTGCGTTCAAGATGCACCAACCAATATAAAAAAAACCTTTGATCTGTCTTACCATACCCCCTCTATTATATATCTTTAGTACGGTGAAAGGGAAGTGAAGGAGACCAAGCAGCATTGGTTGAAAGACCCGAGTCGCCGCCAGGGTTTCACATCATATATTTAACTTAAGGCTGCGTCTCGAGTGGATGCGGGGCGGACAGCGGAATCCGCTGCGTATTTTTCTAACAAATACTCGTATTATATCGGCCGAGGTGTGGTCTGTGTGAGTGCAGGGCGGGAAGTAAAGCCAATTCAATTTAATTAAATTCTTTACTGATTTCATTCAGATTTTATATTAAGGTAAGTACTCGTATTAAGTACTTAGTAATCGATCTTAATACTAAGTACTAAGACATTGAGTACTCGTTCAACATGAATCCTGTTAGGGTATTGCAATTTTAATACTAATAGACATATTCAGCAATTATTATAAATATAATAGCAATCATTGATTTTTAACAATTAAATTGTTATGACGATAATTAAAAAAAGTAACTTAAATTGAATAAAATTATAATTAAAATAATTAATAAAATCATTAATTAAATAATATTATTAATTGTATATGTTATAATTCCGCGGCGACGTTTGCGACGGTTTTTAACGGTAGCGGACAATTATTGTTCAAGTCCGCTGCGATTTCCGCTGCAAGTTAGTGCAGTTTTGTAGTTTCTCTACAGTTACGACGTTTTTCGAGTATGTCATAATATCCGAAGTAAAAAATTCACTTATTTCAAGTAACAACTTCTTCTAAATCAAATTTTGAGTGAGACATTGCCTATTCAAAACAAAATCTTCCACGGCGAGAATCGCTTTAACTGCGGACACGTTATGTGAACAGCCGATTGCAATGCTGCGTTACCTGCCCCCGCTTCCCGTGCCGCGCTCACTTTGCACGCAGCCTTAAGGTAATTTGGTCGCGGTTTACAAAAGACGGTGGATCGTAATGTCACTGTTGCGTGAGCCATTGATTGTGCTTAAGTTTAAGTTAAATTTGCTATAAAGAGTATCATTTTAGCATCTCTTTGTCTGTTAATTCTAATATTAATAAGATGTACTTTGTACCTTCTGTTCTTGGATATAATATTACGTTATATATATATATATATATATATATATATATATATATATATATATATAATATATATATTTGAATAGTCTGAATGGAGATGACATACTGGGAAACGTAGCGTGGGACGCCCTCCGGCCAGGTGGACTCACGACTTGAAGAAAGTCGCCGGTAGTGTGTGGTGGCGGTCCTTGGAAGAGATCTTTATTTAACAGTGGAGAGACACAAGCTGATGGTATGTTGTGGTATTTCCTGTTACAGTGATAATGTTCTTCGTTATTCTTGCATGGTTTGAACTTCATTGTCATTTTCTTTCTTTTTAACCTATTCTTTCATATCTAAAGTATTTATGTATCACTCTCACGTTACTTGAATAAAACTAAACATTCATTAACATTTGTATACAAGATACATTAATTTAACAAATAGACTTAACATTTAAGTAACAATAACAATAGAATACATAATGATACCAACATTGATTGACATTGATGAAATGGGGCTCGCAATGTAAATGCATCGTTATTATTTTAAGCATAAAATTACATAAGTTACACACTTACATATAATAATAATCTGAAACAGAATCATACAGAATTTCCACAATTTTGGAGTATTTTGTGTTTATTGTGGAGGGGGGAGAAGATAGTAAAAGTTTGAGTAGAATTAAGTGAACTTAAGTGAACTAATTATGTTACACACGACGATTGCTATAAAGAGCCTTTCACAAACGGTTTGACTTTTTTTTAGTATATATATTTTTAGTATGCATACTACATTTCTATTAAAGAGGGATAGACACATTTCACATGTTTAAAGTAACTAAAAAATTATACAATTCGCAATTAAAAAAACTTCTAATAATACCATCCACGGTCAGGATGGATCCGGTCCCATAAACGTATCATACGTTGGGGCCGAACCCGTTCCCATCGATGCCGGTCACATAAACCAGGTTTTGACACGAAGTGTCAAAATGAAGTACCTACTGATGGACCCCATACTAGGTCAGGCCTGTACCGTGGGTACAAATCGACTAGAATGTATTATTAAAAATTAGAAGGCAATCAAATACAATGTAATCAAGGAAAATCAAGGAAAAGAATTGGTATGAGGAGTGGGAATTATTTTCAGGGATTTTCGGTTTGTGGGTGGTGGTCACAATCTTGTGAAAGCAGCCATTTTGTGATAACAGTTTAAGCTTCTTTTTTTTATAGAATGGATGGCAGACGAGCGGTCGAGCCACATGATGGTAAATGATCAACGCCGCCCATGGATACCTGCAACACCAGGGGGCTTGCGGATGCGCTGCCGACCTTGCAGAAACCAGTTCACAGCTCTCTTGAAGAGCCCCATATATCGTAGCGGTAACGGAAATAACTAAGCTCGTTTGACAATTGGTGTTTAGATGTCACAGTGTTTTGCGATCACGTTATAAATTATGTTTACAATAAGTATTCAGTTATAAATGCATTATTAGTAGATGATAATTAAAATTTAGTAAGAACGGTGATATCCTAAATGTAATTACTCTTGACTTGTATTCGTGAGGTTAATGATAAAATATGTAAATAGTGTTTCAGTTTGTTGCTAACATAGTTTATAAGTCTCTTACGAACCCCACCTATGAATATTATGTTATATTTGAAATAAATAATCTATACATACATATAATAAAATTGTAACAGGCCGATGTCTGTACATTATAGATATTGAAAAAAAAACTAATATGGGGGGTCTTTATTAGAGCAACAGAAGCCAAAACAACAGTTTTTAGAAATTTTGTCTGTCTGTCTGTCTGTATGTTTGTACACGCATCACGCAAAAACTACTGCATGGAATTGAATGCAGTTTTCACCGATGTATTGCTAGAGGTCTAACTTAAAATATAGGCTCCATTTTACCGCAGGAAAATATCTTATTCCGATTGTTTTAAATTTAATAAACCGAAGCGAAGTGAGGGCGGGTCGCTATTAAATAATAATAATCAAATAATAATTTATTATCTCAATTATGATACTTTCTGACAGGAGAGTTTTAACAACGAGTTGTTAGATCTCTTACGATTTTAGTAGGTGAGCAAACGATTAGGTATATAACGTATATTTTTTTTTTCATCAAAGGAAAAAAATCACAAAATAAAACATTGATAACGGGAATACTTGGGATAAGTTCTTGTCACAATACCACGCGGACAAACCCGCGGGAAACAACTAATAATTTAAACATTAGCAGAAACTCTGCCTTGGCCGATTGAGATCCACAACAGATTTCGAAGATTAAAATGCGTCATTTTGGAATAACAGCCTGATTATAATAAACATGCATAAGTTGGGCAAGCTTTGAAATCAGTCGCAACAAAAAGCTTTGCTGTGGAAATTTCTATAATGCATATAATTTTTGGTGAATATGAGGCAATAATTATAACCTTGAAAAACTTTGGTTAAAATTTGATGATAGCATAATGTATGACACTGCGTCTGGGTAATAAAAAAAACCAGGTGACCCTGTTTTTATAGAAAAGACTAGGCGGACAGTCCATTGATAGTTGCGGTAAGTTGATACTGTCGCCCGTGGACATCATTTCATTTCAATTTATTCGGCAACAATATTATAATGCTGTTTGAAAACTAATCTAATTGGGTATCTATATGCATATAATAAAATTGTAACAGGCCGATGTCTGTACATTATAGATATTGAAAAAAATTAATATGGGGTCTTTATTAGAGCAACAGAAGCCAAAACAACAGTTTTTAGAAATTTTGTCTATCTATCTGTCTGTATGTTTGTACACACATCACGCAAAAACTACTGCATGGAATTGAATGCAGTTTTCACCGATGTATTGCTAGAGTTCTAACTTAAAATATAGGCTCCATTTTACCGCAGGAAAATATCTTATTCCGGTTGTTTTAAAATTAATAAACCGAAGCGAAGTGAGGGCGGGTCGCTAGTATAATATATAAATAAAAATCAATTCAAATAAGTAAGTAAAATATTAATGTATTATTATACTACTATTATGTAAACAGTTGAATTAAGCCAGGCATTAAGTCCGCCTCTGTACAATATAGTGTAAAAAGAGTAAATAAATAGAAAAAAAAGCAACTTTTATATATTTATTTTTTTACTCTTTGCACTATATTGTACCTACAGAGGCGGACTTAATGCCTAGAAGCATAATCTACCAGTTGACCGTTGGTTAAACGTGAAAAATTTAAGCGGGTGCAGAAGAACTCTAATAGTCAAGCTCAAATCATCTATAAATAACGATAACAATGTAATAATACATTGATAATATACTTATAAGATACAATATATAAATATACGTACTAAAAAAATGGATATTAAATATATAGACCATGACATATGTCCTTATGTCATATGACATTATTTCAGAACGGTATAGAATGTAAAGTAAAACGAATAATGTGATGTTTCCTTTTTTACTTCATGGGTGAGGGATGGGAGTGCTTCCCTCATCTCATTCGGAATAGGGAGTACAGTTGTGTGATAGATTTCAATTATTATTATTTAAGGACAGCCGGAGGTTGCCTACATAGTATGTACTAGTATTCCACAGGGCCGTAATCCACCTAGTGCCGTAATCCACTTAAATAGGTGGTTACACTTCAGGTTATTTTTATATGATACTATATTATAAAGGTTTAGTAAAGGGCGCTGATAGCCTAGGGGTATCTATACTCCATTCACATTCGTGTGATCGTACGGAGTTTTTCTACTTTTAAGTAAGGATTTTTAAAAACGGTCACTAGCTCGGGCGGTGAGGGAAAACATCGTGAGGAAATCCCGCATGTTTCCACTAATAAAATTTAAAAAAATCTGGACTATGCGTATCCACCTTTCCCCGCAATGGGCACGGTCACGGCAATGGAGGATTTATAGCCAAAATCATCACTTTGTGATTTGACAGGAGAGGCCTCGTGCCCTACAGTGAGACCACAATAGGCTGATGTCATTCAGGGGTGACATGACTGAATTTATTAACACCTTCCTTCACAAAAGATTAGACAAACAAGTTCCCGCCAGTTCGGAATGTAGCATTTAAGCCATTATGAAGAAGGAACACAAAAAATGCTACATCTTAATTTTCGCACCTGACCTTTAGAGCTAACCTTTTCTTCAGTAATGCGCCAAAAATATCAATCACTAATCGGCGTTTACTTATGATTAACTGAATGGTTAATGTATGGATTATTTTTTGCGCGGTATGTGTGGTAACTTTCCTCTACAAGTCTCTTAGAGTTCCTTAGTAATGATGTTGTGCAAAGCGCGCGTCAAGAGCACGAAGAATTTTGGTCGAATTATTGAACCCTAATATTAGTCGAATTTATATGTCCTTATATAGAATAATATGCTGTATTATGTGTGTGTATATATATATATATATATATATATATATATATATATATATATATATATATAATGTTTCCTGAGAGTAAAATGCACCCCGTTTAATTCTCTGTTTACCCAAAGCTCGACTGGTAGAGAAAGCCATAAGGCATTATGTCCGCCTTTTGTACCATTTGTCTGTGCAACAAAGTTTAAATAAAATAAATAAATGTTCTTAGTAATAATGCCCTAAACACGCCACGCTCACCAAGAGGGTTGGTGACATCACTGTTTTAGAGGTGGGTAGTTCGTGGGGGCTTGTGATAGCCACTTTGTAACCCCTAAGAAGCCTATTAATACACCTACGGTAAGAGTTGTACGGTAAAAGTCTAAAGCCGGTCGACACTACATATGGGCCTATTATTATAAACACAAGCCCTTATTATTAACCTTTTAGAGGTACAAAATTAATCCGCACATTGAATTACGGCTAATATATTATCTCCAGTATAATCTTCAATTCATAAAAAAGTGTCATATTTGATTATAAGTTGTGAGAGATATCCAATGGTAGTGGACTCTACAGAACCCTACAATTACAGACCGACCCACATCTGACTAATGATTTTTGAATTAAGTGCTTAACGCTCCTTTGATACCTAACTGCGAGTATTTTCGTGTCAAGGACAGAGAAAGAATTATTTGCTGCTACTGTTGTTTCGGGTACGAGATGTAAAATTAACCTTAGAGCTGTGAATAGGATTTTGCAAAATCGACAGCGCTCCCAAACCCCCATGGTGTTTGAAGGTGTCCGAAACACGTACGTTCATTGTAGGGAATGGGATAGGGTGGGAAATGTAGATAGTAGGCATGCTCAACGAATACTTGAATACTAACCGAATATTAAAAGCTTAACGTGAGTGGTCAGTAAAAGGATATTTGTATAAAAAGAAAGGCCTTAAAATTAAACATTCATTTGAAAATCAATTACGTAGCTGATTTTTTAGTTTAAATAGTAAGTGATTTTTATTTTAGTTTAGTATGTAACTCTTTTTAGTAAGTGGTACCTAGCCTTAAATTAACCTAATACTCAATGTTTGAACTAAAAAAAATACTTATAGCACTAACTTTAAATTGAACTAAAAATATTTACTTATTAACTGCATATGTTGGTGTGTAGTCGGTTAGGTTAGTCATAATCGTATTCGTATTCACGACTAATGAGGCAAATTATTTGTATTCGCCAATAGTGTTTTTTTGCTATTTAAAACATACCTAGTAGATAGATACATCAAAACTTACAGAGAAACACAAAATACAAGAGTAATAGAAGTAATGTAGTTCTCGTACCTTTACGGTTTGGAGTAAATTGGCCAGTCGATTGCGCCCAGTGGCTGTGGATTGCAGCATGTACCCTCTCCACCCCTTGGCATAATGTTACGCTTTTATTTCTGCAAAAATTACGATATTTTTTGACTATAAAAAATAAAATCCTTAAGAATCCATCAGAAAAATGAACGACTTGCATATAAACGGCCATGATAGCACTTATCATATCAGTAATATTAAATCACGAATGATTAAATTATCCTATAAAACTGCTAAGAAATATCTCCGTAGTAATTTTACGTACTTACCGTAAAAGTTACTGTATTGGATACAATAAAGTGGCTAGGTACTTGATGTCCGATGTGCGAAGGCTGAAACTGCATAAAAAATACTCATGGCTGTTATTAAATAAAAAATGCTTATGAGAAAATATTACCCCGTTAAATACGCAAGAAAATTAAGTATGAGAGCACACGCATATTGTATATATGCTTTTTAAGAGAATGAGAAAGGCGAACTATAGAACCAGTTTCGAAATTAAGTGCAAAATTGAACTAGCGCCTAATGTCTTTAGAAAAATGCCTTGGACACAGAAGCTGAGTAAGAAACTAGAATCCTTCAAAATATGGATGCGGTACACACCATAAAACACAATTTACACAATTTACACATTTACCATGTACACAATTTCTAAGCACTTAAAAAACAGTATTAAATGCAGTTCTTAAAAGCTCTTAGAAGTTCGTTTATTTTGTCACAATAATTGTAGTTAAATTCTCACAATTTTTGAGGGGGAGAGTGCACGCTGCAATCCAACAGCCGCTGAGCGCGCTCGACTGGCCACGTTACCCCACTCTCACAGAATACTTACTACCTTGAAATATACTGCATTTCTACTTTATCTTATTTCCCTAATGTACGTATGGGTTTCGGTAGTGAGTATTTACCCATTATCCATCCCCTCCCCATTTACCCAACCCTTTCTCCAAATCCATTTCTATATCTCCAAAGGTAGGCAGCGCATCCGGGAGCGTGTCAACGTTTGTCATTTTGGACTAATGTTGGCATGTATCGCGGATGTCTATGGACGACAGTAGCCTAGTATCCAATTACCATCAGGTGGAGTGTATGTTCGTCTGCCGTCTTCGTCTATAAAAAAAATATTATTGTTATTATTATTTTGCAATGCAACCAGCCCCATTCAGTATACACTGCTGGACGTGGGCCTCCTCATGCACATCGTCTCAAGACGATGCTCAAGCATGAGTAATGTATAACCATAAAATGTCACGCTTTCCAAGTGGCTTGGCGAGTCCTCTCTTTTAAAGGGGATGTAGTTCCTCAGGACTTGTAGTAGACACTTTGTTGACTGCTTTTTAAATTGTTAGTCCCTTTTTACGACACCCACGGAAAGAGATGGAGTGGTGCTTAGATTAGCCTTCTCATTTGCTTTTCTCATCCAGCCACTACAGGATAGCTTGACAAATTTCTAAACACATTTTAATTGGAATTAATATAATACACAAATAATGAGCACGACGCAACAGTGACAAGTCGGTTTCAACACGCAATCTGTGGGAGGAAGTGCACCGCGCCAGGCGCCGGGGACTTATTGCTCTCATGTAGATTAGCGCAACCTCATGTTGTAACTGCAAGCTGGTATGTGAGTAAAATTGTATTGGAGTACCTATGTATCTTATCCTATTCAATTGAAGTTATAAATTAATGAAGTTAAATACCTGGACACTGTACTGGTACTTTAATTATTTTTAGGGTACATTTACAGACATCGTTATACGTAGCAAATGCTGTTACAAAATCTCAAAATTTACATCTAAGTGAACATTTTAGCCCTAATATATTTTAAAACATAAAATGACTTAAATATAAATTTATACAATTAAACAGTGCAGTTAGATGCTTTCTGTTAAAAAGTTTCATATTGGCAGATATCGGAACATATGAGCTTAAACCCTTTTAACATCTACTACTGGACATGGGTTTTATCTTGCACATTGTCTTGTGGATGAATGGCGTTAAAACATTATGATGGCAAAACGGGTTGACGAGTCCATTATTTTAGAGATGGTGTAGTTCCTCAAGGATTTCGACACCAACGAGAATAGGTGGGATTCTGCTATTCCATAACCAGCGGACGCAAAATTGTTGTGATTTGGTACTATGTATGATTCCTGGCGATACACACGAAAATCGTGAAATCGATCAATAGCCGACCGACGACAGATTAGTCTAACCAGTTAATATCAAAGTGTTATTCAAATATTATAATACATGTAAGAACAGCTCAAAAAGTCCTTACAGAAAGTAGAGAAATGTGAAAGAAATATTAATATGTTTGTATTAAATAATCTCATTTGCCTTCAGGGTCAATAAGTAACAATAACTTTCGAAAACACAATAAATTAAAATGCAGAATTTGTATGTAAACAGCTCAAGGTCTTGACTTTGAATAGAATTATAGTGTTATTTTATTTAAATTTTCAGAAATATTATCAAAAACTGGACGAGTGTTATATAACTGCCTTTTAAGGTTCCGAATCGAAGGTCCGAATAGAACCTTTTTTAGAGAAAGAAATTGGCAGACGAGGAGACAGTACCGGTGGTAAATAGGTACCCTCTCCTATGTGCGTCCGTGACACATCAGTCAAGAAGGGCAAAGATCGGCTCAATCCCGAAATCATCAGCTTTCGTGAGTTTTGTTTAAAGAAGAGATGGCAGACAGAACGGCGGCCTACATGATAGTAAATGGTTACAGCAACACCAAATGGAGTGAGCTGCTCACTTCGCAGAGCCTTATTCACATTGGCAGTTTGTATTCATTTTCCTGAAGAGTCCCATGTCGTAGCTTTGTGAAAAACTTTAAGGATGCAACTCATTCCACAATTTTCGGGTTCGTGGTATAAAGTGTCTTGAAGACAGCACAACTCTCTGTCATGGAAGTGTGAATATATACTAATATTCGCCTTTCGCTAATGAGAGGTGTGATGATAAAAATATGAAGTTGCCATCAGTTTAAACAGCTCCTCAAAAGATTATAGGAGATAGAAAAGGCTGAGATATCTGTTCAGAAGCTGAGCGATTCTAAATCGCCTGTGTGGGATCTACAATTCGGATAGCACGTCGCTGTTGAACGACGTCTAATATATCGTTTACACCAGGACAGTTTCTCGAACGCGAGTTTCACGAACATCGGTCAAAAGCTAGTATAAACAACTGTTATCACTGTTAACCCTGTTATTACCGCGGTTCTATCATCATGTGAACAGTTGTAGGCGAGAACTGTATGAAGTTTGGTCGCATACGAGAATCGTATATATGTAATATTCTCGCCCGAACCGTTCGAGATACTCTCCTTGTGTAAATTGACACAACTTTATTGATATAATACTGGGTATAAATACATTGATGCCCTGACTCCCAAACTAGGAAAACCTGTATTTCAGAAGCCAGTCCCTTCCCACACTATTAGATCCATAATGTATGTGAATACATCATACAGGTAGATCAGTTACGAGATTACGGAACCCTTAATCGGCAAGTCTCTCACACTTGACCAATTTCTGATGCTTAATTGGAATCTTTTCGAGCCAAATGTTTTACTGTGAATTATCTTTTCTTAAAAATCGTGTTTGCAACGTTAATTCAGTTATTACAGTTCGTCAACTTCACAGGCACGGGCAGGGAGCAAGGGAGTACGATGCACTATTTGACAGCCCTTGCTTAATGCGAGCTTCAAATTTGGGCTTATGTAGTTCCAAAATGTGAGGATATCGCTCTGAAAATCTAAAGGCCAATTTAAATCGTTGTGAGATCTCGGTACGAGTATGGTTATTATGCTACGGTTATAAAGTTATGAAAATGATAAAGAATGTATTTCAGTCATTTCGGAATCCTAACCTAAACGTGGCCTTTTTGATACACGTTATTTTTACTCCCCGCCGTCATCCTGTACTAACAGATAACTACCGTTAGCGAAGTTGACGAACTATACACGACAATTCACTAATATTGTGTTTTATTTTTGATAGACTGATAGATGCCAAACAGGTTTTCGCTTTGCCTTTTGACCTATTTATATCAATAAATCAGTTTACATTTATTAATCGATCAAGCTATATGAGCCAAAGTTCAAGGGTCAAAACCTTTAATTATTTATTTTATTTCTTTTGACTGGACACGTTGGTTCAAGCCTCGCTCGGTTAATGAGTTTTAACAACTAATTTTTTATTATTATTTATTTATTTACCCATTATGGAACAAAAGCAATACACAAAAAACAAATGGAGAAATTAGACAAGTGCGCCACAGAGTAATAGCAATATAGAATAGTGAAGAGATTGAGCAGACGCAAGGCCCGCGGGAGTGGGGCGTGACTTGCCGACTCAGTCCTATATCCTAAGATATAATTATTTATGATATAACTAGCTGTGCCCGGCATGCGTTGCAATGCGTTAGAATTTTTTTTTTGTCAGAAACCTTTGCGCATGTGCACAACAACTCACCAAAGTTTCATCGAAATTGGATGAATGGTTTAGGAACGCATAGAAGACGAACAAACTTTTATATATTACATTATTATCTCAGCATTAACAAAAAAGATTAATTAAAAACATTCGTAATATCCCAATCAATGTCACAATTGACCGAAATACAATCCAATCGTTCCTCCACTGACATGGGCCCTTTTTAACTTAATTTATTCAAACGTAAATTATTTTTAACACCTGTAAAACATGTAGGCATAAAACGACAATGCCTCGTAAAACGGAACGGTTTACCGGCGGCCTTGACATGCGCGCGGACAGACTTAGAGAAATCGAAACTGATGCATCTCCGTTCATGCACACGAAACTATAGACTTGTGTAAAGTCCGGTCTGGTTCGTTAAAGATCTAAAGTCACCGACATAACCCAAAGAATCAGCGTGCTGAAGTGGCAATGAGCTGGTCATATTTGTAGCAGGACCGACAATCGATGGTGTAAACGAGTACTCGAACGGAGGCTACGTACCGGGAAGCACAGTACGTTCTCGTACTGTGCTCCGGCCAAGTGGACTGACGGCTGAAGTTGTTGGTTATGAAGAATCGAAGATCATGAAGATTATGTGGTGGTGAGCCTGTATCCAGCATGTGAAAAAATTCCAAAGATACATTCCAAAAACCCGTTACATTTTCAAAATAACTGATATAATTTCATTAAATAATATTCTGAAACTGTCAAAAATTAATACAATGTGCACATTTGTACCAAAAACAAATGTGAAATACTCTATAAAATTACTAGAGCAATAGTTCCTAAGATTTGCGCGACTAAACAGACAGACAAAGTTATTCCATATAAATGTAAACAAAGAAAACCCCATCTCACAAGATATTAGTATTAGTAATATATTAGTATATAGATTAGTAAGGAAATTATAGTTTTCATTATACAAATAAGAAATGTTATTATATCATAACTTCAAAGTTTATGTGGTCGTAACAACATTTTTGCTGTGTTTTAAATTGAAATGGCATAGACCATTTAAATACCATTTACATATTATATTATTAGTTTTAATTAAAATGAAATAAATACATCCTCCACTCTTATAACATTATAAAAGCGAAGTTGGTTTGTTTGTTTGTTTGTAGCTAGCTATAACTGTCCAACAATTCAACAAAGTACCTACTATATAATTTCACATACCCGTAGCTCATGGGACACATATTTGTTAATCTGCATTTGTACCGCTCTGAATAACTAGTATTTTAAAATATTTGAAACGAAACTGTAGTTTTATATGTACAATAGCTTATGCCCGCAGCTTCATTTGCGTGGTCAACATAAATAGTAGCATATGTGTTAATCCGGGTTACAATATACTTATATGTTAATTTTCAATGAAATTGGTTCAGAAGTTTCGACGTGGGTGCTGTGATTTAGAAGAATTTCTGAATAATAAAATAATGCCAAAACAATATACGAGGGGAGGTCCAAAAGTTTCCGGGCTGACAAAGAAAAGGACACTCAAGTTCATGAAACTATTTTTATTTTTAAATATAGTCTCCGTCTATTTGAACTCACTTTTCGGATCGTTTAATTAGCTTCAAAATGGACAAAAACCGCAGCGGTCACTTCATCATCGGTGGAAAATCTTCTACCCCTTAAGTTCGCATTGAGTTTTGAGAACAAATACATATTAATCACTGGGAGTTAAGTCACTATAGGGTGGGTGGCGAATTTCCGTGAAGCCACACTTTGGAACATCACCTTTGTTCAGTTTTCCACGACATTTCTGCTTGATTGCTTCTCGTAATTGCTCAAGAGGGATAGCATAATAGCGTCCAGTCACCGTAGTATTGCATTATTTTGTGTCTATGAGCAATATTCCTTGACAATCCCAGAATATCGAAGCCATAATCTTTTTGGTGGACTGAGTCACCTTTGCCTTTCTAGGCGGTGCTTCACCAGAACGACGCCACTTCAACGATTCCCTTTTTGAAAGGGGATCATAGTAAATACCCATAGTTTCATCTCCAGTAACAATTGACTCCAAAAATCGATTCCGTTTCTCTGAAAGTTCCTTAGAGCACTTAGATGCACACTTGAAAGACGTTTTGGCACCCACCTCGCACTAAAGCCCTGTCCTTGGTGTTATTTCTTTCGTCTATAGCCGTCGGTTGCTCAAAACTTCTTCCACTAATTTGATGTTGTGTGGAATAAGTGCCTCAACTATCGAAATTACCTAGTCTACCAATATTTGACGGTAGAAAATAATGATGAAGAATCCCTGTAGTCATTATTCAACCCTTGTTTGATATCGGTTTGGCCTCTACTGTAAGGAACACCTCCCTCTGTAAGGAATTTAATCACGGAACAATATTCAAGTTTGAACATTTTAACATTTTAGATTTTGCGACTTCCTGTTGTTCTAAGAGTCGAGGAATCAAAACTAACGAGGGTTGAACTCTAAAAATTATACACGAATTAGCAGGATAAATGACAATTACAATGACGTATAATTTGTTTTTTTCAGACATCTAGAAATATGACTTTTCTTTATAACTTTTCCTTTTCGATCCACGGGTCGTTACTAATGAATTACATTTTTGTTGTTTTAAATAAAATGTGCAGTACTTGTACCCATTTACCTCTTATGATTACTTTTGCCGCCTTGAGAAATGTATAGATTCAAGTGGCCTAGGAATATTTATAGGTATACTTGGATCCCGAAATTGCTGGATGGGAGTGGCAAAAATGCTATTATATTTGAATTCCTAAATTGGTGGATCGAAGAGGGGGAAAAGGATTATGAATCCATATGAACGCAGAGGCCTGCTGTGCAACATGTGCAACATACGAATCCGGGTTTGATTCCCGATCGGACTATTCGAGTCTGGGTATTTTGTTCGTCTTTGTATATGTCTCTGAACCCATGGAACCTGAACCGGATTCCCTGTGTCGTTTAAAATGTAACTAGCATTTGCTCGCATCTTGATACCTTCCCTCTTCCCCCTGATGTTGCAGATATTCATGGATGACACTTACCATCATGTGGCCCACCCGCTCGTCTGCCATCTCTCCCATGAAGAAAGGGCCAGTGCAGCGGCGTGGTGTCGACTTTGTGACCTTAATCTCCTAAACTCATTGGTTGCCAGCTGTCGGAGATCCAGCGATGTAAAACACAGGTATGGTAGACAAATTCGCAGGGAGAAGGTATAGTGGTATAGTGTATAAATTTTTCAGGACTCGTAAAGCCTTCTCGAGTATGGCGTAAGCTATATATCCGTGAGATGCGCCTGCGCGCCTCAGACGTATCGTTGCGCGCGCCGAGACGCGCGAGTGCGCTTGTGTTTTTATTATGTGTGTGTGTTAGACACCGGAATTTAATATGGTGAGCTTTTAATATGTTTTTGGGAAACTAACATTAAGATTAAAAGTGAATAAGTATCATTTAATAAATAGGGCGCAGGGACGGATTATAAACATTTTATTTAAGACAGAGCGAATTTTTTTATTTATTACATACTGGGAAGAAATGATATATAAAAGGGTTTCATAGATCATTTATTTCTATAAAATTCACTCGAAATACAGAATAAATTCAGTTAAATTATAACTAAACTAATATGCATGTAAAATCAATAGCATGGAATAGTAAAAATGTATCTAAGAATTTTGCAATAACATAATTTATGAATAGAAATATAATAAATATGTTCAGAGATAATAACAAACGTTCTGACTTATATAATATTTTATTTAATTGAGTTTATTAATATTTTAACTTAATATTTAAAATATACTTATATAAGCTATTTACAATAGTTTATCTGTAGATATACTTCAAAACAAACGATTTAATCAATCAAGACATCTAAATTTTATTTCTAAAACACAAACTAAATTTAGACAACAGAAATGCCCAAAAACGCAATCACAATAAAATACGGCGTCCGTTCTCCCAAAATAATTAGGATTCAACTCGTATTCGTATAAAATTTGTCTAAAAGGAAGCCTAGATATAATGATGAGCTTGCGGCGAGGGACAACATTATGCAATGAGAAGGCCGCCGTGGAAAGGTCACGTCGAACGGCTGGTGACCGGCATCCTAGAATACAGAAATTTCAAAAACAAACTTCTGTATATATTTACTAACGAACGAACTATCTGTCTTAGAAAAGAATCTTCTCTAGGAATTTTCAAAGACGCTTTTAAAGATCACAGTCTTGATACGTATATACCTAACTTTGTTGGGTATATTAACTTTAAAGGTTTATATTTCTCTTAAGTATATTATTATGTATGTAAATATATATTCGTATGTTTAAGTATTAGTCGTGGGGTATGTTATAGGACATATTGAGTGGTATAAAAGCAAAAGTGTCACAGTCTAAGAAATATTTAATTGAAAACAAAGGAAAACAAAGCTAGTGACTTTTTAAGGTCATAGATTTGTTTTATTTTTAAAAACAATATTATTTACGAGAATATGTATTTACAAACGACATAAACAGCAAAATATTCAAATAATTGACAGGAAAGTAATGATTTTGCATCTCAAGGGTGGACAGTGGTGGATTTGCTACTTAAGTTCTATTATCATTTTAATCAATTATCTAAATTTATTTTATATGTCTGTATGTATCTATATGTATATATTTCGATATGTACGTATGTATTTAAAGACATTATTTCTTTATTGCATCATCAACCTCTATTTCGTCTACAGACTTGTCCTTACCACCCAACGGGTCCTTGGAAGAAATCGCTTTAGCTATAAGGCCGCTGGTTGTACTTCTAATTACTTGTACTTTGTATTTCTCGGTATGTTTATGGTGTACAATAAAGTGTACCTATCTATTTGGTTAGATTGGTTACTCCTATCACTTCATTTCATAAAAAGCTTTGCAGCTTCACAATAAAATGTATATTTTAAATATCAAATTCTATTAAATTACCGGTATCCTTTTCATAAATTACGTGTAATGAGAATGATCTCATTACACGTAATTTAAATGTGTTTGTTTGTTTCAAATAATTTAAGTAAGTAAAAAAGAAATTCGACGTGCAACACAGAGATAATTTTATGTGTCAATTTTGTATGTTTCTTTATGTTGCAATGCAATTAACCCTTTCAGTATCCACTGTAGGACATACGCCACCTTAAGCACATTGTCTTGTGCATAAGAGATATACGACCTTAACTGCCCAAACGGGTTGGCGAGTCCACTCTTTCATAGGTGGTGTAGTTCCTCAGCGCTTGTGGCAGCCGCTTTGTTCTCCGTAATTCTTCTCTTACTCGCGGGGAAGATATGGGATGGTGCTCCTATAGTCAGCCGACATCACACGGCACTATTTTCATGTTTTTTTATGTTTTTTTTTTATATATAACATATATACATATATAACATGTCAAACACTAGGTAGATCTTCCTGATTGCATTAAAAAAAACAAGGACCTAATTACACCTTCTTTTAAAAAAAGATCTAATTGGATACAATTTATACCTTGTCAGTCGTTCTCTAGAAAAAATGTTACATATTAACGAACTAAGGCTTTCTTTTACAAGTCTAGATACATTGTTCAATACATCTGCACTGCAATGTTCTTAGGCAACAACCAATTTGTCAAGCACGTTTTGCATACTCTCAACACGTAGGAAATATTAATATCCATTTGAATTATGTATGTACAACGTCTCACGGCTTTGTAGATACTCTTCTTCTTAGTGATATCCTCATTGAATGTTGGCGCATCGTTCTACCAAATTAAATGTCTTAGACACTGAGGCTGTAACAGCAGCAGAGATAACAGGTGCTGTTTTCTATTTCCCTGGAGCCTTTGTAGACGTAACTGCACGTATATATAGATATATATTACAAGACAAAATGCAATAATGAGAGATGTGATACTCTGCTCTGTCTTCCGCATTTAATCGATTATTATTATGCATTTAATAATGGACTTTCCCTAAATAACGTCCAAAAAATTCCATAAATTGCACGTAATAAACGCCGTGTCTGTACATTATTTTTTTCAATGTTTTTATATTATGAATAATACAAATTATAGAATTCTTGTTTGTATGTTTGTTCGCACATCACGCAAATACCACTAATTATTATTTGTGATTTACGAGTACTATTATCATCTTTATATCTACAGAGTTTTCAATGAAAATGTATATTCTATTCTATTCAATATTGTATAATAATAAAGATAGCCTCTATTCAAGTAATTCAATTCTATTCAAGTAATAGCCTATGGGTGTCTATTATTGAATCACATTATTAATATTAAGTTCAAACCACGGCACATACTCGTACTATTGAATTTCTACTATTTTGTGTACCACGGAAATTCTAATAATTTTAAATACGATTATTATCTGGATTTCGAAAAAATATAAATTTGCCAAGGCCTATAGCAGAAGTAAAAGGAAGCTCGAAAGAAGTTGCATGTGGTTGCTTAAAAGTGTTCACACGGGCGTCGCGCGTCGTGCTATCGCGTGGCTTATCGACTTATTCTCTCCTCTATATCCTGTATCCGCAGACACATACACGATATTGTATAAATGTTGATGTACGACGTATGAAATTACAAGTGACTCCTCTGTTGTTTGTTGTATCGATCGATTGCGGTAGGTCGTGTTGTCGTGTGTCTTTAACGAGCAGTATCGCGACCACGCGACATGTCGCGTCACTTGTTGCCGCGACTAGCTGTGTGTTCGACACATTATAGATTGATATCGATAACACCTACAGTGATTGTAAACAATAAAATCACGTTTTACAATAGTTATTGTAGCAACCATTTAATGAAGATTGGTTTATTGTTAAACATCAACACTTACTGGGAAGGGCCACGGACAATGCAGTAATAAGGACAGTACAGGAATGCGAGGTTGCACAAACTTCTTGCACTGAACTTCTTAAACATATTCTCTACAGCACCCGGACATACAATGTGTCACTGAAATAACGTTGAAGCTGAAAACGGGTATTCACTATCGAGAATAGAATCGATTCTACCAGTTTTCCTTTTTTTTTTCTTTTCATAACTTATAATTCATTTCTAATAATATATCTTTTACTCTATGTGCAGTTACGCAAAACACAATACACTCATTGTAAGTAACTACTGGATGCGGAATGCACGCTGCCGGCACCCGGTTACTACCCTATACTGAGCGCTACGAACGTTTAAGATAGAACAGTAAAACTTTATATGTTAGCAACTTTCGATTTAGTCCCTAAAATAATTTTATTATTCGCTAGAACGGTTTTATATGTCTTTTTCAATTCAAACCAGCATTGAGACATTTCGGCACATAACAGGAACTATGCGGCACGCATATACCATATGCGCATATACCATATGCATATACCATCCCAAACGCTTATACCATATCCGTTCCATCGTGGGTAAAAATCATTTATACAAAAGCATCTATACTAATATAATAAAGACGTAAAATTGTGTGTTTGTAGGTATGTTGGGGGTAATCTCTGGAACTACTGAACCGATTTCAAAAATTCTTTCACAAATAGGAAGTTACATTATCCGTGTTTAATATAGGCTATATTTTATTTAGACATTTAAAAAAAAAATTGTATAAAAAAAAACTCATAAACCGAAGCGAAGCGAGGGCGGGTGGCTAGTTATTAATACAATTAAAGATAAATGGAACTACATGTAGTCACATATACATAACCGATCTTTAATTTGTATACTATACTATGTATGCTTTGTAAATTATATATTAATAATGTTCATGTGTATCCTTTTAAAATCTTTAAGCTATCCAACTTTATAAGTATATCCAACTTTGCTCCGAATTTATTTTTAGTAGCCTCGAGGTTTTCATTCTTGTACGTCGCCTTTTAATCGGATTTACGGCTTGAAATATTTTATCGTAGGTACCATCTGTTTGGCTGTGTGCCAGTTACCTTCGTCTGTTAATAATGTCCCAGAGGTTTCCAATACACATATTGTATTGAAAAAATATGTAGATACAATTAATCTTTAAGTACATAGTAATTTGAGCATTGTTTGAACCTGGCAGCCTGAACTTGAGCTTATTTTTCTGCGTGGAATGGCGATTGGCTATCAAATATTTTAAAACTCACCTTAAATAAATTCACACACACAATAACGCACCCTACACACTACACTCGCACACACGAGCGCCCGGACACACCAATGCAAACAGAAAACAACATTTTTTATTAATAAAAAAAATCATCTATTACTTGCTGATAATCTATTAAATACTATATTTAAATGGCAGTGTAATCTGTATTTGGGCATTAACACTAGCAATATATTTGTTAAATAAGTTATTATACATAAAAGGCTGTTGATTACATAAATACATAAAAAACAGCAAAAATGTATTTCAATTGAGGCGTCCGCATAACTTTATATTTATATTTTCGATTGTCTTCGACATATATTTTCGACATATGTCCAACATTTATGTCGCGATACTGCGAAATAGTACTACGTCAGTACACGCAGAAAGCACGAAATCTCTAATCTAGCGTTTTTTCTATTAGTTATGCCATTTATTTCAGAACCACATACATATAATATCTTAGTAAGTATTAATTTGCCATACCTAAGATATTTCTATTATAACAGGTTTTATTTAAAAATCTTTTAAAATTATAATATCTACTTTACTTTTAAATAATAATATTTTGAAATATAGCCAATATATGTATAAATTCTAAGTACTAAAAGATTAGATATTTTTTAACTTTTTTATCAAATTGTCAAAATGTGGATACGTTTATCTGTTTCTACATGTCGATATGAATGTGCGTATACACCTAACGCGACACAATTGAGCAATACGCTTTCTCCGTTGCCTTTTCTATTGCCTTCAATTCTCCGCAGTTTTGCAGTTAGTTTCGTATCGTAAATGTTTTACAAGAAAATTGATAAGCGAAACTACGAAATGCGAAATAATATAACTTTCCTAGCATCTATCGACAGCGTATTGACGTCTGTAATCGCAGAAAAACATGCAGTCTAACCTTATAGTTTTGCAGTTAGAGATTCACGTCGTAAATATATTACAATTTAAAACGTTAAGTAAAACTGTGAAATGTGAAATAATATAACGTTGCTAGTTTAAAACGACAGCACATTGACGTCATTTCACGCAGAAGAGCACGCAGTGTAATATTGCAGTTACAGTTTCGCATCGTAAATGGTAATGAGTGCGTATGCAAATTATGAAATGTGAAATAATATTACGTTCCTAGCGCGAAACGACAGCGTATTGACGTCATTTGACGCAGAAAAGCACATTCTCGTACGAGCGACGATTTGACCTCTGTTTTTCGATTGTTTTTAATAATCTATTCAAATTCAATAAATTCTACATATATTCCGTTTATGTACCCTAATGGGAATCTATTAAATCTTTCGAAACATCTTATCCAAGGGAAACCGAGTTAATTGATATACATCGTACCAATGACACAAGAATCTAATGATTTGCATTACGATCATCGTGCCCTTGACGCAGACAGCGCAGTGGTTTGACATTTCAATAAAGATGGCTGCTTCAATAAATTAATCATTATGGATGTTTGCTAAATGGCTACTAAATTGAATGTTTATTTTAATGCGTTGGTAATTAATTCGGGCTTGACGTTAAATTTAATGAATTAGAATTAAAAGATTAACAATTATTAATTAACAGTGAACTTCAGAAAACTTAGAAAATAACGTTATTGCAGAAAAATTATAAATGTATAAATAATAATCTATATCAAAGCAAGGGAAAAAGCATCGATAGAACTTCTTTATCACTAAGATTTCGAGATCCTATAAGTGATTTCTAACAGAAGTTCTTTTGTTTTTGTATCTCCCGCAAGATTTTAAACATTAAAATTTATCTCAAAGTAATTTCTATACTTAAATTTAATTCTTTCTCCCTTGCGGTAGACGGGTTATGTTTTAGATTCTCACTCCTACGCTTTGTTATTTTTTTTCTTTTATCAGAAACAAGTCTAAGAAATAATCTGTCGATCAGGCAACACGTTGCCACATTTGCAAATAAATGAGCAAAGCATGTGTAATCAAGCGATATCTTTTTCTAAGAGAAGACTTTTTTAATACACAATGGTATGGAAGAATGACGTAAATGTCCGACAACGTACTCGTAAGTATCGTACGAAAGTAGTTAGACGCTAGGTATAAGCGGAGAGCGTTTTAAGGGATTATCTTCTTGATCTTCGGGGATTTATGTTTTCTTAGACGACATGAAACTTTTTATTAGAATCTTTTTAATGACTGATAATCTAATATATTGATAAATCAATAATGGTTAAGAGCAACCCGGCAGTAAAGATAGAGGAATTTATTTATGCAGCAGACGAGCATACAGTCCACCTGGTGGTAAGTGGATTCTGTCGCCCATGGACATCCGCAATACATGCCAACGTCAGTCCAGAATGACGAACGTTGGCATTTGCCTACCTTTTGAGATGTAGGAATTGATTTGGAGAAAGGGTTGGGAAAATTACGAGAGGTAGGATAGGATGGGGTGGGAATGGGCTCTGGCATATCTCACTCACTACCGATACACGTAGAAAAGGCAAAATAGATAAGTTTGCATGGAAACAGATTGTCGACTAGACTAGAGTCTCGACTAGAGCTGCGGAAGCTATGAGAGCCGCCAGTAAAATTTTGTTAGACGTTTAGTGAATCGATTAACGTCGTATCTGCCTGTGTGCGTGTGTTGTTGTACGTAGTGAGCAAGGCCTTTAAACATATCTATTTTGCGGTCTGTATGCACATTGGGGAATAAAATAAAATGGAAAAAGAAAATGGAAATGGATATTTTAGGCAAGTCTTCTGTGAAAGAGAGGGAATACAAAGTTATATAGGCAAGCATTTAAGACCCTTCTAATGCATACAAAGTAGAAATGAATGGTTGCTTAATTAAGTTACAGTTGATGTGTATCTAACATGTTGTGTGTTGTTTATAAGTTGTGTATTTATGTGTGTGTGTTTATTGTATGTATGTGTATTTCCTTGAGTGTCGTAAAAAGCGACTCATGGATATCACGAGCGGCTATCACAAACCCTGAGGAACTACACCACCTCTGAAACAGTGGACCCGCCAACCCGCTTGTCCAGCGTAGCGTGGTGTTTTATGGCCTCACATCCCTCTTACACGAGTCAATGTGCATGAGCAATCCCATGTGCAACAGTGGATACTGAAAGGGCTGGTTGCATTGCATTGTGTATTTTACACAATGTATTTTTGATTTCACTGATGCGTCTATACATTGCGTCTCACTAACCAATGTGTATACACGTCGACAAGTCCACAATGAGAGATGGAGCGACAGATAGTTTTGTTTCATTCGTTTCGTTTAGTTAAACAGTACTGTACCGTCGCGTTCAAAATAAAGTAGTTTTAATTCTCACAATTCCCGGCTAAGAAAATTCATGTTTATAGCATATTTTATTATTTTTTTTGCTTTTGCCCGCGACTTCGTTCTCGTAGTCTACATGAATAATGTATATATGTACTCATCCGTATATATATATATATATATAATATGTAGTAATCTGGATTACAATCTACCTATTTGCCATGTTTCAACGACAAACATTCACACTTCTTTGTTAGGGATTGAAATAACTTCTAGAAATATACATTATAATAACATTAACTATTATTGCACGTTTACTGAAAGTTCTTAAAATTCTAAAACAATAATTAATAAATAAATATCTATTATACATATCAATACGACAATTTATGGGATTATTACTTTGGTGCAAATTTTATTTATTTATTGTTATTTCGGTGTAGCTGACATATTTGTACGACATTAATACATATGTTGCAAAAGGTTACAATAATTATTGCAACCTAAACGTCA
The DNA here is from genome assembly GCA_943735995.1 of Sesia bembeciformis. Taxonomy (NCBI): domain Eukaryota; kingdom Metazoa; phylum Arthropoda; class Insecta; order Lepidoptera; family Sesiidae; genus Sesia; species Sesia bembeciformis. The sequence continues at coordinate 17,812,135 of OX031030.1, read as the reverse complement.
GGATGAAAGGCTAAAAGGAAATTACACTTATTTAAGTTACTACAGACTGGTAGCAAGAAAGAACAACGAAAAACGAAAATGCCATCTACACCACAAAAGGATGAAATATAACATCGATGTAGTGGGTTGAAAATCGAATACTACCCTTCTGTCAAAAGTCAGTAAAATTAATGCGTTTGATGAAGTGATGCGAAATAAACCAGTATTTTTTTTATAGAGAAAAAAGGCGGCGAACACTAATTGCAGTCCTCACAGTCCAATTATTATTTATATTCGTATGTGTTATTTATATCGGCTAGTAGTCTTTACAATTTTCTTTAACAAAAAAAATATTTAGTTTATTTCTTAGTCTTAGATATTTTTTCCGCGATTATACTCTCCATTCGTGACGCAAGACCAGTAGCAGTTCCTTTGACACGTTATGAAACTTTGATTGACAGACATTTTGCCCACAATAGAGACATAATATAGAAACAATGTTATCTACTTTCTTTTATATAAATAAGTCTAGATATAAATAGTCTAATCTATATAAATAAGATCTAGTCGAACTATTGTGCATCTAGAGAGTATCTAGATATGTAGGTATAATCTATACATATAATAAAACAGTAAAAGGGTTGTCTGTACATTGACTCCATTTAAAAAAAAAGCGGGCGTCTCTTTAGAAGTAACAGAACCCAAAACAGTAGTTTTTGTAATTTTGTCTGTTTGTCTGTTTATTGGAGCATCACGTAAATCCTACCGGAAAATGTGAAGAACATCAACGACACTATCGATCGCGCATGACATTGCCCGCGGTAAAGTAGATTTAGCGCAGACACGGTTTAGCATTAGTTAAATGGTAAGTTCCGCTTGTTTGTTTATATGAGATGCGCTCCCTTTAGTTACAATGTGTCTTAATTCATAATTAGCCTAACGAATATTAAAGCATTTCAAAAACTCGCAATAAATATGTATCTGTAATAGCTAGAAAAGGGGTTTAGAACACAAAATTAAAAGTAATTTAATTTAACTTTATTTTTATTCTTCAATAAACAAATTTTAACATAAATCTAATTTCTAACCTATTATCTTCGGAAGGATCGTATTTTGCTAATTGTGGATCAAAATTTTAACAAAAGAAAAAATTTGGAAAAGAATTGGCTAAGCATATAATTTAGAATACCTTTCATATGTTCGTATCCTGTATGTCGGTAAAAACAAAGAAAAACGTCAATATTTATTTTAAAAAATTACATAATTATGACGGGTGGCCGATGGTAATGAAGAGTCCTTATAAGATCTGATGTATTACGTAAACATCACCCCGTAACATACTAAAATATTTAAAGCCCTACAATGTACTACGAAGCATGTACAGTTTGCAAACTAATTCTTGGTACAATTTTCGACTTTAACACTCCTGAAATAAGTTGTAATTTGCAGTTTATGGGACGAAATGTTGTTTTGGTAATAATGATCACGTGATTCACTGTGGATTGTGCAAGTCTTATTATCGGAAAGATGTTGCAAAATTGTCAATTTTAATGAAAGTAACGAAGACCGGTAGACCTTGGGTCGGAGTCAAAAGATGCGATTTGTCACTAAAAATTTATTGGAAATTCTCGACATCGTCTTCGTCATTTTTTTGTGGTCACGTTATTGGCCGTGTGGTGTCGGCTGACTATTATAAACCTGGCCGGCTATATATGTACATGTAGCAGGCTATTGTACACGGCCAATACTCGTAAGTGTGGCGTTAAAAAAATACTATAAACAGTATTAAAACATGTGAAAAGAGATAATTTAAAACACACTATTACAAATATGTGTGTATACGTATAACATATATATTATAAATCTATATTTGCTTTTGAACGGGCTATTACAAGTTGGTCATATTAAGCTAAAAATTTGCTTGATTCAGCTATTTATAGCATCACGCAAATATTACCAAATTGTACTTAAACTATTATATATTATTATAAATATTATACATAATTATATTAAGCCTAGTGGCATAAATTAGGTAAACTTATACATTTTTAACATAAATATACATATCCTCCATCGCACAAAGTTCGGTATTTTAATGAATTAGTAACGTTTCCATAATTAATAGGTTTTACATCCGTTTACTTCATGCAGCGGTATACACGTGTATTTTTTTCTTTTCATGTAAAACAGCACGTATTTACATTTTTGCCTTTTTTATCGCGGAAATTTCGAAACATGGCAAATACAGTCGTGGATGACATAGTAATAGAATCGATAGCAATCGATCAGTCACATCAATTTGCATAGATCTATAGAATCGATAGTCGAACAAGGATTTCCCTTTTAAAAGCATCATAATGTCATTGTATCGATGTTAAAATTGTTATCTTAAATTTAGACCACAAACATCTGGTAGTTCAAACGAAACTTGCCAGAATTGCTAAGTCTTAATGCAACGTCGTAAAGTTTATTATCGGTTGTATATTTGCATCGATTATGCAAATGTAGGATTCAATGTCAACTTCGAACCAATGCCGAATAATTACATAAATATGCCAAAGGTTGCCTTCTGTACACAAATGCCTGTGGTGATGAATTTAACATACGAGATATATATGTACATATTTTTGAAGAATTCAGTATTTTTAATACTATAGATAGCATTCAGACGAGCAAGCAGTGCACTTGGTGGCAAGTGTATAATACCGTCCGAGGATATCTGCGAGATGTGTCAACTTCAGTGAAATAGAACAAATATGACGAACAGGAACAGGAAAGAAAGGGTTCAGTAGTATAATGGAATGAGATTTCCTGCTCTTATGACACTCCATACTCGATGGAACAGGATAGAATAGGGACTACTTCCTAGAGGTTATGATGATTTGGTTTCCTCATTATTATTTATTTGTTTTAATAGCGGTGCCAGCGTTAACTTTAAACTGATTCCCGTGGGAATTATGTAACAGAGCGTGATGAAATATACGCTAAATGTTAATCCAAGTAAATAAGCTATAAAAATGGCAAGTTCCATTAAAATCCGCTCAGTGGTTCTTGCGTGATGCGCGGTCAGATAGACGGACGGACAGACAGACAGATAAAAATTCTAAAAATAGCTGTATTGGGTTCTGTGTCGCAAGGATTTTTTTCAAAAATATATCTTGTACAGACACGGTACGACTTTATTATTATGTATAGCTAGCAGTGCCCGCGACTTCGTGCGCGTGAACTGGTGTTTCCCGTGGGAACTCCATAAACAATCTGGATAAAAAAGTAATCAAAAACCTTAACCAGATACGTAAGCTACAACTATGCCAAGTATAATTAAAATCCATCCCGTAGACTTTGCTTGATGTGCATTCAGACAGACAGACGGACAGACAGACAGACAAACAAAAAAAATAAAAAAGTTGTGTTGGGCACTATATCATTCGTACTTTATCGCAATCACTTTTTTCGAAAAATGATACATGTACAAAAACGGCTTGGTTACGATTTTATTATATGAATTTTTATTTATTTTATTTACAAGTTACACCAAGAGCATTTACACAAAGATACAAATGATAACAACTTATAAATTCAACATACTGTGTGCAATACTTTAACAGGTGCATACAAGTATATAGATATATAGATTTTGTAGAACAACCAATGGGACATACAATGAAACAAGAGTAATTAATAAGTTAACTAAACTACAATGTTTTTAATTAAATGTTGCCTAACTTCTGTGACTGCAAAGTGAAAGTGGAAATCGACTTGCCTTCGGTAGTGAGTGAGATATGCCAGAGTCCATTCCCCTCCCATCCCTCAGCGTTTTCCCGATCCTTTCTCCAAATCCATTTCCACATCTCCAAAGGTTTCTCATTCCTGAATTGAAGTTGGCATATACCGCGGATGTCCACGGGCGACAGTTCCACTTATCATCAGATGAACTGAAAGTTCGTCGGTCGCCTTGTTCCTATAAAAAAATAACCAATGTTTGCCTGAGATTACAGCGTGCGTCCTCCCCAGGGGAAATAAGAAAAGTGTCGACACAAATAAAGAGTTAAGATCGAGCTTTACGAGCCTAACGACCGTAGAGGAAGTCTCTAAGGTCATTATGAGACTATATTAAATTAAAATGAGTAATTTGATATTAACTTATTAAACTATACATTATTTAGTGAAGGCGTTTAATATTTATCTAACAAGAAATATAAACAAACTTCTTAACGCAGACAAACATGTCAAAAGTTGCAAAAAATTTACCAATTATATAAGATATTTGACTAATAAATGTAGTATCAACAGCTTCCGTATATATCGTTTGCATAGTTCTCGTCATGCGGTCAAACGGCGGTTAACATGAAGATAAATAAAAAATAATTTAAATATTAATTGGACAGTTTAAAACAGAAATTCTTGTTTTAAACTTGAACCGTAACCTTATGGTCGATATTTTAATCTTGGTATTAGAATTATTTATCGTTTTTTTATGCAAGAGAAACAGTACTTTTTGACATACTACAAATATTGATTCTGTTATGTTTCTGTTTATACAACTTAATTAAAAATATGTATTGATAAATAATAATATTGGCCTATGCGATATTTGACAAACTTTTTATATATAGATATTTAAATATTATTATAGAAAAGCTGCTTCCGGATCATTATTTATCGATTCAGAGTTATAGATCTACCAAGTATAATATTTATGAATTAATTTTCATTCATTCATAAGTTAACATTTGAGATTTTCTCGTTTATGACACAAATTTATCTATTTAAGTACTAGTTATTTATATTTTACTGACTGACTGAGTCAGTTCGTGACCACGATTGGTGCAACTCAACCTTAAAAGTCGAGTAAAATAAATAAGATAAGCATTCGCGGTCTTAACCCGTTTAAATAAATAAATAAGTCATTACTCTGTTGTGGATTATTTATGTATAATTGCATATTATTTATGCAAGTATGTATATGTATATTAAGCATATTACATATTATTATAATATGTATATGATAGCCTAGGGGTATATATGTATACTCCACTCACATTCGTGTGATCGTGAGTTCAAATTCTCGGCCCGTACCACCGAGTTTCTACTTAAATACGAATTTCTAAAAATTGTCCCTAACCCCTAAATTGTCCTAATAAAAAATAAAAAATCTGGAGGTTGCAATCCACCAATCCGCATTGGGCCAGTGTAGCGAATTACGACCCGAAATCACCCAGTGATTTACTAGGCGAGGCCTGTGCACTGCGGTGGGACGTTATAGGCTATTATTAGCTAATTACAGGTAATCAGAATTACTTAATACTTAAAAACAAACGTAAACAAAAACGAGTAGGCGAAATATTTATTTTAAACGCGGTATCTTGAATGTTTTATACCGATTAAGTGTTACTCAAAAGCCATAACTCGTCCCACGTTTGTTGGTAAGTGGTCACCTTATGACGTAACACCGGTCAATAAGTAAGAGCATCGGCTCGTTCACACAAACATTATCAATTCTGCATTGGTAACGTCGTTTTGATCGATATATCACATTTGCTCTCGTTACCCGTCTTATGAATGGTATTTTTTAAATTCATTGGAAATAACAAAGATATCATACACAATACCATACCATGAGCCTCACCACTACTGGATATAAACCTCTCCTAAGGCTCGTCACCACACACATTCACACAATTCACATCCAGCCACTATCAGTGAACTTCTCCAAGTCGTCTTCTTCTTCTGCACTTCCCGAAACGTGACCTCCATTCGAGGACTCGTCTACTGCATCGGTCATCGGTCCTGCTGCAGATATGACCTGTCCATTGCCAATTCAGCATGTTGATTCAATGAGCTATGTCAATGACTTTATTTCTTTGGCGAATCTCTTGGATTCGGATCTTATCCCGCAAACAACTCCGAACATGGCTCTCTCCTGTACATACAATGTTACACGTTAAAGTAGAAATATAAATATTTGTACAATCCATAACCATCCATAATGGGATTAAATGGAGAGTTGCTTTTATTTCATTATACTCTTCATTCGATGGAATAGAAGGGGCTAGGATGGAGCGAGGTGAGTTGCGAAATGCACTCTAACACTACTAGCTAAATACGTACAGTCAGCAACAGGTCAACGTATACCCATCGGTACCTTAATAGGTTAGTAATAAGGACTAGAATCGAATGCTTTTGTGTACAAAGCGTGTTACTGACTGTACGACCATTAGGAAAATATGGTGAATTTTACGGTAGTCTCGTTTGAGAGTGGTTGCAGCGTTATTAGTTGATTATATACATAAACTAAGAAACGAGTTTCTTTGAATGCATGCATAATGTGTCTTTTAATAAATTTGTTCAGAATAGTATAATATGTAGAATACAAGTCTTTATATCATCATAATTAAATATGTAATTTCCGTTGTCATACTAAACTTGAAATTGAATCTGTCGTTGATATCTTTTGAACGGAGCGTATTCATATATGTTTCGTTCAAAAGTTCTCCTTGTTCCCCGTGACCGTAGAGAAAAAAAAAAACAAATAAGCTTTAATAATAAAGTCACGATCCTAAAAACCTACCTACAAACTGATTGGTAACACGTTACAAAGAAATATATGTCAATTTTATTTTCTGTTCAAGGATAATTTGTTTAAATGGTGTCCTCTTTAAAAGTCAACCGTTCCTATGTTTTCATACTATTAATTATAAGAATCCGTTTAACTATAAAAATTATCTTTTATAACTTTTATTTTCTTTGTAAGACGAAATTGAGAAGCGATACTGGTTTATTATATAACAAGACTTCCAAGAATATTTCAATGCCATCCACATATCGTCGAATGATATAACATTTTTACGGACGTAAATTATAAAAATAACTCCGTAAGCTGGTTAATTTGTTATTAGTTATCAGCTACAATCTAAACATTGAGACAATTATTATTATTTAAAGAAGCTGTTCTCAAACTGTGGTATTCTCACTCTCAAAATGGTACACTAACAGAAATAATAATAACATTTTATTTAAAAATCTTATTCTATTTATCTGTACGCCTGTTTAATGCTGAACCTTCTGGACCATATCCATCATCATGTACATTGTCCTATGTACCAGGGATGTATGACCTTAAAACATCACCCTGGCAAAGGTAATAAGGGTCTTATTTTAACCATAACCAGCCCTTTTTGTATCCATTGTTGAATACGGACCTCCTCCTTATTATGACCTTTAATAAACCCAACACATTCGATCAGTGGTAGGCGAATTCACTGTTTTAGAGGTGGTGTAATTCATCGGGGCTTTGTTATCGCTTAGTCGCCTTGGGGATGGGAAGGGAAGGGATGGGGTAATGCTATTCTAAAGCCGGCCGACATCTGTCTATATAATTTGTACCCCTTTTTTCTCATTGTACTCATTTGGATATTTTTGAACTGCGAATTGTGAATACAAATGTGTTTATAATTTTTTACATATATGTAAAGAAGACAAGCCGCGATTAACGGTTGTTAAGTGTTGTTTCTTGACCTATTACAAAAATCTATCGTTTTTAATACTAATGGATGGCTGAAGATCATGCCCCGGGCGCTGTATTTTTTGCTAATAACTCGAACCTTGCAGTGCCTTATGATTGAATTCTTAATGACTAACGTGAGCCTCGGGCTAGACTTTACTTCTTGTAAGTTTCCAAGTTTTAATGTCCATTAGTGTAGCCAATATTTTCATATCTGTATTATCTTTATAAAAAACACTTGTTTTTTATAAAAAAGGATTATGTTATAATAGTAAGTAAGCACACTTTAGTGTACACTGGAGAATACAGTATGTAGTTAATATGAGTGCTTTTACGCAATATATTGTAAGTATATATCAATCAAAATTAAACACAAATATATGCAGTCAATCGCATGCCCTCGTTTGATTCACACACGCTTACTCCAGTACTACATAGCTACCCTGCCAGGATTCGAACCTGATATCTTCTGATAATAGGTATTATAGTATTTCCAACCCTTCATTCATTCCTTTCTTCAAGGGCAGGCAGCGCATCCCGATGGCGTGGACAACGTTTGTTATGTTGGACTGATGTTGGCATGTATCGCGAATGTCCATGGATGACAGTATCCACTTACCACCAGGTTAACCGTCTGCATGTTTATCACTTATCTTTATATATAAAAGAGGATGTTGGTATATATGATGTTAATTGACTTCGACACCGTTTAACTGATCACTGAAAGTTGGCACATATATGTATTTTTTCATGGAGAAGGTTTCTACGCTATCGACTTTGTTGTAACTCGCCACCAGATGACGCTGGAACACATCAACTTCTATACCGTTTAACCGATCGCCATGAAAATTGGTATATGTACATAGTTATTTGAGCGCGGAGAATATTTTCGAGTTCGATTTTGTTATAACTCGCCATTAGATGGCGCTGCAGCAGATCAACTCTATGGCAGGACAACGTCTGCGGGGTTTTGCTAGTTTTCTAAAGAAAGAAGTTTTGTAAATATTTTATTATACTGATAAACATATCAACATATGATAGCATGACAGATAGTCAAAATGAACTGTACAAGGGCAGAGTTTTCAAAGGCTTTATCGAGGTATCATTACTCAAAATAGCTGGAATTACTCATTAGATAGCTGGAATCAACTGTTCAAAAGCCATCGGGTATTGAAAGGTTTAAATTATCTGGTCTTTCTGGTTTAGTTATTTTATTTGTATTGTGTATCCGTATTTGAATATAGTTAATATTAGGTTTTATTTGATACGTATGTATGTATATTACAAGTATTTATTACGATTTATATTCGTATACTTTATTTATTCCCATTTTTGTTTCTAAAGTATACCATACCATCACTAAATAACTTTAAGGTTCGCGGGCAGAAAATGCTTTATAAACATTAAGCTTGCCTTTTGTTAAAACAATAAAGTGTGTATGAATACATAAAATAGATGAAGTTATACACGAACTCCTAATCAAGCAAACAAATCTACACTTAAGATTTTCTGTGTCAGTAAGTGTGTGCAAAATATTGGAAGATTACGTCACCGTTTCAAATGTTACCCGCTTCAGTCTGCACACGAACATGTAAAAAGGTTATATTTGATGTCAATCATATCGAAATCATATCGTTAGAGACCTATGACATTTTGACGGTGATCAGAAGGAACGCACGACCATCGTCGGTCGTCAACTGATGTATTGGTTGAAATAACGTTCTAACTTCTTTTATTGGCGACCGATTGGTGCAGTTAGTAGTGACCCTGCCTGCTGTGTACAAAGTTCCGCGTTCGATTCCCTGTCATACATTCATTTGTTTAAAGACAAATGTATGTTCTAAGTGTGTATATATCTTTGTCTTTGTGTGTGTCTAAGGACTCACGACACAGGGAATCCTAGTGTGGTCATTGAGTGTGGCATTATTTATTTATTGATAGTTTGGTTGTGGTGGTAAAAAAGATGATTTTGTGGGGGTAGAGTGCACGCTGCATTTCCACAGCCTGGGCGCACTCGACTGGCCATGTTACCCCTCTCTCACAGGAAACTACCTTGAAATGTACTGCATTTCCTACTTTATCGTATTTACCCAATGTCCATACATGTTTCGGTAGTGAGTAAGATATGCCAGAGCCCATTCCCATCCCATTCTATCCCTCCCCATTTCCCCAATCCTTTTTCCCAATCCATTGCTTAATCTGCAAAGGTGGGCAGCGCATCCGGAAGCGTGCCAACGTTTGTCATTCTGGACTACCGTTGGCATGTATCGCGTACGTCTATGGACGACAGTATCCACTTACCATCAGGTGGACTGTATTTTTTTATTTTTTTTTTATGTACGAAGGCGGCAGACGAGCATACAGTCCACTTGATGGTAAGTGGATACTGTCGCCCATAGACATCCGCGATACATGCCAACATTAGTCGAAAATGATAAATGTTGGTACGCCCCCGGATGCGCTGCCTACCTTTTGAGATATAGGAATGGATTTGGAGAAAGGGTTGGGAAAATGGGCAGGGATAGGATAGGATAGGATGGGAATGGGCTCTGGCACATCTCACTCACTACCGAAACACGTACGTACATTGGGGAAATACGATAAAGTGGAAAATGCAGTACATTTCAAGGTAGTCTTCTGTGAGAGAGGGGTAACGTGGCCAGTCGAGCGCGCCCAGCGGCTGTTGGATTGCAGCGTGCACTCTCCCCCGCCAAATGCTCGTATGCACCCTCACTCGTCTCACCCTGTATGCTCGTCTGGCGCCTTATTCTATAAAAAAATGTGTCACGAAAATTAAAAATAACACATCATAAAATATGTATAAATAGACCTAGAGTTCCAGGAAATTAAATTTACTTACATCGGGGAAACAAAAATACTTATTTGCGCGCTTAATTCAGATACGGACATACACGCTTAAGTTGTGGGGTACTGGGAGAGTTGCATCGCTCGCTGTCGAGACAGCAATATATTTTTTTTGAAAACGCCCGATAGTTCAGAAAAAACAATACTCATTACCTAGAGTTTTTCATAATAAGAGTTTTGTTTTAATCGCGCTGGGTTTTATAAAAAAAAAATATCTTTTTATATTGTTAATTAAGAATATGTAATAACTGTACAACAACAAACTCTCTCTAAGAGCAAACATTACTTTAATAATTTATCCTTTTCTCGTGTAAGAATCATTAAAAAAATAATTACGATTCGATTTCAATATACATTAATTTATAATCTGTGCTGATGGCTCCGTTCGCGAGGACTTTAGAGTATTAATACATAAATAAATACTATACTAGTGACTAAGTTCGGGTTATTTTATAAAACGCAATTCGAAGAAAACGCCATCAATTTGACTACAAGTATCAAACAAATTAATAAGTTGTTGTAACACAAACTGACATTTACTATAATATTGATTTACAAACGGCTCTGTAAGAAGGCTGTTGTGAAACGCATCATAAAAATAATAACTGTCCATATTCGTAGATACATAGTTAATGTGATGAGAACATAATATTGTAATCAACTTTAAAACTGACAAATACTGGCCAATGAACATTAATCGAAGAAGTTATGTAGTCGCAAAAATAATCCGCCTTTTATGACCTGTAAGGTTGTGAGGTCAACCATGCATTTTTCCCCCGTTACCGTCGACCTGGCCACGTCGTACCCTGACGACCCAATGTCAATGCGGTTCTTACACTACACTCATAGGCTACACATATACACCGTCCCCCCCGGCGGAGACGAGAACGTCACCCTCATTACACCGTGAACACACACACACTTTTACCTGGTATTAGCACGTACTTGGGCGCTTTTCACCGACTTGCGATCCCATGGTACCTTCCCAAAGCAAAGCCGAGGTCCGTCTCTTCCGCCGGTCTACCGGTGGGGAGTCCTTAGTTTCGTTGTAGCATTTGCTTGCTACAAGCCTTGAGCAATTACACCACCTTTACAAGAGTGGACTCGCCAACCCGCTTGGCCTGCGTGGCGTTTTAAGGCCATATATCCCTCATGCACAAGACACTGTGCATGGGGAGTTCTCATGCTCAGCAGTGGATACTAAAAGGGCCGTGAGTCGTCCTGGAGGCGTACTTGTTCAAGGAAAATAAGATGTTTTGAAATTAAAATATGTAATTTTATTTTAAAGGCAGTGGTCGTCAGTTAATTGTTACCTTTGTCTCTGTCATCTGTCTTCCTGGTCTATCGTCGTCTATCAAAGTTACAACGGCTAGTTAGACTTACTAAGGAGGTTGGACGCCACTACAGGCTGTTTAATGTTACGGGGAGTAGGCCGAAGTTGATACGAGCAGAAGATCGTGTTCATACACGATGTCATAGAAGAAGTCTTATAAAAGAGACATATGCTGATGATATAAGGAGACGACTTGACATTTTAATATGACCTTACATTTAACCGTCATTATGTAAATAAGACAAACTTGTAATTTCTCTTAAATACCTCCCATTATTTTTGCCAGCAACCTTGAAGAGATCAGAGATTGAAATGATAAGCACAATGAGACGAAATATTCATGTAATATGCGTTTTATGAGTTCGTTTGTTTGGCTGTCGTTCGTGTTATGTAATTGCGTGTATCATTGTTAAGAATCTGATACACTAGTGAATAGAACCTCGGTTTTGACAGCTCACGGGTAAAACTTGTCGATGGGTCAATAAAATTAGTATGTGCGCCTTCCGCGGCCACCGAACCATTGACGTTAACCGCAACAGCCCTGTCGTCCACTGCTGGATATGGACTTCCTCATTAACATCACCTAATATATGAGGGATATATGGCCTTAAAGTGCCACGTAGGCCAATCGGGGACATGTGATAGGTTTGATCCGAAACCCCCTCGCTGGGTAAACTGATATCGAAACTTATTTTAAATGCCAATAATACTTATGGATGCACAACATTTTTTCTTCATTTTTTTGTATCGAATCGAAATATTTGACTGTGTATCGAGATTGCGCCGTAAATTCCCGCGTATTCTTTTTGTGAACATCGTGATTTTTTAATGTGGGATATGCTTGTAAAATATGTCTTTTTCATATGTTTAAGTAATATGAAAAGATGGATTTTGCTGGCATATACAACCTCAAAAGGAGGCTCGATAAAAAATCAGGATTTCAAAAAAACATATGTTGGATTTGGTAATCGCATCGACGACAATATATATGTCATGACTGGATTATTTTGTTAACAAATAGAATCCTCACGACGTTACAATGACATTGTATAAAGCTAGGTATGATCCGATCGACATTGAGTTGTCTATAAGAGTAGGACGTGGTCGTTTGGTCGAATCCGGTGACATCGATTCAAGACCTCCGATTTGATTATTATAAACTTATCATGTACATATAGTATATATGCTTTGTTAGCATGCATTTTTTTCTTGAATAAATCTTCTGCTTTTGAATAGGATGCAATTTATAAGTTTAGTTTTTTCGATAATGTTGTAGTTTTTTGTGGCTTTCCTAAAGCGAAATAATCCTAAATGAGATGAGGCGAGTCAACAACAAACATATAATCGACATCAATCTATATAGGAAAGCAATTTAGTGAATAATTAGCAATTTAGTTTTACTTGCGGCTCGACATTCCGTGACAATGGATACGGTGTTCCACAGGGCAGTGCGTTGGGCCCCCAACAGTTTCCTCTATATATTAACGATTTACGGGATGCACTACAACACTATTCTCTTTTGACATCTTTTGACATTTAGCGATTTTTAGTGATTTATTATTCTAAACAATATTGTATGATTAATATTTAATTAATGGGTACTTATTATATTTAATTATCAAATTATTCTTTGCAAGCCCGTTGAGGCAGAACATAACGAGAATTATCTGTAATATAACGCCATATACGTAGATCTTGTTTGTATCATATACGAGCTAATGAGATTTTTTTGGATAATACATTCTCTTAAGCCCATTCTCTTAAGCCCATTCTCTTAAGCCCATTCTTAAGCCCCTCTTAAGCCCAGCCCATTTCTCGTCCAGTGGGCCCGAGGGTGCATATTGTCTTGTGCATGAGGCCACGACCTTAAAGTGCCACGCTAGCCAAGCGGGTTGGCGAGTCCATTTTTTTAGAGGTGGTGTAGGACTTGTGGTGGTGGATTCGTTAGCCTTTAGTCGCGGTGAACTGTCGGCCGGCTTTAGGTCTCTTCTCGTGGGTGTCGTAAAAAATAATACAATAGCAATAAGTTTTTTTATAAATAAGGAATGGATCAGAAACTTGTCTCTGACTCAACATAATGTTGTGGCCGCCACAACATTATGTTGAAGATCGAGGATAAATACCACTAAGTAATCACTTAGTGGTATTTTTTTATCTTTATTTGTGACATAGTTCCCTACATTACTCTCGGCTCTAGTTTTTATGTAACAGGAAAAAGGCGGCAGACAAGCATACAATCCTTCCGGTGTTAAGTGAATACTGTCGTCCATGGACATCAACGGTACCTGCCAACTTCAGTCCAACGTGACAAACGTTGATCACGTCAGCGGGATTCGCTGGCTGCTTTTGAAAATTTAGAAATTAATTTGGAGAAAGGGTTGGAAATACTATCAGGCCTACCTATTGTATACCTATTATCAGAAGATATCAGGTTCGAATCCTGGTAGGGTAGCCATGTAGTACGGGAGTAAGGGTATGTGAATCAAAGAAGGACTTGCGATTGACTGCATATATTTGTGTTTAATTTTAATTGATATATACTTACAATATATTGAGTAAATACACTTATACTAACTACACACTGCATTCTTTAGACAAACGTTGGCAGAGATTCTGACCCTAGTGAAATATAAAAAGGAAAATAACATAATTTGTGATCGATTTATCTTAAAAATCAAATGTTATCTATATGTCTCCACTTAAACATAATGTTTAAACAACGAAATTTTAAATTAAAAAGAATCTTATCCAAAGTCAATAAATCCATGTCGACAATGAGGTCCCTTTACTCAAATAACATACATGGTAAATATACGATATCTAATCGTGAATAATATTTGTTAGTTATAAGTTAGTTAGTTATAATTTATATGAATGTTAGTTGAATGCATCAATATCGATAATTTAGTGCAGTGGTTTCCACAGTGTGAGCCTCGATACCATGGGGAGGCGCGACTTCCCCACTAGGACGCTGCCAAATAGTATACATAACTTTATTTCCATTTTCAATTCAATGTCACAAAACGCGACATCTAGCGGAGCTACTGCAAATCACTTAGTTACACGTCATTCTTTATATTATGTATTCATATTTCTACCGAACTGTTGAAAAATTGATTGGCTATTTCGCAAAGCGTATTTAGTATTTGGGGCGCTTTGAAAAATCTAGATTCATCAAGGACTCCGAGAATCGAAAAAGTATTGGAACCACTCGTCTAATTAGTTAGTGAATATAGTTAGTTTCTGATCCATCCGCTGTATCATCAACTATCCACAAAACAATACCCCAAACTGACAAGTATACATTTCTTAATGCACCAGATGGTCAGAGGCCAGCGAAGACAACGACACCATTGTCTCAACTTTTGACCATCTTACGAAACATTCTGACCCGGATCAGCTTTTGCATATCTCATCCGTTTAACCGAGGTCAGATTCCTAGCACTATTTATAATATCAAGGACATGATCTGATTTAAAAGTGAAATATTAAGTGATTTGTACGGTCTATTTCGAAGGAGGAAACCGGTATTTAATTGGAAACGACGTAATATAATATAAGTATTATATTAGGTGTATTATATATTATAATACTATACTCAGTACGTGCAGTGCGCAGGCGCTTCCCGGAAAATAAGACCCGCCAATTGCCACTTCAGAATGCTGATTCTACGAGCTAGGTAACTTCAGTTGTTAGGCGAATCCCTTCGTTTCCGATCTTAAAGAAACTCCGAGCATAGCTCTCTCCATAACTCGCTCAGAAACTTTGAACTTATGGGTCAGGCCCACCGTCAGAGGCAACGTTTCAACACCGTACGTCATAACTAGTAGGACGCAATCATGGACGATTTTCGTCTTCAAGCATTGTGGTATAGGCGACGAGAACAGGTGACGTATTTTCCCAAAAGATTAAATTAGATTAAACATTTAGAGGAATCCAATCGATTCAGTAGTCATCGATTTAAAATTACGAATGTTTAAACTGCAAAATTTTCTAATATAATTCATAGCCAATACATACCTACAAACGGTGCCTCATCTCTTCTTGTGGGTGTTGTAAAATTATAAAGCGGCTATCAGGAGCCCCGAGGAAATATAGCACCTCTGAAATCGTGGACTCGCCAATCCGCTTGGCCAGCATGGCGCTTTAAGGTCATACATTTCTCATACACAAAACAGTGTGCATGACAAGGCCCACTTTTCTTTTAGCAGTAGATACTGAAAGGACTGGTTTGTAAACTCTTAAAAAAAATCCAATATAATTCATAGCCAACACATACAAACGATATATCATTGGATAGAGCTCGTGAAACTTTACAAATTATACTTAAACATTTGTTTCTGAAACTTACAAAAGAAGCGAAACACCGTACCTATTCCAATACCGTAATTTTTCAAAAATTGTATTGATCGACATCGTAAATAAAAACCGACATTTTCCGATGGTCCTCATTACTATAACAAAGGCCTTACATGCCCTATTGTGAAATACCTCGTACATTCCTATAGGGGATCTTGTTGACCGGGCATATCCATATAAGAATTGTGACGACACCGCTCAAGAATTGTGTTTATAGCGATAATGAATGGATGCCGTCTTCGTCATATGTAATAAAACAACTGCTTAAATCTTTAATTTACTTAAATTTATACAAAGCGATGGCAATGCTCATCGTAACTACTTGTCATAGACGAAAAGGAATTAATAAGATTGGCCAGCATTGAGAGGAGACGATAGCAGCGTCTTGTCCATACAAACGTATTCCCCTGATTCTCTTTAATTATGCCAATACAGCAATTATTTGTTAATATGTTACAGATATCTACCATGAGCGTGTCCATAGGTTTCGATTTTTTTGATTGGTTGTTTCGTATAGGAGATAGGAGCCTCCAAAAATAAAATAAAATAAAAAATTGCCCCGTTTAAACTTAGATTGCAAATTTAAATAACTCACAGACAAAAAAACTGTACTTTACCTAATGCAAAAAACGATTTATTTTAAAGGAGGAAACAAGAGAATTCAAAACCTTAATTTTCTCGAATTTCTTAGGTATTATCAGCTCGAAGTGCAACTATCTATCTCTCAATTCTCTCAATTTCTCTCTCTTTCTCTCAAAGAAGTAACATAGTTCGCTGCTGAGACAGCATTTTTTTCTTCAAAATACGTAATTTTAAAATCCGCTTCCGGCCATCCTACCCTTTTAAAGTTCAATTTAACTAAGACAAAACCACCAACTTAGTACACGCTAGTACACAGTTAGTACACTTAGTAACACGCTCGTCATCACAAATACATAACGAACTAAGTATACACCATCTCTTTATGATATAAGCATAGATAAGATGTTTCAATAACCTAGATCTGGTAACCATGGAAACCGAACTGTATGTAATCCAACCACAAACATTATCTATTGCTTTGCAATCTGCATTTTCCCTTAAAAGGTTACGTTTCACGACACGATTGGGTAACTAACCAAAAGTTTAAAACAATTGTACAGTTGAAGCAATGGACTGTTATTAATATAGTGTTTTGTCTGTTCGTTGTTTAGTCAAGAATCATCGATTAATTTGTTATTTGTTAATGCTGCAGTACACTCTTCATGGGTTTTCCAATAAGGACTTGACAACTTTTTTTCAAAATAAAATGCAAACCATTTGAGATATTTCAAAAACTTTATTATCGGGTTGAAGTACAATCAAAACATTTATGAATGGAACTCGACTTCGTTCATATGGCCACCGCGGGCACGTTTGCAGCGGTCGATTCGTTGGACCCAATTTTCGATGACTCGGCCACACATTTCGGCCGAAACGGCTGCTATTTCGCGTTCAATGTTGGCTCTGAGCTCTTCCAACGTCGTCGGCTTGTTGGCATAGACCAATGACTTGACGTAGCCCCAAAGAAAAAAGTCTAGAGGCGTTAAATCGCACGAACGAGGCGGCCAATCGACTGGTCCATTTCTTGAGATAACACGCTCATCAAACTTACTCTTCAATAATCTCTTCTCTTACAATCGATTGTAACGTGTGCTGTGTGGCTTGTGGCACCGTCCTGTTGAAACCACATGTTGTCCAAGTCCATATCTTCCAATTCGGGCCAAAAATAATCGCTAATCATGGCGCGATAACGATTACCATTCACAGTAACGTGACGATCATTATCGTCGACGAAAAAATATGGCCCTATGACGCCGCCGGCATGCAAACCGCACCAAACAGTTATTTTTTATGGATGAAGTGGTGTTTCATGAAGCACATGTGGATTTTCACCCGACCAATAACGCATATTTTGCTTATTGACGAACCCATTGAGCCAAAAATGAGCTTCGTCACTGAAGATGATTTTGCGATGAAATTGATCATCTTGGCGCATCTTTTCCAGAGCCCAATCGGAGAACGTACGTCGCTTCAAATGGTCCATCGGCTTCAATTCCTGAGTCAGCTTGATCTTGTATGGGTGTAAACCAAGATCCTTACGCAAAATTCGCCATAAAGTGGTCTTGGCGATGTCCAACTCTTGAGAACGCCGTGGAATTGACTGCTTTGGATCATTTGCTACGGACGATTCAACGGCAGCGATATTTTCGACACTTCGACCAACCCGTTGTCTCACTGGCACGGCAACATCACACAACGAATATGTACACTCAAATTTTTGCACTAAACTTGTTACTGCCTGTCTACTAGGGCGAGAATTACGACCGAAAATCGGAGTTAACGCTCTTAAGTAGCGGTCACCGACTCCGAATTTCTGTAGTAAATTTTTATAATTTGCAGACGTTGTTCGTTCGTGTACTTTACCATGATGAAAATGTTAAGTTTACTGAATAAATTGACAGTGACAGTTCGATGATTAGTGAAAGGGTGCGTTCACAAATTGAATTCAAAGTTGTCAAGTCCCTATTGGAAAACCCCTTAGATACACTTTTTATAGATATATTTTAATTACATTTTTATAATTCTATTCTATTTATTTTAGTTATACAAGAGAAACCTTTATTGATTAAATTAAAATATTATTTTTACATCCAAAAAGTTTCTTAAAATAAAAAAAAACTCACTTTATCCGTTTAAATTCAAAGGATTGCCTTTTTGTAGTGGCAGGGGCGTACTGTATGCTATTTTTTATATTTCAGTAGACAGTTGCTGATTGTTGGATAGGGCAATGGAATCGCGAACCTTAGTATTTTTCTAACTCAATGTATTCAATTTGCTTGCTTGTCAAGATAATTAAGACGTACAATTAATTATTTTAAAGCATTGTCCAATCGAGCCTTCCCGCGATTACAAACTACATTTGAATTCATAAATGAGTTATTACTGTGATTTAAGAAGTTCATATTTGTTGCTTCAAGTGAATGAATATGTTTGTTCTACAACATTGTATTTGCGGTCGGCGCTACCTAAATTACTTATTGCTAATGATTATGCAAATCATTATTGCTAATGATTATGCAAATCATTATTGCTAATGATTATGCTTATTGCAAATTATTGATATTAATTACTAAATACCTAAATTACTAAATTACTTACCTAAATTACCTAAATTAAATTACTTAGGCGCTACCTAAATTACTATATGACACGAGCGGCGGTAAAATTAAAAACGACGACGCTTTGTTCGTGTTGAGTCCTAAATTGCTGGCTGTCGTACCGCCTACATATGACCTTCTAAATTTGTTTTAAATCTTGCTAAAATATCCGATATATTGTCTGGCGTGAAGCCTGCTTATCCTGTACGTTTTATTATTCGTGTTTATTTTTAATTAAGTTTCTTTTTATTTACTTTATTGCACAAAATTCAATGGATATTTATTTACTGTAATGTACAAAGTACAATAGGCGGATTTAATGCTACACGGTATTGACTTCCACCCAATTATAGGAAAGGAAAGGTTTGATAACGGTGGTATAAAACTGGTGCTAAGAAGGTAGAGAAACAAAAAGAAAAACAGATATTGCCTACCCATCGCCGCTGCAGCTTGCTAATTTTGTACATTATGTTGGCCACCACACCGTATATTTCGAATGTTGAAAGTACCTACATGATGATTTTTGTTGTTGTGTCTTGTTGTTACGAACGGATGTTATGAAATATATAATGAATTTCTTAGAGAAAGAGTCCTGAATGTATGCTTATGTTGTATAAACTGTAATGTATATTCTGTAAATAAATAATAATAACAGTTCTACCTTTTTATTGTACAAACATATAAATTAGCTTTTTAAATGGATACTGAAGACCAGGAATACGCACAACTTAACGGTAATACCACGTAATACTATGTAATACAGTGTAAAGAGACGAAACGAATGAATTTTCCACGGCTTTTTATCAATAGTTTAACTTAGAATAAGTAATTTTTTCTTTGAAAACTCGTGCCAGTTTCCAAATATTTAGTAACACTTGTCTGTTTGTACATTTGTACGTTTATTTATTTGTTAGCGCTATCGTAACCGCGCTCAAGTTACTCGCTTGCCTAATGATCACACTAATATATAAATCCTAAAAACTGTCGGTCTGTTACTCAATCAAGCCTGATAGAAGCAAAGGATCGTTATTAAATTTTGTATGAGAGATAGTAAGATTTGTGACGACAGCATAAGTTACAATATATGTATTCAGAAATTAAAAATAAGGTAAGAAAATAAACAATGGTTATTTATTTTATTTTATCCAAAATACCAACTTTTTGGGTTGATTTTATATTAACGAAAATTTTACCAAATTCTTTTGCAACTTTCTCAAGTCTATAATAATCTATAATGCCTGTGTTTGTTTACTCTCTTGGTTTTTATGGATTGTTTATGTACGCTGGATCACTCCTTTTCTATCGGACAGTATTAATTAAACTGCCGGATCTCTTCTAACACTTTATTTACATTTTCAACGACATAACCATTAACAATGGTTTTGACAGCTTCTCGTGGGCGGAAGTACGCGCGGGCTCCACACGCTAGTTAGTATTGCACTACTACCGCTTATAACGATAGTGATGGGACTCCCTCACATTATCAAAATTTACTTGTGCCTTTTCTTCTAAGTAGGGCGGAATCATATAGGTTACTTTTGACTAGATCTGTCACATTCCCCGGTAAGATGCTAAGATCCTTGGTAAGACTATAAGTGACGCAAAACTTCTTGGGCTCTGGCGATATCATGTGACAAATCTGCGTAGTAGCTTATTTTTAGGTCCGTTTGGTGGTGCGAGCTGGTATGCGACGGAGGGGGTATTTATAATACAATATGTTCGCAAGTATTATTTATAATACAACGAGCGAGACGCAACAATAACTTCCTACTCGCACACTCGCCTTATTGAGTATTGTTTGAAATTGTGGGAGAGACATGCGCAAACAAGGTCAAAGTCTTAGAAGTTTTGCGAGAACTATACCTGTCCGTTTCTCAGTGCTAGTGGTTCAGTCAGCTCCTTTTTAGTAAATAAGTTATTGCGAAACACCTATAAGCCGTGTTTACATATTAACATACATTATGTTTTCTGTCAACATCCGCTGTAATATAACAGAATTAATTGCATTATAAACTTAATAAGTTATTAAAATATGTTTGTAATACCGATAAATGCAAGTAGGAGTAGTAGTGCTACCCACTGCCTCTTCATCGTGCTGATTCTATGAGCTACGTCAGAGATTTTCGTTCTTTGGCAAATCCCTTCATTAAAAGTCAGAGTCATGGTCATCTCAAGCCATTTATTTATTAAATAATAACAGTTTTTTTTATTTATTTAAATATACCAAAAACAATACATTTTAGTTGCCTACTTTGAGCTCGTGCACCTAGGTTTGTGCAGGTACTGCACATTCGTATTAAAACTAATTACTAAAATATAAATTGCTGGTTTGTTATTGCATCTTATTTCTAAACCTGTAGTATTGCACAGTTGTATAGATTTTTTCTTACGCGTCAATAATGAATACATGTATTTATTTGTCACAGTCATAATTATTGACAAAGAAAGTAAAAATGCAGTGAGAAGAAGACTTTTATTTAATTAATTAGGGGTGAAGGTCGCTAATCCCAAAACTAGCTAAAACCTGTGCTATTAGGATGAGCATTCCTCAAAAACTGCATTGAAGTATATTAGTACGCAAAGTCAATGACGTTAAATTTTCATTTGAGTTGTGTGCATTTGTCTGTGTGTGTATGTTAGTTGTGTCTATGTGTATTTGTTTGTTTATGAGTTTGTATGAATGATGGAAATGAAAGCCTAAAAAATTCTATAACACTTAGATGTACGCGAGATTTTATTATGTTTTAGAGGTTAATAAATTTCTTTTTTGTTATATGGAAAATAGGCTGCAGTCGAGTGAACAGTCCACCTGATGGTAAGTCGTAAGTGGTGGTCCATATACGTCCGCGATACATGCCAACATCGTGATTGTGAGAAAGGGTAGGGAAAATGGGGACAGATAGGATAGCATAGGATGGAAATAGGCTCTGGCATATCTCACCTACTATCGAAACACGTACGTACATTGGGGAAATACAATAGAGTAGGAAATGTAGTACATTTCAAGGTAGTCTTCTGTGAGAGGGGTAACGTGGCCAGTCGAGTGCGTCCAGCGCAGCGGCGGCTTCTATATATGAACGGGACAATAACCAATTTTTAGCTTTATTTTTACATTAATATTTGGCCATTTTGATTAATAGCATGTACATTATGCTGAGTCCAGGGTCCCATTTATTATTCAATTAATTTCACTTTTTTTATCATGTGTGGTTCCTTTTTTAGTTGTTATTCTTAAATATTATGCTGTATGTTTATAACAATTTTTGTTGAAGTGACAAAATAAAGTGTTCTTCTTTTTTTTCTTCTTAATATCTAAGCCCGCGAAGAAACTCCGAGCATAGCTCTTTCCAGAGCTCGCCGAGCGACCTACTCGTATACTGACAGAATATTAACTACAAATAATATCATTTTTATTGTATCCATCTTGTAGGATGCTAAGAGATAACTCCCACGTACGCGGCAACAGCGTACAGCATGCAAGCGACAAGCGGCAAATTACTTATTTATCATAATTACTCGTATTAATTATAGCCCAATAAATTTCACATCAATTCAACAATTAACATTGCATTTAAGACATCGCGTAGATGAAACATAATAATAAATCGTATTCCATAGACATTAAGGTGAAAATGGAATAAAAATTATGCGATTAACGTTTTGTCCTCTTTAAGCACAGTTAGAATATTTGCATAGAAAACAATGTGCCAACAAACTAGTAGTAGGTAGATGCCCACATGTTCACAAATGTTAACAACTGTTTATTGTTAATTATATCTTTAAACGAACCATCTTAAAAGGAAGTGACCAATTTTACAAAGTAAGCCGTAAATCAATGACATCGCTTAGATAGATAGATATTATGTTTTTCATACAAACGTACAGAAATAAAACATCAAATATTCACATGCAAAACATAACTATTTTACTCCAAAACATACAGAAGAACCACATAAAAATACAAGTAATTAGAAATAATTAGAAGAATTCAAGCCTTATCGCTAAAACGATTACTTCCAGACAACCTTCGATTGTTTCTTTTTATTATTATTAAAGGCGGCAGACGGCCAAGCAGCCAACACGATGGCAAATGGCTACCGTCGCCCATGGACACCTGCAAAACCAAAAGATATATAGGGGGCTTTGCAGAATTCTGTTAACAGCATAAGCATGTCGTAGCATAATGGAAAGACCTCTTGAGGCAGTTTGTTCCGCAGTTCTTGTTCTTCGTGAACAAGTAATTATGGTGATCATGTTCGCTACTTTCGATGCCACAAAATGTCAAAACGGATCGTGGCTGTTCTAAAAAACGATGGCACGACAAGCTTGATTAGGGCAGCCATTCGTCCGGTTTTCCCTGGATTTGTCCTAGTTTAGAGGGCAAAGTTTTCAATAGTGTCCAAGTTTTTTAATCTAATTTACTAGGGCAATCAGTCATGTCAAATATTAATAATTTCTGATCGTATTATAGTCGTATGTTTCATAAAGAGGGACATTATTATTAACTACCTATTTGAACTTTTATTAAGCGCAACATTTTTCGTCATAGAAACTAGATTTTATATTTGACAATTTAGTATACTACTCTATTCATTTTAGGAAAAAAGTGGCGTCATCCGTGTAATGTTTCGTTAATAAGTCAATAGGTGAAATCATATCAGTAATAATTTATTAACTGAGTATAGATATATTTTAAAAAAGTCCGGATTTTATCCAAAACCTCGGGGGTATTCGAGCTCTTTGTCTGGGTGTGTAGATTTCAGCAAAGGAAAAAGGAGAAACAGCAGAAATACTGAAAGTGGCATCAAAGTTGTATATCAATACAAAACTGAATATTGTTACTTTCATGGCCTGTGGTCTCCCCAATTATATTAGTTGACGTCACATAACCGTAAATCGAAAATATCAACAATGAACTGTAAATTCAATAACCAAATTATGTCACTTAAAATACATTTTAAATTATGAAAACAAAAACAATAAATTACTGTGATATTTGCGTAAAACTTGGACTAGATTATGCCAAACAGGCTACATTCCATATGTTAACCAGAACACCTTGAGCTTCTTTAAAATATTTTTCTTGTTAGTAACGGTCGGTCACAGTAATATATGTACATTAACTATAAAATTTCTCTGCAAATATAGACGTTATTTCAAAATAAATAAGGTTCAGGAATCCTCATATCTGTGATATATACCTATACCTATAAGTATTATGTGGACTGTGTGTCTTTAATTCATAACATAACACTTCATTTACAAAAAATATCGTCAATGATAAAACAAGATTACTCCTTCCAAGACCAAGAGGCATTAAGGTGATTTAAAAATGACACTGGATTATTCAAATATAAATATATTAAAATTATCATAGAAATACGTCATATTAAAAATATGTGAGCGCCTGACGGTACAACATGAGCAACACGATGATCGATTAATAATTATAATTTGTATTTCAAATATGACAGGCGTTATCGAATATATTATACGAATATATTGATTACAACAGGCTCATTTACACAAGGAATGTTTCTCGAACTGTTCGAGCTACAATATAGTATACGATTGTCGTATGCGACCAAACTTCATACGATTCTCGCCTGCAACTATTCACATGACGATTAAAACTCGATGATTAAAAACAGTGATCAAATGGTTACCTAAAATATAATTATTATGTATAGTGTTTAATTACAAACGGCGGGTTAATGAGCTCATATTTTTGTTCTTATACAAAAATCATCTGTTGTGTTCACAAATAGTCGAAGGTGACAAGGTGACCAACATTTGTGATATAAACAAATATTTGAATTTGCTCGTGACAAACTAATTTAAACATGTAGGTCAATAGTGAGATACATAGGTAAAATCGTAACCGTTTGACCTTAAGTAAACAAAGCAAGCTACGGTCACATTTTATTCTTACAAAAACATAATATTTAATAAATAAAAAAATATATTTGAATAAGTAGGTAATAATTTTACTATTGAGCATCACAAAGCATCGGCCAACTCTAGAAAAGCGTCACCCCATCTCTTCCCGTGGGTGTCGTAAAAGGCCACTAAGAGTTAAAAGCGACTACCACGAACCCTGAAAACTACACCACCTCTAAAAACCTATAAAACCACCACCTCTAAAAGAGTGGACTCGCCAACCACTGGTCGAATGAGTTGGGTTTATTAAACGTCATAATAAGGAGGAGGCCCGTATTCACCAATGGATACAAAAAGGGCTGGTTATGGTTAAAAGTAAAACCCTTATTACCTACTTTTTATTAATTCGATTATACATTTCCCGGCCGAAAGTAAGGCTCATAACAGCAACGAAGCTCTACAAAACCTAGCTAGCTAGCCAATCATAGTCGGTGTATATTACTTTCGGCCGTTTAGTGATCATATTTATGTATAACTAGCAAAACCCGGCAGACGTTGTCCTGCCATAAAAGTTGATGTACTGCAGCACCATCTAGTGGCGAGTTACAACAAAGTCGATAACATAAAAACCTCCATGAAAAGATACATAAATGTGCCAACTTTCATGGTGATCGGTCAAACGATGTCGAATTCTATTAACATCAGATATACAAACATCCTCTTTTATATATACAAGATAGATTAAATGTATAATACGGGAATAATTAAATGAGCGGCAGAAATACTGAAAGTGGCAGATTAAAGGCAACAAATCGATGACAACAAAATTAAAGGTGGGTTAGGTTTAAGTTCTTTTGTGACCATAAAGAGACAGTTGTATTAGTTGTAAATTACTAAGACAGTGTAGTTCTTAATAATTTAAAATTATTTATTTCAGTTATTCAAAAATATTTAGTTTGTTCTCTTGATCATGATTTGCTGCCCTTTAATATTTTTTACTGCTTGTTTAAATACACAAGCCCTTAGGTAATACGTACTTTCCCTTGAATCTTTATACTGTTATTACGATTATATACCAAACTTATCAATTGAATCTTCTTTTGGGGAAAATTGTATTGACTTGCTTTTTCTATTTTATATAAATCTTTATTCATTTCATATAGCAGACAGCATACGAGTATTAAACGTTAATAAATGATGCTAATAGTTTTCACACATACACCTCGAAATTTTTACTGTTTTAGAACCGTGACGTAATTACTCTCTTTGGCAAGTACTATAAAATCCTAAAGTCGAAACAGATATACAAAGTATAAATAAAGTTCGTTATATTAATAAATATTTTTTTAATGAACCAGTACACTCTAATGAGGCTTGTATCTAAAATCGAAGACTCTTTAGATCTAGTCTCGATTTGGGGTTCTCTGAACCTAGTGGATTTCAACCCCAGTAAGACTCAAGTCTGTACTGTACATTCACCGCTAAAAAAAAACCTTTTGTCGTAGCACCTCGCTTTCAGAGCATACCTCTTAAGATCTCGGAGAGTATCAGGATCCTTGGTGTCGACATCTCCAGCAAAGTCGAATTTAGGGGTCATCTGGAAAATAAGGCCAAAATGGCCTCCAAAAAGCTCGATGTGCTGAATAGAGCGAAGCGGTACTTCACCCCTGGGCAACTCCTTATGCTCAAGTGAGGCCCCATATGGAGTATTGCTCTCATCTCTGGGTCGGCGCACCGAAATACCAATTGGACCCATTTGACTCCATCCAACGACGTGCAGTATTGTCGACGATCCCACTCTCACGGGCGGTTTAGAATCCCTCAGCAGTCGGAGAGACGTTGCGTCTCTCTGTGTGTTCTACCGCCTGTACAATGGGGAATGCTCTGAAGAATTGTTTAATATAATTCCCACCTCGGGTATTTACAACCGCACCTCCCGTCACAGAAGTGCGGTCCATCCGTATTTCCTAGATACGGAAGTGTCGCGCACTGTTCGGTCCAAAAATTACTTTATACCGCGAACCCGTAGGCTGTTGCACGAACTGCTTCAAGAGGTCTTTCCATTAAGCTACGATATGGGGTTCTTCAAGAGAGCTGTGAATAGGATTTTGCAAGGTCGGCGGCACACTCGCATACCCCCTGGAGCTGCAGGTGTCCATGGGCGGCGGTAGCACTTACCATCATGTGGGACCGCTTGCTCGTCCGCCCACTAGTATATATAAATAGAAAAAAAATGAACTGGCTCACGAGCCAGAGGTCAGTGCACTCGTTAATGCGGGCGAGCACGGGGTGTCACGCGGGTCGCAGGGGGAAACACGGTGACACTTGCTACGTGCGCGTTACTACGAGTTCTCACTACTGCACTCGTGCTTTTTAATTTTACCTCATGTATTGATACTACTAAATATGCTTATTGATAAAAGGGTCGAGGCTGATACACAAAGTTAACACAAAGAAATATAATTTCAAAATTTTTCTGTCTTTTTAGCTCTTCAAGTCTCTCGTTTATGGAACTGTGATTTCTGTCTACTATATAAATCATAAATTATATAATAAAAACACAAATTCGTTGTACACAGTTTAAACAAATTCAATGTCTTACACCTCTTTTATTTCCGTTACAGAAGCTGTCCCTGCACATAGCAGTGGTCTTCCTGGCGGTGGTATCCACCAGCCGGGCTGACATCTCCAGCTACTCGAGACAAAACTATGCGATTCTCGGCGACAGAATCAATGCTGATTTAAATGAGGATGGATATTTTTACCCGCGGCCGAAAATCCCATTCCCGCCGCCGCCACAGCCGCCAACAATTCCGCCTTATATTCCTCCACCACCAACAACTAGTAAGCCTTCACCGCCGACGATTGCACCTCCAACGAACAGCTACGTGTATGAAACTCCACGTGTACCGTTCCCGAGCATAGAGGTGACAAAGATACAACCTCCTCCGCCGAGCCTTCCGCCACCTTCTCCCACCCCGCCAAGGATACCGCCCCCATCACCTCCGACATTACCGCCCGTAACCTTCAAAA
Organism: Sesia bembeciformis; assembly: GCA_943735995.1. NCBI lineage: Eukaryota > Metazoa > Arthropoda > Insecta > Lepidoptera > Sesiidae > Sesia > Sesia bembeciformis. The sequence continues at coordinate 17,784,003 of OX031030.1, read as the reverse complement.
CGTCGGGTTATAATTACCCACCGCCTACAGTGCCGTTCACACTGCCCACGACTAGACGGACGCCACCACCAACACCACCCACGTTCAAAACAACTGGATACACTTACATAACTCCCCGTATACCTACAACAACTACACCTAGGCCCAGGCCACCAACGACTACTCCTCCTCCGTACCTACCTCCTAAAATAACAACTAGGCCACCACCTCCGACGCTACCACCAACGCCACCTACCTTCAAAACACCTGGATACGTCTACACTACACCTCGTATACCTTTTACTACACCAAGGCCCAGGCCACCGACGACCACTCCTCCTCCGTACCTACCTCCTAAAATAACAACTAGGCCACCACCTCTGACGCCACCACCAACGCCACCTACCTTCAAAACACCTGGATACGTCTACACTACACCTCGTATACCTTTCACTACACCAAGACCCAGGCCACCGACGACTACTCCTCCTCCGTACTTACCTCCCAAGATAACAACTAGGCCACCACCACCAACACCACCGCCAACGCAGCCAACCTTCAGAACACCTGGATATGTTTACACTACACCCCGTATACCTTTCACTACACCAAGACCCAGGCCACCGACGACTACTCCTCCTCCGTACTTACCTCCCAAGATAACAACTAGGCCACCACCACCAACACCACCGCCAACGCAGCCAACCTTCAGAACACCTGGATATGTTTACACTACACCCCGTATACCTTTCACTACACCAAGACCCAGGCCACCGACGACTACTCCTCCTCCGTACTTACCTCCCAAGATAACAACTAGGCCACCACCACCAACACCACCGCCAACGCAGCCAACCTTCAGAACACCTGGATATGTTTACACTACACCACGTATACCTTTCACTACACCAAGACCCAGGCCACCGACGACTACTCCTCCTCCGTATTTACCTCCCAAGATAACAACTAGGCCACCACCACCAACACCACCGCCAACGCAGCCAACCTTCAGAACACCTGGATATGTTTACACTACACCCCGTATACCTTTCACTACACCAAGACCCAGGCCACCGACGACTACTCCTCCTCCGTACTTACCTCCCAAGATAACAACTAGGCCACCACCACCAACACCACCGCCAACGCAGCCAACCTTCAGAACACCTGGATATGTTTACACTACACCACGTATACCTTTCACTACACCAAGACCCAGGCCACCGACGACTACTCCTCCTCCGTATTTACCTCCCAAGATAACAACTAGGCCACCACCACCAACACCACCGCCAACGCAGCCAACCTTCAGAACACCTGGATATGTTTACACAACGCCACGTGTACCCTTCTATACACCAACCACACCAAGACCCAGGCCTCCAACGACTACCCCTCCTCCGTACCTACCTCCTAAAATAACAACGAGACCGCCGCCTCCCTCGCCACCAATATTCAAGACTCCCGGATACATCTACACTACGCCTCGTATACCTTTCTATACACCAAGCACACGAAGGCCCACCCCACCCTCGACTGCACCTCCTACATACTTACCTCCAAGGCCTACACCACCGCCTTCACCTCCCCGACCATATCTGCCACCACTAAATCCTACACCACCGCCAACACCACCCAGACCATATCTACCACCACTAAATCCTACACCACCGCCAACACCGCCTCGACCATATCTGCCACCACTAAATCCTACACGACCGCCAACACCGCCTCGACCATATCTGCCACCACTAAATCCTACACCACCGCCAACACCACCCCGACCATATTTACCACCTCTAAATCCTACACCATCACCGACACCACCGCGTCCAATTTTTAATACGTACCCACCACCACTTTCCAGTACAAGACCTCCCATATACATTCCTCCTCCGACTACAAAACCCCCCGTATACATTCCCCCTCCGACTACAAGACCACCTGTATATATTCCTCCTCCGACTACAAGACCACCTGTATACATTCCTCCTCCGACTACAAGACCCCCAGTATACATTCCCCCTCCGACTACAAGACCACCTATATACATTCCCCCTCCAACTACAAGACCTCCGGTGTACATTCCTCCACCGACATTCTCAACAAAATCTCCAATATATATCCCTCCACCAACGACTCGACCGCCCTTTGTACGTGATCAAGGATACTTTTACGATCGACCAGCAGTACCATTTGTCTTTTAGTGTAAATTTTAAAAAATGATCATATTTTTACTAAGTTGCCATAATCGTGATACCAAAATAGTACTGCCAAGTACTTAAGTCGCAAACTTATTATTTGTTATTAAGTTTTATTTTTTATATAAAAGTTGTGAGTGATATAGGTTCGATGTTACCGCAATTCTAGTGATATTATTATATTGTACAAATATGTATAATTTTTAAATATTGAATATTGTTATTTTAAATGAAAATGTTAATACTCAACACTATTGAAATGCTAAATCATCACTGCCGTAACTGATATTTTATTTTAAGTTTTTAAATAGAAATATATTTTCAATAAAATTTAAGAGGCTTTTTTTCTTACATTCCCTCATCGAGAAGACTATTTATCTAAAAGGAAATACTTCATGTATCTGATTCTTTTACATAGAAAAGAGGTGGCAGACGAGTAGACAGTATACCTAGTGGTAAATGATTGGTCATACATAATGTATGATACAACAATTAGTGATGGGTAACTCCGGAGTTAATGAATCAAAAGAGTTGAATCCGCGAGCGGAGCAGAATCCCTTAATTGTTCCATCGAATTGTTATTCATTCCGATTCCGATTCCGCCGATCTGCCACTATTAGTCACTTTTTTTGTGCGATAATCGTGCTTGCACTCCAATATAGCACAATATGGCATTTTTTTATTTAGATTATTTACGTAACAGGGACTTACCTCCCGATGCGCATCTCTTACATGTTTATTCCATCCCATTATGTAAAATTATGCTATGATTGTCGTTTTAAATTGGAACCATTTACGAATGCTTCTTTCAATACATTCACATTCCGATTGTACATACTATTATTATTTGTAATAATTTTATATTCTTCTGTATATAAATACACTTAATTTGTAAACAATCCATGACTGCAACTTTTTCTTTATACTCAGAACGAGCATACTTTTAAAATCGGTGAAAATATTTTACTTGCTTATAATGAAGTAATCAGAAAAATCTATGAACATATCGGAATTTCATTTGAAACCCCAAATCCTTTTGTACATGGTTTATTACAAAATTAAATTACGTTTATGTCAGGTACGTGTATGACGCGTTCATGTGTTTCCGGATTAGCCGATGGCCAATGTTATCGTAATGTATCTGTACGTTCTATCGATGGATCAACATTTTAACGAGTTTACAGTAAATGATGACTTTACTTTATGCACGGTTACATATCAAAATTAATCATAAACATGAATCTTTGCTAATAACTGGTGACAGGCGTTATTCGCTTGCGCCCGCGCCGTGCCGGTTTAAATGGCGTATAATTATTATGGCAATCATTCAACACAACACGTAAATTTTTTTAGGCGTATTTGAAAAATTAGAATCACCTTATTCACAAAAAATAATAATCAACTTAGTTAATGGCTTTATTTACACAGCCACGCCCAAACGAGTTGGCGAGCTCTCTCGTTTAGTTCCTAGGGGTTTGTGCCAGCGGCTTGGTTGTCCCTTGTCGCCTTTTACTGCACCTACGGGAAGAGACGAGCTTGTGCAATTTTATAGCTGGCTCACACCACACGGCCAACACATTAGATATAAAAAGCGAGATGATCCGCAGTCAAAAGGCTAATCCAGGTATACATCTATACATATAATGAAATTATATAATAACAGAGCCGTACATTAAATACTTTTTGAAAAAGTGATTGCAACATAAAATTCGAATGACAGAGCCCAAAATAATAATTATTGGATTTTTTATCTGTCTGACTGAACGCGCATCACGCTTAAACCACTGGATATAATTTAATATAACTTGACATTGTTATAGCCTTATAGCTTATGATTTGGGTTAACATTTAGGGTAAATTTTATCCCGATCCATTACAGAGTTCCCACGGTAATCACTCTGAAGTTCACGCGAGCACAACTGGCACCGGTGGTTTAAAAAATAAAATATTGATCCGTCAGCACTGTTAATGATCTTTAGCTAAAAGAAGCAGCTGCCATCTACACCCGGTGGCCTTAAAATCTTCTATCAATTAGCAATTTATCTGACTCATATTTATTAACATGACGATAACTAATTTCGTTAGGTCATAAACACCTCGTTAAATGTAAAATGTACTCACGAAACTGTTTTGTTTTTATTGATTTTTGTTGTTATGACCTCTGCATAGTATTTTTAAAAACTTCGGGACTGATTTTGATAACTTAATCCTATAACGATTAGAGACAAAGGTTATAGGACAAAACCACCAGGTTAACAATGAAAACTACAATAAAATCATGTTTTCATTATCGTATAAAGATTAAATAAGATATACGTTTCGCCAACGTCCATACTACGTTGAAAACACCGGTTCTCGTCCGATCACCGAAGTTAAGCAACGTCGGGCGTGTTCAGTACTTGGATGGGTGACCGCCTGGGAACACCACGTGTTGTTGGCTTTTTGATAATCATTACTAAATTTTTTTTTAATTTTTACCTATATATATATATATACCTACGTCTCTCTCTATATATTTTTTTTACATTTTTTTACGGACGAAGGCGGCAGACGAGCATACAGTCCACCTGATGGTAAGTGGATGCTGTCTGTCGCCCATAAACATCCGCGATACATGCCAACATTAATATAAAATGACAAACGTTGGCACGCCCCCGGATGCGCTGCCTACCTTTGAAGATATAGGAATGGATTTGGAGAAAGGGTTGGGAAAATGGGGAGGGATAGGATGGGAATGGGCTCTGGCACATCTCATTCACTACCGAAACACGTACGTACATTAGGGAAATAAGATAAAGTGGGAAATGCAGTACATTTCAAGGTTGTCTTCTGTGAGAGAGGTTACGTGGCCAGTCGAGCGCGCCCAGCAGCTGTTGGTGCAATCCCCCCACTCTCCCCCTCAATATATAATATATAGTACCTATATATTATTGCATTTCTGTTAAAAATTAGCTCCAGTTACGAAGTATTTGTGTGCCCTTTAGAATATTTTCGCTAACGTCGATATCGCGTTGTAAATACGGCTGGCTTCTCATCCGATCACCGACGAAAAAACATCGGGCGCGGTCAGAACTTGGATGGGTGACCCCCTAGGAACACCGCCTGATGTTAGTAATGTTGGCTCAATTATTTTATGTACAACTGCTTTAAACTACAATCTGAGTGTATGATTATTTTCTTTTTTATAATCAAGGAATTAGCAATATGTAGGTGCTCAAAATCAGCTTCCAAACATCGATGCTAATCTTATGCTGAAGCTGATCTCAAAGCTCGAAGAAGTTTAAGTTGAGCCAATTCCTTCAATAGATGCATGTCCAGCGCAGGATATGGGGTCTAATGGATTTTATTTGAGTTTGATTGTCCTAATTGCCTTTTCAAAATTGAAAAACTGTTAAATTGAAAAAAAATCTAAGCTTCAATGTTTAAGAGTTAATAGATTGACGAGGATGTAATATGAACACTCACCTTCAATCCTGCCAGCTGCTGGTAATCTTCAGTAAGTCCCTAAAAATTATCTTATACTGATAATCCGATCTGAAGACTACATTTTTGTGTACAAGGTGTGCAACTAGCGAAAATTTTTTTATATAAATATCTCAAGTCTACAATTCAAAGTTACAATAAACGTGTATTGTGTTAGACCGGATTTGGGCACATATAAGCCATTTTTTCTTATTGGGGAGAGTTGGATAATTGCACGCGGTTGACAATACCGTGCCCACTCCAAATGAAATAACAATCTTAAAAAACTTTTAAGTTAAACGGTTTTATATTTTATGTGCACTGAAAACTACGTGTAGCCCTTTCATTTGATACCCATATTGAGGGGGTTAAGGAAAAATATGTAATCCGCCATTTTGTATCGGCGGCCATCTTAGATTTATAATGTTATTGATTTTATTATATTGTATTGTCATCTAAATTAAATGTGTGTACCAAATTTCAGATCAATCTGACAACGGGAAGGTGCTTAAATTTCAATTTCTAATTTTGACCCAAATAAATAAACAAATAAATTCCGTACGGGTCGAGCTAAATAACAATCTTAAAAAACTTTTAAGTTAAACGGTTTTATATTTTATGTGCACTGAAAACTACGTGTAGCCCTTTCATTTGATACCCATATTGAGGGGGTTAAGGAAAAATATGTAATCCGCCATTTTGTATCGGCGGCCATCTTAGATTTATAATGTTATTGATTTTATTATATTGTATTGTCATCTAAATTAAATGTGTGTACCAAATTTCAGATCAATCTGACAACGGGAAGGTGCTTAAATTTCAATTTCTAATTTTGACCCAAATAAATAAATTCCGTACGGGTCGAGCTAAATAAAACCGTTTAATAAAACCGTTTAAAAACCAATAATGTTACAGAATATCTGAGTGCGTTCCTGCACCGGCGATCCGTGCGTTGCGAAAGCCCATGTGAGGTACAAGTCAAAATGTATGCCGTGCGTACGTTATAATTTATTTATAACATACAAGACATACGGAACAGAACACGTAAACGTTATTTACATTTTGTCTCTTATGCATTTACAGAGACTTTGTAATGAGAATTAATATTTTTATTGTCAACATTAAAACTTATTTAAGACAATTACAAGCTTTATAAGTTACTAGCGACCTGCCCCGGCTTCGCACGGGTGCAATGTAGATACTAATGTGGTGTCAGTGTGGAGTGATTCCTCATAATAAGACAGCATTTTCGATGAAAGCTATCAATCGACTTGATTTTTTCCGACATCTTGAACTATTATCGTCATATTTCAACAAATTAACACAAAACAATATTAAACTATACGTATAAATCTTCCTCTTGAATCACTCTATCTATTGATGAAAACCGCATTAAAATCCGTTGCGTAGTTTAAAAGATCTAAGCGTACATACAGAGGGACAGACGGCGGGAAGCGACTTTGTTTTATAATATGTATAGATTCGTTATAGGACCACTTTACTAGTTGGGCAGTAAACCTACTAGTTATCACTTTATTGAGCGACAACTAACTTGCTTCGATGTGAGCATTGGCGAGATGCATTTTAATTGTTACGACAATAAAATTTTTAATTACGTAAAATCTTGACACTGGCAGAATGTGCTGATTGCGCCATTGCCACACAGAAAAAGATGAAGAATATAAACTTTTTTTTCTACTTTTCCTTCTATCTTTAATGTATAGGTACAGTTTGTATACGTTATTGAGTTGTCAACTATAAAATTATGCCAAAACACAGTAAGCAGCTAACGGTGCGATTGTTCTGTGAAACTGACATCAAACTGTAAGTAATTTGTCATGTTGATTTATTAAACTTTTTACCCTTTATTTGTCCACTTTCATACCAATAATTGTGTTCGTGCGTTACAATGATAAATCAATAAAATCGATACATCAGTGCAATGTCGTAAGTTGCACATGAATGACTTCTGATGTATGACTAAAAATAACAAAATTTATTGCAACACGATTTAAAATTTATATTTGGTGGAATCTTTTTGACTTGATTAACATTAAAAATACACTTATATACGTATTAGCTGGCATTAAAGCAAAGGAACCGTATTTTATTTATTTTTTATGGAATTAATGCCGCAGACTAGCATGCAGTTTTTTTTTATATAGGTACTAGTGGGCGGACGAGCAAGCGGTCCCACATGATGGTAAGTGTTACCGCCGCCCGTGGACACCTGCAACACCAGGGGGTATGCGGGCGCGCCGCCGACCGTAACTTAATGGAAAGACCTTTTGAGGCAGTTCGTTCCACAGCCTACGGGTTCGCGGTACAAAGTAATTTTTGGACCGACCATTGTGCGACACCTCCGTATCGAGGAAATGCGGATGGACCGCACTTCTGTGACGGGAGGTGTAGCGGTGGTGTAGAGGTGTGGCGGTTGTAGAAACCCGTGGTGGGAATTATATTAAACAATTCTTCAGAGCATTCCCCATTGCACAGACGGTAGAACACACAGAGAGACGCAACGTCTCTCCGACTGCTGAGGGATTATAAACCCGTGAGAGTGGGATCGTCGACAATACGAACAGCACGTCGTTAGATGGAGTCAAATGGGTCCAATTGTTTTTTTCGGTGCGCCGGCCCAGAGATGAGAGCAATATGGGGTCTCACCTGAGCTTTGTAAAGCATAAGGAGTTGCCCAGGGGTGAAGTACCGCTTCGCTCTGTTCAGCACACCGTTCAGCACGGAAACACCCGAACGCGTCATCCACGTCTATGCAATAGTGTCTCGTAATAAAGTGCTTAGGTAATTAAAGGTACGGTAATTCATATATGAGAATGACGCGTTCGAGTGTTTCCGGATTAGCCGATGGCCAATATTTTCGTAACATACCTGTACATAATAAGAAAAAAATTGAATTTAAACAAAGTGAGTACAGAATAAAATAAAGTAACAAGTAAGGAGTGGAAGAGAGAGTCAGTGAATTCTCCTTGACCAGGTTTTTAAAACTAATTAATGTTTGAGCACACCTGCCTTAGGTATATACTTTAATAATAGTATTTAATTTTGCTTTATATACTTTGGCTAAGATTTTGCAACTTAAAAACTGTAACTTTTGTTTAAACACATGTACTATAAATTTAGCACATATAAATTTTTTGCTGGTATTGAAATAGAATTATTAAACTACTAAAGTTTTAATTATAAAATATTAAACAATTTGAAACAATAAACAGTGAACTGACGACGAACAAGAAAATAAAGTGGTCTAATACAGCGTATGTGGTAAACGTTTCTCTTGTCAAATGCAAATATTTCGAGCGCTGCCCGCGCGGCACGCTCCAGTGCCCTGCGCCCGCGCGTGGCACGAGCAGGGAGAGAGTCGATGTCGATATTGTCGATAAAGTGTTTTATTTATGCTTATACACTAAATGTTGACAAGACGAACACGTTTGTTTTTTTTTGTATTGCGTTGTGTTTTCATTTGTGGTATACAATTGTAATAAATACTTACATGCGTCAAAATTTTGTATCTGTTTGAATTCTATAACTCGGGCGATTTTGCATAATCAATAGAGGACAGTCTATAAGTTATTTGTCGCGAATGATTCGTGGAGGTTGGTTGTCTCGTGTGAGCCCTTTTCTCGGTCACTCTGTTAATGGACAATTTCATATGTAAATTGAATTTATTGAACATTTTGATAAGCTATGGAAACGAACCCAGGCGGGCTGATGAAAGGGAATGAAAAGGAAGTTGAAAGGGCACAGACGGCAGTACTAAAAAGGTTAACTACAAGAAACCAAATCTATATGCAACCCATAAGATTTACATATTCTGATAGTCAGCGCCGGCTCTAGCTCATGTAGCGCCCGGGTGCAGGGCGCCCTCTAGTAGGCGTTTTGAACTCTTTGGAGGTGTCGCGAGCGGCGCTCGGCGCCCCCTAAGACCCTGCGCCCGTGTGCACCGCACCCCCTGCACCATAGGTAAAGCCGGCACTGAATTCAGCGCTCGACAGGCGCCCCCGGGCGCGGGGCGCCCGGGGTGCACCGCACCCCTTGCACCCCCTGGTAAAGACGGCCCTGCTGATAGTCAAATGCTCACAGTGAGAAAACTATTTATTCTTAATATAATATTAAGCATACATAATCCTACTCCTTTTGACAAAAACTTAATTGAAGCAAAATGTATCAGACTATGTTGTCCAAACTACACTTCACATGATTGGTCCACATGTATACAACCAGACAAGCACACACTTAACTATATACTTATTCAATAAATACAATATCAAAAATAGCGTAAATAAGTGGTTAAAAACCTTAAATTATAATGAGACTGAGAATTTAGTAAAAAAATATCAATTAATTAATTATATTAATATCTATTCATAACCATAATTACAATGCACACAGCACACAAATACAACACAACATTTAGACAATATTACACAATGCCCATAAATTGAGTTTAGTAGATGGCCTCTGATTACAAAGGTTATAAATATAGATAGATAGACTTAACTGTTCTGGAGTTAGCCGGGTGACGCAATCACACGACACGGGGACCATAAGGTACTAGGGTACCTTATCTGTGATTGTCGCTTCCCAACCGACACCCCTTGTAACTAGTGAATTAGTGTAATCTCTATTCATTGTTAAATTTTAAATAAATAAATAAAATAAAAAAAATACGAATTCGTACTATTGGTTTCGCCTTATAACTACGACAAAGTATTGAAATATTTAAATGACTCAAGATTCAATCTTGTATTCTGTGCGGGATACGTATGCACTAACACGCAGTAGAATGCTAGTGTCTGTACTCCGCACCAACTGGATCGCCGGGGGGTGTGGACTGTATAATAGGGTTTTTCCGTGTCTTGATTAAAACAACAAGGCTTGTTCTTCAATAGAGCCGGGGTAGCGCAGAGGTACTTTTTCTTCTTCTTATTCTTGTTGTTGTCGGAGTGGATGCCGCTGCGGAAGTGATTTTGACCGGAAATGGTCCGCCTATTATTCGCGTATTGGGTTCTCCAACTTGCGGCTAGTTGCGGGATTCCTCCACCACCGGTCAACGTCGGGCCTCCCCTCCACTTGTCCATTTATGTACCCCTCCCACTACCCGCGGGGAATCATTTATTTTCCTTATCGCTAACACGTATTTACATTGATAAGATCCTAGTATGTCCTCAATTACACTATGCACCAACGATACCTATACTATGCACCAACGATTTATGTAGGGACATACTAGGGATCACTTTATTTTTATCAAATTATATACATAAAAACTTAACAACTAGTTGCGAAACTATATACATGTTTGTCTAAGTACCCTAGCCTTTTCGTCGTCAACATATCTCCCGCCGTCGCCGTCTCGCGATCTAATTGGTAGAACGACGATTTTCTTGGTCGGTCGCCGCAGGATGTGGCCGTTGCTCGTCTGGACGTCGATGATGCGAACCTCGCCGTCTTGCCCGGGGTACGTAGCGATGACTCTTCCTCTGGGCCACGTGTTCCTCGGTAGGTTCGGGTCGCATATGACGACCAAGTCTCCGACGCGTGGTGCCTCGCCGACTGTGCGGGGCTCCCGCCGGTACTGTAGCAGGGGGAGATATTCTCGGAGCCAGCGGCGCCAGAAGTTATCGGCTAGCCGCTGGGCGCGCCGCCAGTGTTTGCGCGCATTCACGTCGTCTGCAGTGAAGGCGCCCGGCGCTGGGACATGTGAGTTAGGCCCCAGCAGCAGATGATTCGGTGTGAGCGCCTCCGGCTCCTCCGGTGTTACCGCCACGTGTGTGAGTGGGCGGGAGTTGACGGTGTTCTCCGCCTCGATGAGTAATGTGTGGAGTGTCTCGTCGCTCGGGTACTTCTCGCGTAGCGTCGCTCGTAGGGCTTCTTTGACCGTGCGCACCATGCGTTCCCAGGCCCCGGCCATGAAGGGGGCGGAAGGGGGAATGTGACGCCACGCGATGTGTTTCGCAGTTGCTTCCTCTTGCACCGCGGCTAGTGCGGCCTCGGTGAGTTGTTTTTCCGCGGCTTTAAAGTTAGTGGCGTTGTCACACCATAACTCCGTTGGGCAGCCGCGTCGCCCCATGAATCGTCGTAGCGCAGAGATGGCGGAATCTGCGCTGAGTGATGCTGCCACTTCCAAGTGTACAGCCCTCGTGGTCATGCATGTAAATAAGGCGACATATCTCTTCTCTCGATGTCGGCCCACGGTTACTTCGATGGGACCGAAGTAGTCGAGCCCGGTGAAGGTGAACGGGCGCGCGTGATGTGCTACGCGCGCGTGCGGTAGATCGCCGGTGGCTGGACTCGTCGGTTTCGCCTTCCTTAGTCTACATGTCATGCATGCCTTTATGACGCCCCGTACTGTAGGGCGAATCTTTCCTATGCACAGTCGCTGTCGTAGTTCGTTGACGATTAGCTCGACGCCTCCGTGGTGCATTTTCCTATGTACATGGTCTATGTACAACCTCGTATACCTGTGTGAACCATCCAACACAGCTGGATTCGTCGTTTCCTCGCTAATCTCTCCTGCGGCAGCGATTCTTCCTTTTTGTCGTAGCAGTCCGTCGGTTCCCACAATCACACTTAGTGCGGCGAGTTTGTCGTCTCCCGCCGGTGTGGCGCTACGCTCGATGCGCTTACGTTCGCATGCGTAGCTGTCCTCTTGTGCTGCCTTCATCCATTGATGTTCCGCTCGTATGAGATAGTGCGCTTCCATCTGTACGAACTTGCACTTGCCGCGCGCTGGTTCTACCTTTTGTGCAGTCTTAGCGTCGCCTTTTCTTGTTCCTGACCATGCCGGGTTCGACGTCGGGTTGGCAATGGTCCTTTTGCGACGCGCAGCTGCTACTATGTGCCTCCTTTTGCGGCACATGTCGATGAATTGTAGAGCGCGTGCGGTGGCCCGGATCAGGCGCTCCCATTTTGAAAAGCGCGTGATATCGGGCAAGTGTGCATGCCCCTTTGTCGTGTTCGTAATTGCGCAGCATTTCTCTTTTTCTTCCCCGGTGCGTTCGGCTATTGTGTTTGCTTCGACTGGCCATTGCTCCTCGGGCGATAGTAAGAAGGGCGGGCCGATGAACCATCGGTGGTCTCTGTTGAAGTCCGCGGGCGTTGCTCGTGTCGCGTCGTCGGCTACGTTGAGTTGCGACGGTAGCCATCTCCATTCCTTTTTCTTTGTAGTATCTTCTATTTCTGCGATACGATGTGCGACGAACGTTTTGAACGCCCGTGGTTCGGCTCTGATCCACGCGAGTGCGGTGCGTGAATCGCACCAGTAGACCCGTCTTGTTGCCTCAAAGTCGTGCTCCTTTGCGACGTTCTTGGCCAGTCGCGCGCCGAGTACTGCCGCCTGGAGCTCAAGCCGCGGGATTGAGACGGGCTTGAGCGGTGTGACGCGGCTTTTTGCAGCGGCCAGTGCGATCTTCACGCTGCCGTCTGCTCGTTCTAATCTCCAGTACACGGCGGCGGCGTAGGCTTCTTCGCTTGCGTCCACAAACGTGTGCAACTCCCTTCTGGAGGCCGGTTCCATGTCGTAGCAGCGGGGAATGCGAAGCTCCTCTAGAGCGCGCAGCGTTTCCATCCACGCGTTCCATTTTGGTTGCAGCTCTTCCGGAAGCGGTTCGTCCCAGCTCGTTCCATACCTCCAGGTATCTTGCATGAGTCGTTTCGCCGGAGTGGTTATCGGCGATACGAGTCCGAGCGGGTCGAACAGCGACATAATTACGCTGAGTGCTTCCCTCTTGGTGGGTGGGCGTCTGCCTTCTATGACGTCAGATGGTGTCCTTGTAGTATTTACGCGGAAGCCGATGCAGTCTTCCTTTGTCTCCCACAGCAGGCCGAGTGTTTTCTCTGTCTCGCTTCCGCCGATGTCGACTGTCGTGGCTCCGGGATCCGTTGTGAATTGTTTCACAACGGACTTCTTGTTGGACACCCATCCGCGCAATTGAAAGCCGGCTCGACGGTGTATCTCGTCGACCGACTTTACGACTCTCGCAGCTTCCTTCTCGTCTGTGAAGCTGGTTATGAAGTCGTCCATATAGTGGTTCATTTGTATCTCTCGGACGGCGCGTTCGTCTTCGTGTGCGAACTCGGCGGCGTTGCGATCTTTAATATACAACGCGGTGCACGGCGATGACGTCGCTCCGAATATAACCGACGTCATCTTGTACTCTTGTGGTAACGTATTGCCTCGCTCGTCGTCCCTCCATAGGAAGCGTAGTGCGTCTCGATCTTCCGGTCGAATCTTTATTTGCATGAACATCTCCTTGATGTCCGCTGACACGGCGATGGGATGTTGGCGGAATCTCATGACGACTCCGGGCAGTGATTGCAGCAAGTCAGGACCCGATAGCAGCATGTCGTTGAGGCTGCGTCCGAAGGATCTCGCAGCGGCGTCGTGGACGACTCGGATCTTCTCTTTCGCCGGGTTGATGACGGCGAAATGTGGCAAGTACCACGTTTTATTTGCAGGTGGCGCTGTAGTCGCAGGCTCGGCGTATCCCGACGTTAACAAGTTAGCGATACGCTCCTTGTACTTTTCCTTGAGCGCCGGGTCGCGGTCGAGTCTCTTTTCCAAATTGTGCAGCCGTTTGAGAGCGTCCCCGTAATTGTTAGGGATCTTCATGTCATCTTCTTTCCACAGGAGTCCGGTCTCGAACCGCCCGTCAGGTAGCCGTCGACTGCGCTTATCCAGTAGGTCGATGGCGCGCTGCTCCGGGTCATTCTTGGTTGTCCTCGGTTCGATGCCCAGTGACTCCAACTTGAAGAAGTTCTTCATTAACTTCTCCATTTCGTCGCACTTCTCGCTGATGTGGCCGCAGAAGGCGACTGGTTCGCACACTGAAGTGCGACATCCATGTAGCACCCAACCTAGTAGCGTGAGTGACGCTACCGGCTTGTTTCTTCGTCCCGCTCGGACCTGGCGTGAGACGATCAGCTCCCAGTTGTCCTGCCCGATGAGAATCTTCGGACAGACATCCTTGTAGGTGAGCTCGTCCCTGATGTCGTCCAGGTGTGTGCAGTCTTCCAGGTCCGTTTCCCCGATGGTCTGCGATGTGAAGTTGAGACGCTCGATGGTGCGTGCGCCCTTTAATTTGTGCACGCCGTCCGAGTGTAGCCCTTGTATCTGTACGTCAACAGTGCGGCTCTTTTCATGCTTCATTTCGCCACCGTTGATGCCTTGAATCCACATTGTGTCAACCGGCCCGTCGATGCCGAGCGAGTTGATTGTAGCCTCTTCTATAATGGTGACGGTGCTGCCTTCGTCGAACAGCGCGTAGGTGTGTATCTTCGCGTGTGGTCCGGCAAGCACTACTGGCGCAATCTTGAGGTAGGCTCGACGTCGACGTGGTGATGAGTTCGCGGCGGTGGCCTTGTTGGTCAGCTCTGTTGTTGACGTGACGATTTCTTCTTTGGGCTCTTCTGTTTTCACTATTGGCGGCAAAGTTTGACGTGTACGATGTAGCAGCCGATGATGTGACATCCCACACCCGTTGTGTCCGCATGGCTTAGCTCGGCAACTGCCCCGGTGATGGTCACTACACAGGCAGCGGAAGCAGATGCGGTTCCTCTTCGTTACCTCCCATCGGGCGTCGAGATCGCTCTCGGCAAACCGTTTGCACGAAGGCAGGTAATGATCTTCTTTACACAGCGGGCAAAGTTTTCTTTTTCCGTCGTTAGTGGCGCTGTATGTTCGTTCCGTCCTTTTCTTTGTCGCCCTCTCTCTCACACTCGCAGGTTCAATGATGGGAACGGTGACTTCTGGCGGTGCGTAGGCACTGCATTTGTCGGCCTCTATGTTGAGGAACGTTGACAGCAGGCTCAGCGTGGGTACTTCGTGCTCCCAGATACTTGCAAAGTCGTACCACTTGCTCTTCAGTATGGGTGTGAACTTCTCCATTATAGCCCGGACTAGCTCGGGGCTATATAGGTAGTTGTCCCTCTTCATCGCTTGTATGGTAGCCACAGCGTTGGCCACCTTACTGGCGAACACGCAGAGGTCGCGGGGCTCGTCGTTTAGCTTGCGCAGGCACTTCAGTTTTTCTGTTTCGCATGCGACGAGTGCGTCCGGCCTCCCGAATCTCCTTGCGAGAGCTTCCATTATGTCGTCCGGCTCTCGGTGGGCGGTAAACAAACTTGCCACCGCCTCTATAGCGACACCCTTCAGGCTCTTTCTTAGCCGTGCCAGGTTGTCGCTCTTCGTGAAGGTGTGCTTCGAATCTTCGTAGGCACCCTTCAACCCCAGCCATGCGCTGCCTTGTCCATCGAACGTCGGCAGCTCCATAGTATAACGCGGTGTCTCCCTCGCCGAAATCTTCACTGCCTTGGAGATCGCGGTAGCCATTTGCTCCACGATGTCTGCAGTAGGGCGCGCGGGCCGAGACGTGCTTCGTTCTCGGTGCCTATCCTCCCCATTGTTGGAGGTATAAGCTCCCCGTCCTCGTCCTTCCTTCCTTTCCGGCGAGATCTTGCGAGACTTTGGCCCCGCCCCCTGCGGGGGTATGGGGGGGGGAACCTCGTTCCGATTTAACCATTTTTCCAACCGGAACGATTCTTCTTTTCGTTTGTCGTCTTCTTCTTCTTCAGAGCTTGATCCCAGCTCCGCGAGCCTTATCTCTTGCTCCTTAGCAGTCAGGCGCAGCTGTAGCAGGGTTCGTTCTATTTGTAGACGCTCCTTCTTCTTCGCGGACGCAGTAGATCGGTGCGACCTTGCCGCGATGCTTGCGGCCCGTGGAACGATTGTGACGTCCGCCGTCCCATTATCATCGACGTGCGCTTTGCCTTCCTCGTCTCCACGTATCGATTCTTCTCTACGCGTAGAAGTCGTCTTCGTAGTGGCCTCGGTGCTGGTGGCCGTGGTTCCTGTAGCTGTCGTGCCCGTGCTCGTGGTTGCTGTGACCGTAGACTCTGTAGTGGCAGACGTTGACTCCGTAGCGGTCTGTGCTCCGCTCTGCGACCCCGTTCGGCTCTGTGACCTTGTTGTTGCTGGCATTGTAATAGGTACGTCGTGAGAACAACGTAACTAAACAATCAAGTCTTTGAACGTCTTTGGAAATCAAGATCGGAAATCAAGATTGGAAACCAAGATTAGAAACCAGGATTAGGAAACCAAGACGTGAAATCAGGACGTGAAACTGAAAGATTGGCCCTAGTACGGACGAGTACGATGCGTCGTGCCGCTCTCCGTAGAGCCGTAGATCGTACGGGGATTCTTAATAATCCTACGACGCGACCGTATCGTCTCTTCCCGCTATTTCTTAATAAATAACGCCGTACGCCGTTCTTCTTATTCCACGAGGTCTTCAAACACGACTTGCTTGATTCAATATCCGGCTGCTCGAAGGACCATAGATGTGAGGGATACGTATGCACTAACACGCAGTAGAATGCTAGTGTCTGTACTCCGCACCAACTGGATCGCCGGGGGGTGTGGACTGTATAATAGGGTTTTTCCGTGTCTTGATTAAAACAACAAGGCTTGTTCTTCAATAGAGCCGGGGTAGCGCAGAGGTACTTTTTCTTCTTCTTATT
Organism: Sesia bembeciformis; assembly: GCA_943735995.1. Classification (NCBI taxonomy): domain Eukaryota; kingdom Metazoa; phylum Arthropoda; class Insecta; order Lepidoptera; family Sesiidae; genus Sesia; species Sesia bembeciformis. Next base: position 17,766,823 of record OX031030.1, on the reverse strand, counting down.
CTTGTTGTTGTCGGAGTGGATGCCGCTGCGGAAGTGATTTTGACCGGAAATGGTCCGCCTATTATTCGTGTATTGGGTTCTCCAACTTGCGGCTAGTTGCGGGATTCCTCCACCACCGGTCAACGTCGGGCCTCCCCTCCACTTGTCCATTTATGTACCCCTCCCGCTACCCGCGGGGAATCATTTATTTTCCTTATCGCTAACACGTATTTACATTGATAAGATCCTAGTATGTCCTCAATTACACTATGCACCAACGATACCTATACTATGCACCAACGATTTATGTAGGGACATACTAGGGATCACTTTATTTTTATCAAATTATATACATAAAAACTTAACAACTAGTTGCGAAACTATATACATGTTTGTCTAAGTACCCTAGCCTTTTCGTCGTCAACATATTCCAATGATTATATAATTAATTTTAAAGCTAGTTTAAGTAAATTTACCGAGTAATTAAAAAATAATATGGTCACTTTCGTATTACAGTGCGGTTAAAAAAAAAAAAAACAGGGATAAACTTTTACGTACATCGACATCGATAAAACATTCCACCCTCAACATCTCTATAACGTTCCACGTACCATCTCAAAGAAAACACATTGTCACTAGCGCTCGTGAGGAATTCACATTTTTCTGAGCGTACGCCGCGGTCTACAAACAAACAAACAACATGTCAACAGCTTATTCTCATTAGTGATGTGACTACCGTCACCATGTCGAGTGAATCAGTGGCAACTAGTTCCCAAACCAGCAGTTCTCGGTTGAGGCAATTTGGGTTATACAGATCTATTGACTCGAAAACTGAAGAATTTTTAAAGTTGTCTAGAAAGAAGCAGATAAGGCAGGGATGCGCGTGCGCCGCTGTATCTACAGCCGTCACTGTTACTGTTGTAATTGTAAGTATAGCACTAATACTAATAATTTGTTAATAACATATGTGGCATCATTAAATATATTTTTATAGACATTAATTGACATGTTGGTTTCAACATTTCACATGACATTTTAACATGGTGTGGCACATTACTTGGGAATTAGGAATCTTATTATTATTATACTTTCATTCTTTATTTTAACTAAGTATTTATACCTACGTATTTTAAGAGGCAAACAAGGGTCAATGCAATCAGTTATTCTTCATTTGTGTTGTACCTACTTATAGTAACTGTTTTCTGCAAATAAATTTGAATTATGCTTTTTCTTATTAAATGAAATATGCACTAATGTATTTTGATTTATTTTTTATTTAACTATTTATTGTACACACATAGCGTGAAACAAATAAAAAGGAAGAAAAAGAGAAGATGTACAAAGGGCAAGCTTATCTCCTGCGGAGATTGCTTCCAGCAGACCTGGGAAAATGAAATGTAGATCAAAACAGAAAGGCAGACGTAGTGCGTACGGAAAAATTGAATAATATGTATTACATAATAATTTAATAGTTCAATAATATTAATAAAATACATAAATATATATTTATAGACATATACAATACACATAAACACAGCCACCTAAATAATAAATACTTATACATATCAAATATATACATACGAGTAAGTATTTGATCGGGCAGTTTATAATCGTTTTATTATCCACTGCTGGGCCTCCTCGTGGAATTGTCTTGTGCACGAGGAATCTTTAGCCTCAATAACGCCACCGGCCCAAGCAGGTTGGCGTGTTCACTATTTTAGCGGCTTCATTGTCCCTTAGTCGCCTTTTACGACACCCACGGGAAGATATAGACCGATGCCAACCTACATCACACGGCAATAACCCGCAATTGCCTGTATAGTTTATACAAACTACAATTGTTTTTGTGTGGAACCTTTTTTATATAGAAAGAGGGTGGCATACTGTGGTAGGTAAGTGGGAAAGAGGGTAAGTGGATACTATCGCCCATGGACACCCTTGAGTACATGCCAACTTCAGTCCAGAACAACAAACTACGGCATGCCCCTGGATGCGCTGCATACCTTTGTTGATGTAAGAATGAATTTGGAGAAAGGGTTGGGGAAATGGTAAGTTAATCTTGAAACTCGTGCTTTGGATTCATCTGGTGACCCATAATAGAGGTGTAATGTAATTTTTCCGAAATTCGAAGTGTTTTTTCAAAATGTACTTAATGTAGAAGCTTTTAATTAAACAAATGATTTAGATTTAAAAGCAATAACTAGACCTACAGAAAATTCTTTGACTTCAATGCATTTTTGTATTCATAACTGACTGAAAAATGTTTCATTGTTTTGTAAACATGATGACAATCTGCTATGATAGTCCGAAGCGTTTTAAGATTTTATAACTTGTTTGTATATTTCTTCCACTTTGAAGAGGAAATGCTTTCTTCTATGCCAACTATTTACCTATAATTGATACATGCCAACGTCAGTCCAAAGTAACAAACATCGCCACGCCTTCGGACGAGCTGCCTACGTTTGGAGTATGAGGATTTTTTTTCATCCGTTTACACCTAATCAACCTTGGGGGATGGGGGTAGGATGGAAGTCACGAGTAATGTAATAAGGTGTTACTTATTCCATTATACTCTCCATTCAGTGAACATAGAAGGGAACATGATGTAGGACTGACATGGAATTTATGCACCAGTCACCTTATATCCCGTTGGCTGCTGGTGATTTTAGCGACGTCCCTCGATATGGCCGGGTCTCCACAGGTCAATTGGTTCCTTATAATTCTTATTTATACTCGAATTATTATTAAGAACAACCAAAATTATAATTTATATCAATTTTAAGCCAATAATTTTGCTTCCCTCAGTAATACATTTATGATTCATATTCTTTTGTTTTGTAGAATTGAAATATACTAATCAATTAGGCATAGCTTAAAAAATAATTGTACTTAGCTGGTTCAAGCAACTACTTTGTCACCTCGCATAATGCGATGGCTCCTAAGATACAGCCCATGCCAAGTTTGAGGACCGCCATATATTACACAGCTTGTGAACATATTTTGTTCACAAGAGTAGTTTCAATATACTTTGTAAACCGGTGTCCTCAGTAAATAAATGTGTGTGTGTCCTGATTTAAAAATCGGGTTTTGTCAACCAAATTAAAATATTATTTAAAAAGTATCAGGGGGCATGATAGTGCCCCCCGCCATGACTCGCCGCCATGCATATGAATAAATGAAATGTATGAATGAAATAATTTTTATTGCTCAACGAAATAGTCATGACAAATCACAACTAAACCTAGATATACATTATGCCTCAAACGTCAGTTTTATCGCTGCTAATTTTTCTACCCTTGCATTGGGCAGAAATAATCTTTTATTTTCGTTCTATGTATTATTTTGCCCAGTGTGGCAAGATTTGCTTGAATGGAATGTCAGAGTTATTGAAATTACTATAATCGACAAAGTGACTAAAAAGTATTGATAAGTAGTAGGTACCTAGTCGAATAGTTTCCTTATAACTTCTTTTTATTTGTACACACAATTATAGTTTTAAAATTTTAATTTAGCATTTCAATTTTAATTTATTCTTTTAGGCTGTGTTTACTTTTAAGTGATGTTGTCGTGCCTATATACTTATAGGCACGACAACATCGTGGCATTTATATAATTAACATTCTTGCAAGTAACTCTTTCATTTATATGATGTACTAGCGACCCGCCCTCACTTCGATTCGGTTTATTAAATTTAAAACAATCGGAATAAGATATTTTCCTGCGGTAAAATGGAGCCTATATTTTAAGTTAGACCTCTAGCAATACATCGGTGAAAACTGCATTCAATTCCATGCAGTAGTTTTTGCGTGATGCGTGTACAAACATACATACAGACAGACAGGCAAAATTTCTAAAATCTGTTGTTTTGGCTTCTGTTGCTCTAAGAAAGTTTTTTTTCAATATCTATAATGTACAGACATCGGCCTGTTACAATTTTATTATATGTAAATAGATGCTCTGTTGGTGACCTTTAATAAATGAAGTTTAATAAATTTGGGCAAAATAAACCATTAGTTAAAATTTTATATTCAAAATCGGATCTGAAATCCTTTAGTTAATTCAGTCTACCGATTAGTATTTCCGATTAAAATTTCAGTTGGCGTCTACTGAATCGATTAAAATTTCAATCGATTTAATCGCAACTTTGGTCAATTATAGTATTGGCAAAACAGTTCAACTATTCGGAGACATGCTCTTATTATGTTTCATATTTTTTTATTTTTTTTTATCTCGTTGGCTATCGGTCTAGACCAGGGGTCGGCAACCTGCGGCTCGCGAGCCACATGCGGCTCTTTGGATGTGAAGCTGCGGCTCTTTAGTCTTTACTTGAATAACCATGCAAAGCCATCGCTCCCATTGAATTTGTTTGCTCAATTGTTTGTTATTGAAATACAAGTTAGTGTTGTAAGTAAATGTTTAATTGTTTTAATTTTTTACTTAAATAATAAGTGATTATCTAATAATACCATATATATATATTATCTAATTTGTTGTGAAAAAACACTACTTATATATGAATAAATAGATATTTTTCTTATGAATAAATAGATTAGTTTTTTTTATCAAAAAACTTTATTTATGCAAATACTATTTATTGTTGGCAAGAAAAAATTTTGTGGCTTCAAAAACTGAAATTTTGTAAATTGTAATTTTTGGCTCTTCCGTCTCAAAAGGTTGCCGACCCCTGGTCTAGACACCTCGTCACGCCATGAGCTCTTGAGGTGTCAACGGCAGAATAAAAAGAAAGGAAACACGCACACATGCACAACGCGGTTAATGTGAACACATGTTTACATGAGAGAATTAAGTATGTCATCATGGGGGTTATCTTTCCTTCGCAAATAATACCTATTTAAAAGAAATTAGATGGCAGATTGTCACCAGACGAGTCAATTTACATATAAATATGTTTATAATAGCCGCTGGGCGCACTCGACTGGCCACGTTACCCGTCTCTCACAGACTAACTTCAATACACTGCATTTCCCACTTTATCTTATTTTCTCAAAGTACATACGTGTTTCGATGGTGAGTGAGATATGCCAGAGCTCATTCCCATCCCATTCTATCCTATCCCTCCCCATTTTTCCAACCCATTCTCCAAATCCGTTCCTATATCTCTAAAGGTGGGCAGCGCATCCGGGGGCGTGCTAACACTTGTAATTCTGGACTGATGTTGACATGTATTAACATGTATATTGACATCCGTCAATGGGCGACAGTATCCACTTACTGGAAGGAAAGGACGAGGGTTAGCCTAAAATCAATGAAATTGTGCTTATGTTAATACTCGAACTCACCCAAAAACAACATAATTCTACTTTTACATAATTTGTAATAAATATCACTTGTTCGATTTAATTCTAACATGCAGTTACTTCGACTAATACTAAATGTCTTTACAGTATCACAAATGTAATAAATGTTATAATGATTCACCTAACTTATTTGTCCAGGTAAGTCACGGCTTATTTGATTATTTATTTGTTCAATGTTTAACTGACGTGTAACAAACATCTCGTAGCATACGTAATGCCTTAATAAACACTAAATTACTTATTTAGCTTGAATTATGTATACCTAAAAAGTTCCTACATTAACAGATTGATTTTTGTCTTCGTCCAATAATTGAAATTTTAAATATGTTTGATAATTACGATAAAATATTAAACCTTAATGTATAAAAAAATCAAACGTATATTGTTGCCCTAATATGTCTTTTTTCCTTTTTACAGATTGTAATCCTAATATACGAATATAGTTCAGATTCAAACATAGACAAGAAAAATCGCATTTGGCTCAGTTACAACAATGCAAATGGAACTGATACTTCAGCATTCGAGGAGCAGTTTACCAAAGTCTTTAACTTTAACAGAAATACGATTAAATTGTTACCACTAATATTCAAGGCTTTAAGAGAGAATAGATATTTCGAAAAAGCCATTGAAGACACAAGTATAAATCCTGTAGATGATAAAAAAGTCGCCACAGAGACCTATAGAAAAAAGATTATGTCTGACTCCAGAAATTGGTTCAAGTGGCCCGCTTCAAAGTTATACACTATAGAATACAAAACATCGCCGATACTCTTAATAAATCCTACAAGAAGCTTGGAATACTACAAGAAAATTCAGAAGATCAAAGATTACCGAAGAGTTTTAAACTATGTTGACAAAATGATAAATGAAAAAAACGGATTCGGATCAACAAAATCTATAATAAAAAAGGAATATGTTAAATCAGAAAGACAACCAATAATAAAATCTACTATTCCCATAAAAATACGTAAAATTACTAAATTAGAAAACATTAAGAATCATACACACACGAGAAATATTAAACGAGAACCAAAAAACGTGATTGAAAATTGTAAATGTCCAAAAAAATTGGGTGAATTATTGAATAAACTTATCTCAAGTATTCAGAAGTTAACACCAGATGTTATTAAAGCTAATAAAGGATCGCCGGGTCTGTGCAACAGTACGAACACCAAAATAAATTCTATAAAATCGATGTCGGAATTCACAACTCATGTTACCACTACCTCTGTTGATACTACGCCTGCTCCAGTGACAACCACTACTATCAATACTACTAGTATTAAGATTACTGAGAGTACCACTCCTGACCCCTTTCATATTTTAAGCAATGTTTTAAATAACACACCAAAAGCTCCCAATGAGGTTAATAAAATTATTTTGAGGAAACAGGATTTAGAAAATATGTATGAAATTACACCTAATAATGATTTAAATTTTACATTTTTAAATAAAATGACATCACAAGAGAAGGATGATCATATTAACGATACTGATATATTAGAATCTAATTTCGTGAAGGATATCAAAATTGCGACATCTAAGGAATATGTTATTGAAGCTACTGAAATAGATGATAATCTAAATCATAAGACCACAAAGCCAATGGAAAGTAAAAGAATAATGAATAGTTTTTTAAAATATGTAACTGATAATATAAAAAATAATGAGAAAGAAAGCAACAAGAATACAGAAGAATATCGTATTCTCGGGAAGACAACTAAGCCATCACTGAAAACCAAACTGACAACAGAAAATTCAGTTAATCAATTTTATTTCATGAAATATCCAGTTTTGCAAGAGAAGACAACAGAATCATTTAACAGGCGAGAGCCAAAATTTCCTAATGACTCTGATTATGTTACGAATACAATAAAAAACATTACATATTCTAACGCTCTAAATATAAAATCACGTAAAGGCAATGGACCATTCGAACAACATATTAAAAAAATCGAACCCAAGTTCTCAGTCAAAGCCACAAATAAAACTCTTAGAGTAATTGAAGCATCAACCTTTCCCAGCAATAATGATATCCGAAAAAGATATCCAGCTTTTGATACATTAGAAAAAATTGGCAATGTATTCTATGCACCTATACCAGACAATAACGAAAATATTTCAAAGTATATTAAAAAACAGACGGAACATGGTGAGTTTAGTTACTTGGACAAAAATGTAGATAGTATATTGAATAGCAAAGGTACTAAAGAACAAACAGTAAAAACGAAATACCCCAGACCTGATGAAACCTTATCAGACGTAGAAGGTTTTAGATATACACTTGATGATGAATTTGATGAGGAAGTTTATAAACCAACTGATAACTACTCGAAGCAAAAGAGTCTTATGAAAACGTTAAAATCCAAGCCAACGACAGATCCATTGCAATTGATGCATAACCAAAAATTATACAAATCGAACAACATAGCATCTTATTTAGACATTAATCGCAATAACTGGAAGCATGGTGATGGTATACAAGATTACGACTATAAATACGATTTTACTTTAAAATAGTTACGCAAATAGACCTTAATGCCATTGTTATTTAGGGGTTTGTTATTAAAAAGGTTACCCTATAACAGAATGTATTACCTAATTTTTGTACATGATGTCATAATCTTGTTATTACTGTTCATACAATAAAACGATTAAGTTATACAATTTTCTTTCATTTAATTAGGATAATAAAAATAGTGTGAATGCACGTTTAACTTATTGCGGCTTTAGATACTACTGTATATATTGAAATTATTAGGAACATCTGAATATCGCAGCAACAGTTATATCGCAAAGTCTAAAAAGTACTTTTAGAAATTTCAAACTGGTGAACGGTTTTTAGTGGACTGTCTATTATTAATTAGTCGAGAAACAAAGACTATAGTAATAGAAGAAACAAAACTTAAAGGATCTGAATATTTTTACAAAATAAGATGTAGCTAAACGGCTATACTTATTACTATGTAAGAACATATTAAAGAATTCGCTTTAAAATACATGAGGTATAACAAGACTTGTTTATTTTGAATTAAATTCAATCCTACGAATAAATATTATAAAGAATTAGGTTACAAAAAATAGCCTAATAAATAAAATAAATATAATTTTGTTTCAGGTAATACTACTGATCTACGAATACGCGATTGCAGTAGAATCTAGCTTAGTACAAAGAACGAGGAATGTTCACAAACAAAATAATATAATAAACATAACAAATGACAATCCAATTGCCGACAGACTTGACCGGGGATTTTTACGGTTCGATCAAGATTATTACGAACGAATGCCTCTCCTTGTGAACGCAATGCAGGAGAACAGCTACATTGACCCTACAATGGATACGCCTATAGCCCCAAAAAAGAAAGGAAAGAACTATATAGCAAATTTTACTAGACTCAATACACAAAGAACTGATTATAAAACTAGTCTCATTAGGAGAACCAGTCCTCGCCCTTTTCTCTTTGAATATAGAAGTCCTACTCCTACGCCGTTTAGTAAGACTTATGGTTCAAGAAGTTGGATTGAAAGTTATCGTAACGCTCAGAGGCTCAAAAACCTGCAAGAAGTTATAAATTACTTAGAAAAAACTATAAACGCAAAGTTTGGAGAAGTTTATCCTGTTGCAAGGAACACGGCCCATATAGCTTTTTCAGGTGTCTACGTGCAGCCAAGTGATAATAAAATTCAAGAATCCAAGCCTACACCATCTACAATACTTCGCGATTTATTGGCACAAAGTTCAAATAATATAGATAATAGTAAAGCGAATCACAAATCCGACCCTTTGTTCAATTTTAAACCAGATAATCCTGGAGACGTGAATTTATTAGCTGATGCTTTCTTAAGATTTGCTCCTATACCTACTCCGAGTTTAATGAAAGATATAATATCTTCTAAAGTCCCAATGTTCCGTCCAATTTCGCATCGAAAAAGAAATTGCATTGGAATTATTTGTGATGAAAACCCTGACATAAAAGTCGTTAATCTACTAAACGATGATATTAAAATTACAGAGTCCCCTACTGTGACACCTAAATCATTTAGCGTTATGCTAAATTTAATACCACTCCATCCAAATATCGGTATGGATTTAAAGTATGAATTTAAAAGCACTCAAATGCCATTGCGCGAAATTTATATCACAACTTCGAAACCGAAAGTAGGTTTTAGAAGAAAATCTACAACACCGATTCGAAGAGTTTCTCAATACAAAAGGCCAAGAATCTTGAGTAATGACAGTGTTCACAAAAGTGACAATCATATTAATATGAAAGTAGTAGAAAATATGAACAGTAATGAACCTAACACTGGTACTAAAATGATAGTTCACGTAAATGTTTATCCACCTAAAATAACCGATATTAGAAAAGATACAGACAGTGTAACAGAAGGTTTTTTAACAACGCCTAATACAAATAAAATCCCATTTACCTCTGAATTTCCTGTGAAATCTGCTACGCACGTAGAAGATTATCACGTAGGAAGTTCTGGAATAATACCTATTGAATCACGATCTGATCCAGAACTAGCAAAGGTAACAACAATAATACCGTTCTTCGACTCAAAAAATCTAACACCTGACATTAATACATGGCCCACAACCCCACCAGAAATTTTAAAATTTAGTCACGAGGATGCTAAAATACCCGAAGACTATAAAAGACTGATAGAAGAGGAAAATCGCGAAAAAGAGGTGACGCCGATAGAAATAACCAGAAGGAATTCCACAGACAGTTTCGGTATTGAAGATGAAGAGACTGAACCCAGAACACTTGTAGTGAAACTCAAGAATGGAGTAGAAAGGACGAGTCAAGCGTCCATTAAAGAGGAAACAATGTTAGCTGAAGAAATAGAAATGACAACAATAAAAACTTATGTGCCTCAAATAAACGGTCATTACAGGAGTGTTAATCAGAATTTGAGAAACATAAATATTTGGATGGACGCTAATAGTGATAGAAAAAGAAAATTGAATGTGTCTGGGACAGGTTTTCGTAAGCCAACTTACATACGAACTTATGTTGAAATTACGAGAAATAAAACTACGAATTCCAGCGACAATTAGTACCTACTTATTGATTGCCTGCTTGAACAATTATTGTACGAGTAATATTGTTTTCTTGTTTCTCTATCGTGACCCACCGACTTTATTCATTATTATGTATTTTTTTGTTCTGATTTATTTATAGCTTACTTAATATTATGTGCTGTTACTATTATTATGTGGGCACAATTATAAATAAGTATCTTAATAATGAAATTTAATTTACTTAATCCACCTATATTAAGTTATTTAGTATGGCCAGGGAGATAAACTGGTAAGAATGGAATGGCTAGAAGGATGGAATGGTTTTGGGTACAAAGTCCAATACGCCAGAACACCAATAACATCAAGAGCCATAGTTAGCCTATGGAAATTATTTGCGAACTAATAAGGTAAATTAAATGGTTATTTCACTCACTCACTCGTACTCATCGATTTGAGAATACATACTAGGTATGTTATACAACTTACCTACGAACAATCTAGGCCAGACACGTTAGAGTCTAATAATGTTTAGTAGCTCTCGAATTCTTATTACGTAGTAATTACTTATGTTTCAATTTTGTGTTTTTAATGAATTGATTCACTGATTCATCTGATTCACCCCCCTTAAAAGTTGAAAACCAAGTTCTTTGTTAAGAATGTAAGATGTGTAATCTACTTATAGTACCTATACTAGCTGTACCCGGCATGCGTTGCATGCCCGGTATTTTTTTGCACATAATATATAGAGTCCTATGTCCATCTGGAATAATGTACCTTTCAAATGGTGAAAGAATTTTTCAAATAGGTGCATTGGTTCCGGAGATTACGCTCTACATACACACAAATTCACAAAATTCGCTCTCTCTCTCTTTATTATATTATAGTATAGGTTCCCTTAGAGATGCGAACATCGATACGGTATATCGATATGATAAGTACGTACTACACTGACTTACTTGCCAGAAACAGACTATGCTTAACTACGTGACCATTCGTGTCCTAAATTCAATAAAAAATATATTAGAACTGATGCCTCTCGCCCTCAAGTAAGTATTGTAGCATTATAATTTGTAAGCGTAGTCTGTAGCCGATTTTAAATGTTTAGTTTTTGCGCTTCTGGTGCCACATGTCCTCAAAAACAAGAACTATCACAAGTTGCACTCCTACTGTTGTTGGTTTTCGATTTAATTTTGTTGCGTTTGTGCAGCTCGAATATATAGTTTAGAATATTTCCCATAGATGGCGTTGTAAATAATAACAGGTTGATCAAAGTATAGGAGGCGCATGTAAATGTATGTTACGTATTCTTATCAATTAATGATTTAGGTAATCGTGAACAATGCTTTTGCTATATAAAAATAAAAACAGAGTTTGTCGGATAACTTTAAATTATGAAACGTTATTATGTATGAAGTTATTGAATAATTTTAATTTAATAGTTATTATTATGTGAAAGTAAAAAATATTCTTTGTCTTTGTCAGATACCTTAACCTTCTAGATGAATGATATTTTATTCATTCGAATGTTACATTCTTAAACGGGCTATAAAATTTAGTGCATTTCATAAATAACGCATTCGCATGCACGCCTCACCTTTTCACTACAATGACCTTAATGCAACTGTTTCGTTCGTTCGCCCTTTAAAAACATGACCTAAAACACCATCCGTCTCTCTCTAACACTTCTGACCTCACACATTCTATCCCAACTCACGCATCTCAAGAAAAACCCCGTTACTTTTACCCGTGCAAAAAGGTTCTAGTGATCTGCTGACGACGAAAGGAACTGCGTATTGCTGTCTCCTCCACACTCGGAGGTGTATGAACAAGAGAGTGAAGGAACGTTGCGTGATACAAATCCGGTCGGTATCCGTAGACCGGTGCTGCAACTTTTTGACAGTGCGTTTTAAACTTCGCGGAGTCGCTTCGTGAGATAATCATGGCTCGCATTAAATAAAAAAAATTGTTTAATGGTGTTTAATTTCAAAGAAAATGTGCAGTGCTATATGAAGTGGTGATAGTGTGGTTGCTCCATTTAAGTTGTTTTTAGAAAGGTACGTATTTGGACATAACGGAACAAAATAACAGTTAGTCAGAGGTCTGTTTACACACGGAACTTTCTTTGGATTACACCAAAATTAGTCATCAAGGACGGATCTCTAAATAGGTCAAAAGATGTTACGAGCAAAAAGTTACCTACATTTAATTTTAAATTTAAAATAATATTAAAATTGGAATCAATCTTAACGATAAATATTTTAACATTTTATCATAATATAACTATTAAATTTTGTCTGTTACTATTGCATTTATCAAATCAAAATTAAAATATTTATTATAACAGTAATGTTCTATTATTGATTATATCATATAACTAAAAATATGTATGACATAATTATCACCTCAAACAATGTGTTCAATAACATTACAACTTTTTTAACACATCACTTTATCTATATCGAAATATTAACTATACATATATGAAGGTACAGATACATTACGAAAACATTGGCCATCGGCTAATCCGGAAACAGCCGAACGCGTCATCCACGTCTAGTTGATTCTAGTTTCGCTGTTATTGACTTTAGTGAAATCTTGAAAAATCACCATAAAATATGTTTCTTGTATAAAAATCGGATGTTAGAACACAATGTTACTCAACGGAAGCTTGAAATCGTTGTTTCGTTAAATTTCTAGTTATAAAATATTAATCAAAGTCAATGAGTCTAAACCGGCGATAGGGATTCCTTCGCTCAAAAACATCACAATAATAATGAGTAGTTCGGGGGATAGCTTTTCATCCCAATTGCCCACGAGCGAATTTTTTATTTATAGATAAAAGGCGGCAGACGAGCATACAGTCCACCTGATGGTAAGTGGATACTGTCGTCCATAGACATCCGCGATACATGCCAACATCAGTCCAGAATGACAAACGTTGGCATGCCCGCGGATGCGCTGCCTACCTTTGCAGATTAAGGAATGGATTTTTTTTTTTTTTTTTTTTTTTGTCTTGGAGGGGAAATCCTCATTGGATTCCTTCCGCCTTAAAAGTGATCTATTCCTGGCGGAAGGATATGCCGGACTTATACCGGCTAAAACCCCTCCATCGCGTTGTACCCCTGATGTGGAGGTCAGGGCCTGTGTTTTCCTGATTTGTTTATTTCTTATTTTGATTAATTTTCTTTTGTTGTGTTTGGTATTTATATATACCGTCAGAGTCTAATCTATGTTTTTCGCCTTTTGACTCCTGATGTACAGGTCAGGAGTCTTTGGGTCGTCCTGTTTACACAGTTTGACTCTGATGTATAGGGTCAGAGTCATTCAACGCGTTTTTAATACTTAATTTTCTAAGTTATCTTATTTTATTTGTTGGACCCCGATGTATAGGTCGGAGTCCCAGTCATAATATTATAAAATCTTATCCGCTAAATTCTTGTCTCTCGCTCCTTCCGTCCCATCTTTCGCGCGGTTTCCCGTCTATTTATTTCTGTTTATTGTTCTTCCCGCCACATATCTACAGAACTCCAGGAGTGTCTGTCTTCTCTGGTCGCTGGCCATGATGTGAGCGAGGCTATCCCTTGTCAGGCTGCTGTCCATCCTCATTTCCGCCTCAAATCTTCTTCTACCATATACAGGGCAATCAATGATTAGGTGCAATATGCCCTCAGCCGCGTCTGGGTCACAGATACACGCCGGACTCTCCTTGCACCTAAAGCGATTCAGGTACTCAGAGAATCCGCCGTGTCCCGTCAACACCTGTGTGATGACTGACTCCAACTGGATTTTCCTTATTATGCCATATGCCCTTATGGCGTCCGGTAAGAAGGTTTTTGTTACCGCTGCTGTATCGCCCTCTTTGTAGCGCCGGTTCCATTCATCAAGCGTGTCCTCTCGGATCTGTCGCTTGATAAATGAGACCGGGTAGCTATCATACTCTGGCTTAACCTTGAGGTTCCTGGCAGCTAGTTTGGCCAGTTGGTCAGCGCGCTCATTCCCTTCCAGCCCCTCGTGTGCTTTAATCCAAAACAAAGAAACTTCTTTGTTTTGGAGTAGTAAGGAATGGATTGGGAAAATGGGGAGGGTGAGGATGGGATGGGAATGGGCTCTGACATATCTCACTCACTACCGAAACACGTACATATATCGGGGAAATACGATAAAGTGGGAAATGTAGTATATTTCAAGGTAGTCTTCTGTGATAGAGGGGTAACGTGGCCAGTCGAGTGCGCCCAGCGGTTGTGGGAATGCAGCATGCACTCTCCCCCTACAATAGGCAATAGTTCACAACATTTACACTATCGGCCAATCGAGTACTTTGAATAAACTCCTTTGCAGCACATTATTAACTGATTCAATAAGCGATTGGGCGGCGACAACCGCAAATACAATGTTGTAGAACAAACCTCGTCATTTAGTTATTAGAACAACGAATGTGACCTTTAAAATCATCGTAATAACGCGTTTACTAAAGTACCTACCTAAATTTAAAAAACAAACAGAAGACTCCTGCGTCCAAGTCTTATATGAACATAAGGTATATTGAAATAAACTTAAATTAATGAAACAAGCTATAAATAGCATAGCTTAGAGCATATTTACTGCATATTTAGTTTGTAATCTATCCCTAATCGCGTGCCGCAGTCGGTTAAAGTATGTAATCTTGTGAACGTTTGATTGACCAATGCTTTATAATTACTCTAAAATACATGGTCCTATTTGATTACACGGCCATTTTCTATTTTTAAACTCCGCTGCTTAGTTTCCGTCCCCGTAGTAGTTTTTCTACGAGACAATCCCTCATTGTTACCTAACAACAATGCACGTCTGTTCGTGATGTCATGAATAAGGCTGTTTTCGATTTTAAGGTTGGTTTTAAGGTAACGATAAAGGCTCACAATCTCACAATCTCACGATGCCAGCGTCTGTTGGAAGAGATATTTTGGTATTTTTCGTGTCAACGTGGCTGCTACCTTGATACGCTGGCGGTAGCTATATTCGCTCATTACAGCGAACATTGGCAAGTGTCGCTGTCGTAAATACGAGTATTTAGTAGGAAGGGGTAAATGCTCGCTACTGCCATGCTAAATGACACGAACTACAGCTGCTCCGTAAAGAGCAGGTATAAGTTGTAGACCTTTACGAATCTTAAATAACGACATATAGTTTGTTTGTATTGTCGCCAGCCCCATACTGGACCATCCACTGATGGACTTGGGTCTTGCGCACGAGGGATGTATAAATGCATTAGTGGCCAAGCGCGTTACGAGTCCACTCTTTTAGACATGATTTAGTTCCTCAGTGCTTGCATGATTGTAAAGGGGGATATGACAGATTGTTATCAAAATAGTAGTGTTAGGTACTAATAAAAAATCGATTTAAATAACCGGAAAATGTCAGGAGCAATGACAACACTAGACTTTGTTTGTGACTCCACCCACGTTAGTGTAGGTTTACAATACCGTCAGTCTATTTCTCTCCTCTACTGGATATAGGCCTCTCCCAAAGCTCGCCACCAGACACAATCTACTACTCTTGTCATCCAGTCACCTGGCCATTGAAGGACTCGTCTACTCTTTCGGTTGTCGGACCTGCCACAGACATGGCAGGCCATGTTGCCACTTCAGCTTGCTGTTTTATTAGATACTACTTAAATAAGTTAAGCATGTGTCGTGTCAACCTGTTTTAGAGAAGCATTACTTCATCTCTTCCCGTGGGCGTCATTAAAGGCGATCAAGGAATAACAGAGTCGCGACCAAAAGTCCTGAGAAACTACACCACCTGTAAAAGAGTGCAGTCGACAACCCTCTTGGTCAGCATGACTACCTCGTCGAAAAAAATACTTATAATGCCAAAAAGCCTATACCATAAACAATAGTAAGCGTTGCTTATCTGGCTTATATGGCATGCATGTTCATAGATCTTCCTACCTCGTCGGAAAAATACTTATAATGCCAAAAAGCCTATACCATAAACAATAGTAAGCGTTGCTTATCTGGCTTATATGGCATGCATGTTCATAGATCTTCCTACCTCGTCGGAAAAATACTTATAATGCCAAAAGCCTATAAATACCATATACACTGAGCTATTAGACGTCGAGTTCCTCTGCCAGCAAAAAGAGAACGTTCAATTATCACAATTTCTCACGCACCATTGTGCATAGTTCAGTGACATGGAGGTCGAATACAGTACCATTGTTGATAAGTGCAACCTACATAAATTAAGGATTGTTGGGGCCGTCCTCACGCGACCATTTGTAATGGTGGTTACCACCTACACTACTTACTGCTACTTGCTGGTTACTACATGGAGAGGAGTATATCACTCTTTTTAAATAAAAATATAAAGCTAAAAACTTCTTTTAGAGAAAGAAGGCGGCATTCGAGCGCAGTGATAAATGGATACTGTCGCCCGTGGACATCTACGCTAAATGCCAACATCAGTACAGAGCGACACACGTTAGTACGAGCCCGGATGCGTTTGGCGATTTAGGAATGAATTTGGTGAAAGAATTGAGAAAATGGAGAGGGATAGCATGGGAATTGCCTCTGGCAAATTGCATTCACTACCTAAATAAGTACCATACCTACATTAGAGGAATATTCTGTGACAGAAGAATATCAATTTTACCGTTTATTAATTTGGGGAGCATATAGCTTTAGAACAGCTATACTCAACCTTTTTTTCCTTCGAGCCACATACATATGTTTGCCAAGTTACACGGGCCTCAACATTTTTGAGTGATGATTTTTTTTAGGTCACACATTTAAAATTAGTTAGTGGGGACCTGGTTTTACATTTACTCGGCATGTAATAAATAAAACACAAAACCTAAATATATCCAAACGTTTATTTAAAAATTAGTGTGATATTTGATATTGAGACAAACTGTTTACTATTTTAGACAAATCGGGTTTATAATTGCTACATGCTACTCTCAATACATCATCAAAGTGAGAATCAGTAAGCCGATTTCTATATACGTTTTTTGCATATTTCATTTTAGAATACGATGATTCACAAAGATATGTTGATGCGAACAACGTGAGCAGCAGGTGGGCACATTTTTTTACAGTCATGTATTTTTCAGGTTCTAATTTCCAAAATTCGGTGAACTCCTTTTCCTCTCTTTTCTTTTTCTCTCTTCGCAGAAACCGATGAATGTTCTCGCGCATCTCGCTCAAGATTTTAAAAACTTAGAAACCTACAGTTTTAAAAAACATTTTCCTAATAATAGTGTTTCGGGCAGCACGTAAAAGCTTGGCGGGCCGCAGGTTGAGTATGGCTGCTATAGAACATCATATTTAAATACACGTGAAGATTTAAAAGCTATTCGCTAGCTACCACAAGTAAAAACTAGAATATCATATTCATAGCTGGAGTGGTTAAATTTAAAAAGATAGAATGGATAAAAAGAAAGAGAAGATAAATAATCGAGTTTTTAAATTCTTGAAGCATTGATCCCTAATTGTTAATAAGTAGATTTACTTAATCGATCGGTAGTGGTGTCATTAATCGATCCAATATCAGCAGAACATTAAGAATTTTAGTATCGACATATGTCGTTTTTTTGGGATATCGGGATTGTGAGATTCGTGATTCGAATGAAAATTCAATTTACAAGCCATCCGTTCATATAAAAAAACTTTTGTCGCTTTTTTCTCCAAACCCCCATTTTTCCTAACTGTGTTTTAAGCTGAGCAGTGTACCTATCTAATACCTATAGTAATAAAAGATGCATTATTATTCTTAATCTTTATATTCGCTATCGTCCACAAATTGGTAAAACCATACATACATACAATACATCGCAATACATACGGAACATGCCGAATTGTAATTACCTAACAGCTACCAAAAAACATATACTAGCAGCTAGCAAAAACATATACTTACACAAATATTCGACGCGCGCGCGCGCACGCACGCACAGTAGCAAACAAAAGTACAAATCGCATAATATGTAGATTTTACATAATTTTACCATACCATCAGCCTGTGTCCACCATCTCTCCACTGCTGAATAAAGTCCTCTAGAACCCCTACCAAACACGGTCTTCTGCTTTTTTCATCCAGCCGCTACCGGCGACATTCTTCAAGTCATCCCGGTACATTGTCCACTGTCACTTCAGCTTGCTGATTCTTTGAGCTGTGTCAGAACTTTAGTTCTTCGTTACAGATTTTGCACAGCAAACAACCTCCAAGTAAGAGACTCTGAGCGAATTTGCACTTATGAATCTGGCCTACCCGCGTCAGAAATTACGTTTAGGCACCATATGTCATAACAGGCAGGATGCATTATTAAGTGATTTGCATAATGTTGTTATTAATTGGATGATTTGTAAATGAACGTCAGAATCCATGAGTTATATTCTGAAGTATTTTCAAAGTCACTCAAGCCAATTATGCACGAATAAACGGCAGGTCTAGCAACAATAAATACGTAATGCATTTTATTAAATCTAGACTGGCATAGGCAGGTACGCGTTGTGGGTGACCTTGTGCATAAGAATGGTTCAACTTTCTGCAAGCTTGAATAGACATTACCAATTTTATTTGCTGTGGAACCGTTTTAAAGGGAAATGTGTACGGAAAAGAAAAATGTCTGTCCATTGTTTTAAACAAAGACTTATGATTTGAGAGTTACCTAAGCGCCGGTGATTGAAGTAGCAAAGCTATTTTTATTGATTACAAAAAGATTTCACTTCTATTCACAGATTTATTTATTCTTTACTAGCTGACCCGACAGACGTTGTCCTGTCCAAATTACAATAATTCAATTACAATTTCAATTACAATTACAATAAGTTCAAACAAAAATCCCATAGAAAGAATCACTTTCAGTTTTTCCCGAATTTTCCAATTTTCCGGGCAACTTTTCCAATTTTTATTTCCCTAAAAACCTTATTCGGACTATTACGAACATTTTGAAAAAAAATAGCCAAATCGGTCCAGCCGTTCTCAAGTGATGCGCTTACCAACGAACAGAATTTAATTTTTATTTATATAGATTGCACATAGTGAGAAAAGGTGAACTTAATGCTTAAAAGCCTTTTCTCGCAGTCAACCTTTAGACTACACAGACTAACTAATAGACTAAACAGTTAAAATTAGGTATGTAAAATTCTATCACCAAATGATTCCGACGTATTAAATTTAATGCCATATTATTAATACATACATATAAATACATATCTACAAACCTACAAACGTACAAAAGGTTCTTATAACAACAAATGTCAAACTATTTGTTTTAATAATAGTAATCCATTATTTAATAGCACTTAACAAAACCTCTGGTACATTTATTGACGTCACACAGCTATGTTTGAGTAAAAGTCACGTTAAACTTAAGAATCGTTATTAAACGTGCTCTAAGACGATACGAATGACCTTGAAGTTGTTGTTACATGACTTCCTATTAATTATTTATAAGTATTAAATCCCGGACACGTTCTGTCGCACGCAAAACGCATTCTAAATATACTGCACCTCATTATTGTTGATGTCAACAATCGTCCAGTGTTTTTGTGCATAATGTTGGTGATAATCGAATAAAAGCATGACTGCGTTTTTCGTGAGCTGCCAGGAAGTCCAATTCTTTTGTCCTTAATTTACTAAGGTGTAGAGAGAGGTACCTACTCCTTAGTAAACCTACTATCAGTTTACTGCACAAATCGTAACTTACTTTGACAAGACGGGATATCGAGGAGATGCGTTTTGAAATGTTTTGACTTTAAAAATTATAATTACGAAGAAAACTCTACATTGGCTCAATGTGCTAATGCGCTGTTGCCTTAAGATAAGAGAAAAAAAAAGTTTATAACACAGTTTTTGTTGGGTTCTTTCGTAATGTTAATGGGAAGCACATTCCAGAGAGAAACCGCTTGAGTAACAAAAGCATCTGATAGTTTTATTCCGTTGCAATTTCTAAAGAAAATCCTAGCTTCATAGTAGAGGGTGTAGCTGTTGCATTATTGATGTTCTTATTGTTTGCTGCACGCGTAACAATGCTTGACCGCTTTAGCCAATGGAACACATAGTAGGTAGTTAACGAAACTGAACCAGTTATGGAAGTTCGCATGTCAGTCCAATCAGATGTGACTGAGGGTGGGGATAGACTGCGCATGCGCAAACTTCTAATGTAGGGGGTGTCTTAACAAAACCTAACCCTCAAGGCATATTACAGCATATTACAGCGGGCCGCAAAGTAGCGTCAGACAGCAAATAAAATTTGATAAGTAATTCCGAAGGTTTACCCATGGGAACTATGTCACAACGGATTCACATGCAATTTAAAACACTTTATATGGTCTTATATTTCCTGTACTGGTACTTTGAAGATGTTAATACCCTGTTATTGCATAAATATATTTCTTAAAAAGCAAGGATAAACATATTAAGAGTACATCATATCCGAAACCTTATATAAGTATTTCTTCCTGTCGCTCGGTGACACAAAACGTGCATTCCAAAATGATCAAACCTTGCTCTTTGCCAAGTTAATTATTGCTGCGTCTACTACAAAAGAGCATTTTTTGCATATTAACACACAGCCTAGAAAAAATAAAATGTCGACCACACATTCGCAGTTTGCACAGACGTTTAATAAAGGAGGTGTTGTAGGCGGAGATAACCAAATAAGTTAAATATGCGCGGGTGTCTGCCTGAATCTCCATTCAGTTGGCAAAGTGTAAAGTAGATAGTAAGTACATCATGTTTAGTATTTCTCTACCTATTCATAAATCCGCCATATTTGTGAAAGAGCAAAGCCATCTTAGATTATGTGGACTTCTGATGTTAAATATCTCTATCGGATCTACGCATGCGTGGTCAACTCCTCCTGGAATTTATAGGTGGTGACAAGTGACAAGTAAGCCAGTAAGCAATTTCTTCACGAAGGATGTATTGTAGGCAGATATAGACAAACTTCTCAGTTATGAGTGGAATTTAGAAATCTCATTAGAAGTTTCATTTAGAATTTAGAAAATTCACGTCCATCACCTCCAGAAAACGAGTATTTATCATGTAATTTGCCCGTGACCATGAAACAATTAAAAGAAATTATGTAGACAGTATGTCATATGAGATATTTCTTTATCAGGTCTACGCAAGCGTCGTCAATACCTCCTGAAATTTATAGGTGGTGTCTGGTAAGCCACTAAACATCAAGTACGCGATATCCAACTAAATACCTGCCCATCTAGCGAACAACAAATAGAAATTGGTGAAAAATAATTCTCAACATTTGCCCACGAGACGGAAATGACGTAACAAGTATGAACTTACCTACTGTCTTATTTTTATCCTGTTAAGAACTGTGAATTTATATATCCTTTTAATTAATACTAAATACGATAAAAGACTGCACAATTATGATTTTTTTACGTAGATAGTTTGCTTTTTAATCTTTCGTTATTGCAAATTTAATTTAATGTTGCATTAATGCACTTAATATTATTCCTATTCACACAGACACGTCTATTAATTATTTATTTTTATATATAGACTAGCGACCCGCCCTCACTTCGCTTCGGTTTATTAAATTTAAAACAATCGGAATAAGATATTTTTCTGCGGTAAAATGGAGCCTATATTTTAAGTTAGACCTCTAGCAATACATCGGTGAAAACTGCATTCAATTCCATGCAGTAGTTTTTGCGTGATGCGTGTACAAACATACAGACAGACAAAATTTCTAAAAACTCTTGTTTTTGCTTCTGTTACTCTAATAAAGACCCCCATATTAGTTTTTTTTCAATATCTATAATGTACAGACATCGGCCTGTTACAATTTTATTATATGTAATAGATATTCAGGATTGATGAGTCGGACAAATTAAAAATAATATATTCTTTACATATGAACATATGAATCTCTATCTTTGTTCATATTATCAAAACAATGATTATTCTTGGTTTCTGCAACAAGCCTCTATTTAAATGGCTTCCAAAATATACCAAACAATTTTATCAAATTACTTTGCGCTATCATTGGTATTACTAAAAATTACGTCGGACCACCAAGTGAGAAATACAAAGACATTACAACACTTACAAGTTTGCCCACGAGATTGTAATGACGTAACGGATTGTTTCAAACTGTGCTCCGTACCGAGTGACCGCAAACCACTTGCTAAACTGGTTCAACTATAGTTATACTTAC
Organism: Sesia bembeciformis; assembly: GCA_943735995.1. Lineage (NCBI taxonomy): Eukaryota > Metazoa > Arthropoda > Insecta > Lepidoptera > Sesiidae > Sesia > Sesia bembeciformis. Next base: position 17,744,325 of record OX031030.1, on the reverse strand, counting down.
GGAGTAAGTTGAAAAACTTTGCTACCGATAAAATTAAAAAGATAAATAATTTCAATTTTAATTTTGGAATAGGCAATGTAAAGGAATTGAGAAAATTTAACTAGTACTCGAAATAAAGATAAAGCTTATAAAAGATAACTTGAAAACAAAACATTAATGGGACCTCTGATTAACTGACTTTAATTACTGTATTTGGTAATTACGAAGTCAATGTAGGTATTAAGAAATTTAATTACTCATATAAAGGTAGGTTCCCATCTACGATATTGTCATAGATTTTAAACGATAATTAGGAGATAAATACTACTAAAGATTAAGTTACAAAAACTAATAAATTAAAAAGAATAAATTTTATTTTAACAGATGGCAGAGATAATATTCCAGCGCCGGAAGGTGGCAACAGTGGTGAACGAGCCGAACCCATTAATAATTCTAGTGATAGTAACGTTAGTACAATTATGCTCGAGTCAAGTTATAAATAGGGTACCACACTTCGTGCCGCAGACAGGAGACATGTCACAATTCAGTCTTCCAGAAGACACACCTGTTGGCACGCCAGTATACCATTTAAAAGGTAAGTAGAAGAATTTTAATGACAATATATTATGTACAGCACAAATTCATTACAAGATCAGTCAAGAGCAGATTGGCCCAATAGAGCCACTGATACAACAAAAGAGAATAATTGCAGAGTAAATCAGTCATATCGCTCGATAGACGAAGTTGCGGAAACTGGAGTAAAACACTAAAAGTTACAATAATTAAACTTTGTGTGACGACTGTCCGTTACTGACCTTAGCTAACTAACAATTTAATCACTCACAGATATTTTTTGCAACAGTTACATTAAATAACAGCGTCGTTTTTATCTGAATATTTAGACCTGTCAATGAGAGTCTCTTTTGGTTTATAAATTATTCAGATGTTTCGTAATTGTTTTTTGCGTATTACCTACTAAATTGATCGAATAATATCAAAATTAACATCAATAAATAATGTTAGTCAAAGAATAAATACATAATTATTGATTGTGATTATTAAAGAAGCAGATTTAAAGATAACTTTCTCGTAAGTAGATTCTCACAGATTCTTGAGCCCTCGCCAGCTGGTTCACACCTTGCCGTTTGCCGAAACATTTTTCTTATGCGATTTCCAGTGGCGCAAACATGTGGGTGTATTCTCATTATACGGTAAAACCGAATGCGGTAAAAAAACCGTTTCGTGAAACCGTGAGCGGCGTACGGTAATAAAGCGGTTTCTCATAAACGTATCTCGTTTTTTTTCCAAATCTTGCTAGAAGTTCGTCAAACGCTGACATCGACATGCGATATTTTGTAGAATTTTGTTTCATCACTTCGCGATTCTAACATGAGTGTCCAAAAGTGACCTAGATTTAAACGTCGTGATACAATTGGATGCTCCAAAAATTTTCTGTTTTCTTTTATTTTTTCTACGACTATTATACCAGTAAATAACCGCGGTCGCAACGTCGACGACGTCCATCATTTACGAAACTTTTGTAGCAAACGGAACCACTGCCCCCGGTAGAACAACCGTATTAGAAGACCGACTCACAAAACGTATAAATGTGAACGCTTTAGATTTTTTTACCTTTACGGCTAAATCGTATAAGAAAACCGAATCGAATAAACCTAGGCTGATATATTAGTAGGTACCAATATATCAGCCTAGGTTATAAAATGTATTGTGATAAATGTATTGTTATAAAATGTATATTTAGGGTACGATGAAACTGACATGTGCCAAGGCATAAAAGTTCCTTATATAGAAGAATAAAAAAAATGTAGTCTCGCATATAAATGTTGCCTTCATAAACATTTTGATATTCTTCTCAGGTATCGATCCCGAAAATGGCCAGTTGACATATTCAATATCTGGTCAATACTTTTCTGTGGACTCTCTAACTGGAGTCGTAACGTTAGCGAAGACCTTGGATAGAGAGGAGCAAGCTTCTTTAGAAGTCATTATCAGCATAACAGGTAACATAAATTTTCTTTTAAAACTGAATGTGGTATCTAATTTGATATTATTATCATTATTCTTACATACACGTTAGTTTATACTGCGATTGATATCAACCAACTTTCAAAAGCATGACATCAATAAATAATTTAAATATATTACTTTGAATTATATAGATTAGGTATATATATATGTATATATATATATATTGCTGTACCCTTACATAGTAAGGGTTTACCTACATGATTATAAATATATGTGTATTTGAATGCAATAAATTAATATGTCTATATTAATGGTCACCAGCCCCTTTTTCGTCCACTGCTGGACACGGGCCCCCTCATGCACATTGTCTTGTGCATGAGGGATGTATGGTCTGAACGCGACGCTGGCCAAGCAGGTTGACGGTTCATTCTTTTAGAGATGGTGTAGTTTCTCGGGGCTTGTGGTAGCGACTTTGTTATCCCTCAGTTACGAGGCCCACGGAAAGAGATGAGGTGGTGCTATTCTACGAGGCCCACGGGAAGAGATGAGGTGGTGCTATTCTACGAGGCCCACGTGAAGAGATGAGGTGGTGCTATTCTACGAGGCCCACGTGAAGAGATGAGGTGGTGCTATTCTAAAACGTCCACACAGCCGATGTCTGTATCATTACTCTCTTATTTCCTTCAATATAATTCAATTAAAACTCTTCCAGATGAAGGTATAGCCAATACAGAACCGAACACCGTGTCGCTTCGTCGCATAATTCCTGTGAAGGATGTCAACGACAATCCACCGATGTTTCACAATAGACCTTATAGTGTTAACATCAGTGAAGCGACTCCAGTCGGTACCGAGATTGAGGTAATTATACTATATAGTGTTTTATTAATTCATTTCTTTTCGTTAGTTCTTTAGTTTAGTTTATTTTCTTTAGTTCTCTTCGTAATTAACAATTTATAAGTTAAAAAAATCAAAATATATCTCGTCAATGGCCAGTCCAGTCTAAATAAGAACGGAAGAGTTGGACTCTAAAAATGCTTTCTCATGTTTTTATTTGATTATTACAAATAGTATGCACAATAAACACTTTGAAGTTCAATAAACTGTCATTATCAAACCACAATACTCAATTTTTAAAATAATCAAACAGAACTCGTCGTCAGTTCTTGAGTTTCCGGCAAAAAGTCCCTATATAGCGTTATTAATTTATTACACTGACATAGATACATAGTTAAGTGAATCTATCAATACGACCATAAGAGCCACGGCGACCATGTACCTACAGTAATGTATTAGACCATATCACGAAGTCATAACTAGTTAGACGTTAATGCAATATAAATTAATTGATAGCCATTTAAGCATGCCGATTAGTTGCTCATCAATATTTATTAATGTCTATAGGTAATTATTTAATCTGTATTTAAAATTGAATAGTCAAGCTTCTCTTGGACCATCAGGACCACTAATAGAATAGAACTGAATTGAAGCTCAAAGGCATATAGCCTAATCTTCGTTTATGATTAAATCATTGTATCCATAATAATCTGTTCATAATAATTATGCTATTTTTCACCAGTAAACATGCTTCGCTCGTCTAGTAAACATACTGATGTATACTAAATGATTTCAGAAGAAATAACCTACACGGTAGGGAAAACTGCATCAAAGTACGTTAAATAAAACTCAAGTTATATGCAAACAGACAGATTAAAATTGATCACTAATTATCCCCAAAATAATAATTAAAAAATCATTCAATAAGAACTTTTTGGTCCATCCTCGTTATAGATGACACTTCATTCACATTACAGGTGACACCAAAAATAGTAGTATCAGACAGAGATGAAGGAGTCAATGCAGACATACAATTGACTTGTTCCACCAAGGAGAAGGGCAGTGACGCCGAAGCTTGCTCTACCTTTAAGGTCGTTACTGAAATGGTAAGAAATTTTACTTCCTTTATTGTGGGAGTTTATTTTAACTATAATATCCAATTTTGATCAGGTTCACCCCTCTTTACTTAACCTACGGCAATAGCGAATGTGAATGTGAATATTGTGAATGCGTCATCTCTTCTCGTCTCCTATACCACAATGTTTGAAGGCTTCAATCACTGTCCGTTATGATAACGTATGGTGCCGAAACGTGTTCTCTGACAGTAAGACTGATTCACAAGTTCAATGCCGCTCAGCGAGCGATGGCAAGAGCTGTACTACGAGCCTCTTTGGCTCGCCAAAATCCTTAACGAAAAATTCGATCAAAAACTAAAGTTGGCAATATAGCTCAAAGAATCAGCAAGTTGAAGTGGCAGTGGACACGCCATATATGTCGCAGGACTGATAGCCGATGGAGAGATGAGTTCTCGAATGGAGACTACGTACCGGGAAACAAAGCGTTAGACACCTTCCGGCCACCTGAAGAAAGTCGCCGATAATGGCTGGATGACCGTGTGCGATAGCGGTCTTTGGAAGAGTGGAGAAACACAGGCTCATGGTATATGGTATAGTACCATGTATTGTCGATCTGCTATAGACTAAGGGTAACAATGTGGCTACCACAGGGGCTAAGTAACTGCACCATCTCTAAAAGAGTGGACTCGTCAACCCGCTCACCCAGCGTATTTTTTTACGACGTGGCACAAGACAGTGTGCATGAAGCGGCCATGTCCAGCAGTGGATACTGAAAGGGCTGGTGACAATAAACTTGGTGATATCTACACCCGACTCATTTTAGCGAGTTGAACAACTGATGGTATCCATTTCATCACACAAGGATTTTTCTAAATTATCTCTAGTTCGGCGATGAAAAAAAATATTGTCAAAAATCTCGATAGACTATTTTTTATTAAAAATAAATATGTATGATATGTAATGCGCACCAGTCCGCACTAAAACCAGATGTTTAGTGAATCATGATCCGAAATACCTTCTTGGTTAAGAAGTTTATATATATATCTATAATATAACTAGTATCTATTTAATTTTGAGTTATTTATGACTTATAATTGGATGTTTTTATTGCAGTTTCCTTCTAACGAGACCAATGGCGAAAACGTGTACCAAGTACGAATCTTTCTAAAAGAACCACTAGACTTTGAGAGCCGTTCGGCATATGTGATAAGTTTGGAAGCTATTGACTTATCCGATAAGCCACTTCGCGCAATAGCCAGTGTGGCTGCTACTGTATGGGACATGCAAGATCAACCACCGATATTTGTTAATGCACCATATTCTGCTACTGTTCCTGAAAATACTCCACCGGTAAGTCTAAACACGGAAAATATATTCTGTTGTAAGGACACATTACGAGACAGTGAGGAAACGATCTTTTACTTAACCAGTTTTTTCATAACTCTAAACAATAACCGTAACCAGCCGTTTTTTCCATCATTGTTGGACATGGGTCTTCTCACAAATATTGTCATGTGTGGTGTTAAAACGAGTTAATCCGTTAAGTTTCTCGTATCCGCAACATAACTGATATTTTAAAACATTAACTTTAGATACCATTTACACAAATATTTTTTACTTCTTCCAGAATACCAGTATTATGGAGATCATAGCAAAAGATGGTGATACGGCAAATCCCCGACCAGTTTTATTGACCCTTGAAGGAGATAACCAGGAATACTTCAAACTGTCACCAGAAAGACCTTTAGGACGTGCTATACTGGTCGCATCGGATATACCGATTGATAGAGAGAGTGATGTTGTAATACAAAATGGTGGTGTTTACACTTTCTCTGTTAAGGTATTGGAATGTTAGCTTTAACTTGAAATAATATATCCTAGAATTTAATAGACAGATTAAATTATGATTGATGTTTCAGGCTACAGAGTTGATAAACAATGAAGTGCCATCCGACTACACAGTCACACAAATAACAATCATTGTCACAGATGTCGATGATCACGTACCTGAATTCAACAAAGACGTTTTCGATATATCGATACCAGAAAATATAGAAAACGGCAGCCCTATTCCTGGTTTGTCCGTTTACATACAAGACAACGATATAGGACAGAATAGTAAATATGACTTATCACTTCGCGATGTTATGAATTCTGAAGGAGTATTCGCTATAAGCCCAGATCGTGGCGAAGGAAGAACACCAATAAGTATCAAAGTAAAAGATTCCTCAAAACTTGACTACGATGTAGACGATGACGATAAAAGGATTTTCAGTTTCGAAATAGTCACATCAGTCGATGGAAATCAGTTATCTTACGCTAGAGTTAATATAAAACTACTAGATATGAATGATAATGCACCAGTTTTTGACACCTCAAGTTACAAATTCAACGTTCCTGAAAATTCAACAATTGGAACTAAAATTGGTGATGTAGCAGCCACTGATAAGGATTATGGTATCTTTGGTGAAATAGAATATTCTTTAACGGGGTTTGGTTCAAATTATTTTAGGACTGATAAGAGTACAGGAGGCTTATACGTAGGCCAGGTGTTAGATTATGAGAAGCAGAAAAGTTACAGTCTCACACTTCTTGCCAAAGATGGTGGTGGTAAAGTGTCCACGACCAGTGTTTTTATTGACGTATTGGATGTGAATGATAACGCACCTATTTTCGAGACTTCTGAATATAGTCGAACTATTAGAGATGGCGCCACTAGTTTTGAACCTCAGTTTGTTGTAAGGGTAAGTGTACAAATCCCTCGACAGTCGTTACTAGCTAATAATTTAATTATTTTTATGGAATTAATTTACAAAAATGATTATTATCCTAATTTCTATTACAGGCTATAGATGCTGATGGTCCAACGCAGGGCAGTGGTCGAGTTAGATATTCATTGGAATCTGATAATAGTATTACTCATAAAGGAAATGTATTTGCCATAGACGAAGACACAGGAGAAATTACCATTGTAGATAAAGTAGAAACTATGGACACACCGCGTGGACAATATGAACTTCTTGTGAGAGCTACCGATTATGGTGAGACCTTTTTGAGAAATATTTTTTTACGAACCATCAAGCGATTTGAATTTTGCCTTCTATTACCTTTTCTTTTGGATCATTCTCACTAGTTCCATTACATTGTCCCGAGTTGGAACTAGTGGAACTTTTTTCTTAATAGTTCCATTAAAAAGTGACGATGGAACTCGTGAAACTAAATATTCTTACTAGTTCCAGTTTTGTGGTTTATGATATTTTATTTATCGTGATCACTACCGCAAGCACGTTAGGTACGTAAATACTATATGAGTTTGATGTTAAAAATAATAAATAAATTCTTATCGTTGTCTAATTCACTCAATTCACAGCAAATCATCAAAAATCAGATTGAGTAATCAACAGTGATTTCATCCATTGTTAGTTCTGTTTGTGTTTCGCGTATAAAATCATCGTTTTCAATGATAGACAGTTGGTTAGAACAAACTACAAACAAATTATATTCAAACTAAGTACATAATATTATAGTATAGGTCCTATTTTCAGGAACACCACCTCTTCATAACGAGACCAGGGTCTATATCCGTGTTGGTGTCCCTGGTAACCAAAGACCAACTTTCAAAGGCAATTATCACCACTACAAGTATACCATCGCGCAACGTATCCCAGACAGTACTGAAGACTTTACTTTCGATCTCAACCCTATGAATTACAAAGCTAGCATCAGAGAAGATGCAAAGCCTGGACAAAATGTCACTTTGGTTGTAGCTAATGATCCAGATGGGATGGATGATCAACTGACTTATCACATAGTATCTGGTTCAAAAGATAATTTTATTATAAATGAAACGTACGTATCAAACACATGTTTTCAACGGCACGGTAGAGGGATTCTCAATCAAATTTTCTAAATATTTTTGGTGCTCATTTTCAGAACTGGTCTAATAACAGTATCAAACGACGCGAACCTAGACCGTGATGTGAATCCTGATCGTTATGAGATAATAGTGTCTGCAGTCGACAGTGGAATGCCCATTCCGGAAACAGCTACCACCACTGTTTTTGTCAACATCGAGGACGTTAACGACAAACCGCCCAAATTCAACATGACTGAATCAACTACATACATTTCTGAGCGGTCCAATGTCGATGATCGCGTTACGCAAATAAAAGCTTTTGACACGGATGTAGACGCAAAACTCAAGTACAACTTAATAGAGCCTTTAAAAGCCTTCTCTAAAGCCGGTGTTCAGTTAAAACCTAATTCTCCACACGATTATAAAAATTTATTCCGGATAAATGAAGATACGGGCGAAATTTTCGTCAATGGCACTTTGGATTACAGCCACGTGTCTATTGTGATATTGACCATAAAAGTTGTAGATGTAAATGCTCAAATTAATAAGGAAAAGCAATTCGCTATTGCAGAACATACAATTTATATACAGTCTTACGCAGACAAAAACCCGCAATTCATTAATGCTGGGTGGACAAGTACCAACCCCGTTATTTACCATAAAATAAAAGAGGAACAACCAATAGGAAGTACTGTGTTAGTTTTAATGGTGGAAGACCCGGTGTCCGGTCATTTGATATCAAGTTTTAAAGTTATCAATTCAGAGACTGGTTTACTCCAAGTTGATCCATTAAGCGGTCAAGTCGTTTTAACCAGACACCTTGATTATGAAGAATTAACAAAGCCTAATCTGACTTTGACTGTCAAAGCTACAAGTAACGATGGGAGTAAACATAGCATGGCTAAGATTATAATTGAGGTCACGAACTTAAATGACAATCCTCCTATATTTGAAAAGGAAGTAAGTATTTATTTAAAAGTAACAATCATTATAATAAATCTTATAACTAATTTATTGAAACTAATGTAAGTACAACTAATTTATTTTGTTTCAGCTGTACAAAGTCAGCGTACTTGAGTCCATAAAACATCCAGAACAGATTCTGACAGTGAAATCTTCAGATGCTGATGCTGTGTTAACCGAAGAAGATAAAGCTAAAGGATTCTCGGATATTCGATACACGTTGAGAGGAGAAAACTCAGATATATTCACTATAGATAATGTTACCGGTGTTATACAAGTAAGATATTTAAAATATCATTTGAAAAATATAGACTGCAGAATAAATAAAAAGTGAATGAGAGTTATTCAAAGTCACCACGCTTTGTATTGTGAAAAAAAAGTGTGCAGTGTTGAAATAACACTATACTTTAGTGCTTTTAATTGTATACATAATTATTATTTGTACTAAAACCAAATTGCACCTTCGTTCCTATTTCTGTTTGATTGGTAGAAAATACCATATGGCATAAAGTCCGCCATTTGTATAGTTATTTTTGCAATGAAGTTTAAATAAATAATTATGATAATTTTGGGAGTTTATACGTTTAAGTATAATAACTTAGTAGAACCGATATACGAGATATCTAATGTTTTAAAATTTTCTCGCTATCATTAATATGTTTCTCTTTAGAAAAAATATGATTTTACAGGTAGCTCCAAACAAAACTCTTGATCGAGAACGTCAATCAGTCTTAAGATTTGAAGTGGAAGCCGTTGACACTCCTAGGGGAGGAGCAGAACGACTGAAATCCTCTGCTACTATTCTTGTCGATGTACTAGATGTTGACGATAACGCACCTTCGTTCGAGAAATCCGTATATACTGGTAATTTGATAGTAATAATGGTTAATAATACAGTTACACATTTACTTTTTCACACTTCACTGAAAATTGAAATTTACAAAAGTATGTATAATTGTATTTTAGCTGTGGTGCCTGAAAACGTCCATGTTGGAATAAGTGTAATCACCATTATTGCAACTGATCCTGATGAAGGACTGGGTGGAGAAATTAAGTATGAATTCCTTGACGAAGGCGAAGCAAATGGTAAGAATTAAACTACAAATGTAGACTACAATACAATTGTATTTTTTACATTGTACAAGGATTAAGTTACAAACACTTGTAGTTATTAAATCACAATATTAATAGAACAAGGTTTTTTATACGTATTTACTGTTAATTGTTCAGCTAAAGGCAGTTACAATCTCAATCCCTCTCTCTCTCTCTCATAAACCTGTTCATAAACCTGAGTTGTAATTTATACTTCCTTTTTTATTTCTGCTCTTTTCTTACAATCCCTTTTTGGTTTTTTTTTATTTTTAATCAAGATTATATTGAACACTATTGTTGAAATTTTAATAGTTAATTCAATTTTTAAGTCACTAGTAAAAATATAGAAGTCAGCATTATCGATATTGATAATTGTGATGGGACATATGTCCCTTATGCTTAGAAGCTTATGCCTCTGCATTTTGGCATTGGTTTGGTTCTTCAAGAAATATGTGAATGCCGCCAAACCACTTGTACCATCAAACAGTACCATTAATAAGTTTTGACACTTATTATCCCACTAGTAACATAAAAGTAAAATTTAAATCCACACGCCCAGGTTTATAGAAGGTCGGCAGCGCACTCGCACACCCCCTGGTACTACAGGACCGGCGGTAGCAGTTTCACAAGGGTTGCATGCCCATATACCTACTCTATAGAATATGAATGTGAATGGTAGCATATGTAAATTATGTCGATATTTACTAACTTCACATTCCTAGGTTTCTTCACAATAGACGCTACAACAGGCGAGATTAGAACCCGCAAAGATCTAACCGGGAGAGGCAGGACCGACCCGTACCGCCTGCTGGTGGGAGCCACCGATGGCGGTGGTCATAGCGGTGATACGTCACTATCGCTGTATATTGGCGATGTTAGTGCTAATGACGGCGTGCCTAGGTTCATTAGACCGGCTACGGGAGACGTGATGACTGTTAGTGAGGTGAGAAACTATCAACATACTACATATATTACTTACTTATCTATATATATACTTATCTGATACATTACTTATCTGTAATATAATGTACGGACTAATTATCGATTAATGTATTTCAGTTGATCGATGGTACTAATGTCAACTTCCAAGGAAATGGCATTACGACAAACCTAATTGGGTTTTTTAATGTCATTCGTATTTATAATGTAAAATGTGTTTTTTTATAGAAAAAAGGCGGCAGACGAGCATACAGTCCACCTGATGGTAAGTGGATACTGTCATCCATAGACATCCGCGATACATGCCAACATCAATCCAGAATGACAAACGTTGGCACGCCGCCGGTTGCGCTGCCTACCTTTGCAGATTAAGGAATGGATTGGGAAAATGGTAAAGGATAGGATGGGATGGGAATGGGCTCTGGCATATCTCGCTCACTACCAAAACACGTACGTACATTGAGGAAATACGATAAAGTAGGAAATGCAGTACATTTCAAGGTAGTCTTCGGTGAGAGAGGGGTAACGTGGCCGATCGAGTACGCCCAGCGGCTGTGGGAATGCAGAATACACTCTCCCCCTACAAACTTTAACTAAATAACAATAACGTATCAAATTTGTAGCATTACCTACGTAATAAATTCTTCAAGGCTTTTACTAAAAATGTTTGAAGCCTATTAATAAAAGACGAACAATCAAACGGCTAGCGATCTACTGGCGTACTATCAAAACGCATGCTTTTACTTGCAAAATCTGAATACACATGCCAATAACACGCATTTACAAGGTGTGTCAAGGCCCTTAGATATGGAATACTATAATTGCTAACATGTATCTATATTTGAATAGAACGCAACAATAGGGTCCCCAGTGTTCCAAGTTGTGGCTAGTGACCCTGACGATCCTACCCAACCATCGGGACAGCTCTACTACTCCATACAACAAAGCAATACAGACGCTAAAACTTTTGCTATCGGTGAGTGTTTAGTCCACTGTTATTCTGTTATTAAAGGCGGTGAAGGAAAACATCTTGGGGAAACCCGCAAGCTGGATATTTGAAATAATCTGGAATATGCATATCCGCACTAGGCCACCATGGTCGATTATGGCCCGAAAACTCCCACTGATTTACTTTGGGAGGCAGTCCTGCAATTGGACGGTATTGGCTAATATCGAAACACGTCTGGCCCTTATTTATGACACAATTACTTGTATATTTTATTATTGAAGAAAGAAATTTTGATGGTATAGAATACTACATATTTAGCATGGAGAGGGTATGCAAACTTTATGTAGGCACAGTGCTACCCTCCTTATAAAAAAGTCAGAAGTACATTTTGAAGAGCTTCGAGAATTTTCTTTTTTAAATTTTCATTACCTTAAAATGAAGCTAGAAACCTGGAGTTCTGGATAAAACAAAAATAATTACCACAGTTTATTCTCTAATTATACTCGTAATGTTACTTAAAATGATTTCGTTAAACTTATAAATACGTATTAATTCTATGTAAAAATATTACTATTGTCTTTTCTTCATAATAACACAGAGAAATATATCTGCATCCTTGCAGAGATATTCCATATGTATAGTCCATATGTTCCAGAGTATAGTGTCATGCTTGCTGCATGACACTATACTCATAGTTTCTCAATTAATACGTGCTGTATATATCACCGGGAACTATGAACGGAGGTTTATTGAAATTTAATCATCTTGATCTGAATGATCACCTTGAATTGAAACAAATGAGATTTAATCGTATTTTGAAAAGAAAAATATCGTAATAATACATATTATTGATTTCCATGAAAGATGGTGCTTAATTAATTAAAATGTGATTTACAAAGAAAAATATTATTAATTACTAACTCAATTTATAAGTGGCTGTGTGATTTGATTACTGTATTCAAAAATGTGATTCAAGTAGGTGTTTATTCTTCTTAAAAAAAGCAAACTATATTCTGAACCCTTAGTTAATTATGCCACGTGGTTTCTTCAGATCCCCACTCCGGCCTAATAACGACACGCCAGTCATTGGATCGAGAACGTAAAGCTTCATACACACTGGTGCTTCTGGTATCTGATAGAGGTCAACCACCTCAGCAAAGTACCAAGATCGTCACGGTGATGGTCAATGATGTTGATGACCATAAACCTCACTTTGGACGAAATCTGGTAAGAATTTATTATGTTCACCTTACTTTCTCTTTAATTGAACTACACCACAACCGCTGAGGAATTACACTACCTCTTAACTCGCTAACCCGCTTGGGTAGTGTGGCGTTTTAAGGCTATACATGCCTCGTGCCCAAGACAGTATGCCATGTCTTGTGTACAAGACATGTACAACGGCATGAAACCCATGTCCAGCAGTGGACGATAAAAGGGCTGGCTACAGTGCCGGCTTTACCTATGGTGCAGGGTGTGCGACGCACACGGGCGCAGGGTGTTAGGGGGCGCCGAGCGTCGCTCGCGACGCCTCCAAAGTGCCTACTAGAGGGCGCCAGGGTATTGATTGCACCCGGGCGCTACATGGGCTAGAGCCGGCGCTGGCTGGCTACGTTATCAAACAAAAGCGAAGTACGTATTAAATTTTACAATCAAATTTATAGAATCTTCTAGTACATTTAAAACTAACTAAAAGTATCTTGTATCTTGTCAATTCGGTGACGTCACTTTCTGCGTAGGTCTCTACTTAATGTATGAACCGAATCCATAGTTTTAGGTTTCGGGTAAGGTTCGATTGAAGTTAATAAAAACTTAAAATTAGTTCGTCTTCATTGTCGACCTTGATATAATGCTCCATTTTTCAGTTTATCTAACAATCCATTAACTTTATAATTACAGCTTATCTTCAAGTACTTGACAATCACTTTTACTCGACTATCAAGTCAATTTGTTATAGTAACCAGAATGTCAATCTGTCTACTATGACAATTGAAACGGTCACAAAACAACAACAACAAGACTAATGGCAACACCGTCCAGTTCATGTACTTGAAGACTAGTTATAAATAAAAAATAAATAACTAATTTTATTTCTAAAATCAGACAAAACATTTTTAAGAAAACGTTCTCGTTACTTTAGGATGATGCTCCCGTACTCATGACAACTGAAGAAGAAATGCCAATTGGAACAATTATAGGCGAACTCAAGGCCATTGATGAAGATATAGGAGATAATGCAGCAATAGATTACGCTATTACTGGTATAAATGTTATATGATCTCTAATTACTTTGTAATAATGAACAACTAACATAATCGATAGCTTATCGTCTTTACTTGTAGTGGTATGTTTCTGAAAGAATATAAATAGACCTCGTTCATTTTTAACCAGAACGTCACATCCGATAAGGTAAGACATCCTTTAAGCGTGCACGACCATTTAACCACAAGTGAAGTTGAAAAGAACAATGTCCATTTCAATCCAATTTGCTGACAACAAAACTAAATTAATGAAATATATCAACATTTAGCTAAAATGCAGTCTCAATGTATCAAATTATGGATATGTAAACAATTATTTCCTCACTATTTAATTTAAAGCCGTGCCAGTTATCTCAGGCGGTGAACATGGTGATATTTATTTATGTTTCGGACAAATTGGATTGGAACGAGTTATATATCAATTCACGGAGAATTTAAATTAAACTAAAACTACAATATCACTCAACAACATTTTAATAAGGACAAGGGAATTAATCTAAATTCCTATTTTCCTACAGCTGGAAATGAATTAGGTTTACTAAAACTGGAGCGTACAAATGACAGTAAAGCCCTTATCAAAGCAGCTGCACGACTCGACCGAGAAGTAGTTTCAAGACAATTGATTACTGTAAAATGTTTCAAATATGGTGCTAGGCCTAGACTGAATAAAGCCTATAATCGATTGGTAAGTTAATAACATAATTATCTAAAATAGTAATAATTAGTCGCTGGTAACAACGGAAGATCGTGTAATGTAGCCTGGTAAAGACAAGGAATTATCTAGTGGTTCAAGTTGAAATCTAATTTTGAAATCATTTAGTTGACTTAATTTAATAATCATAAGACAAAAAATAGTCAAAAACAAATTATTACATTTTACACTAAATCGCGTAACCTAGAATTTAAAAGTGGAGTTCATTAGACAAAAAATTAATTAATCTTCCAGTCTTGACTTAATAATTAATCTTCATGAACTTGACCTGCCATTTTCCCAGCTGACAGTGCTCTAACTTGCTGTGAAAGTTCCAGGTTTTATTACCATTTAGATTAACACTTCTTTAAAGATAGATATTTGTTGGATTTGAATGATGTGACTCAAAAGTCCACGACGCAGGAAATCCTATCTGAACTAGAAATTAATAAAAAATCTTCAATCAGTAATATTACAATCCACATAACTAAAATAAAATATATATTTCAGGATCCATCCGAAATTCAAGTATTGATCAAAATTTTGGACATAGATGATCATTTACCTGAATTTGAGAGATCCAACTTGACCGTTGGAGTTCGTCTGAACGTGCCTATAGATACCATCATCGCCACTTTGAAAGCCATAGACAAAGACCCCAATGCCTTGCCCATAGACTACAAGATAGTTAATATAAGTTTTGAGTCTCCAATAAAGTCTAAATCAGAGAACAACATTACCGATGTAATTGTATTGAACAATGTTACGGGAGAGTTGAAGATTATGAAGAATTTAATACATTATGCTGATGGCATATTCAGGTAAAACTTCTTCGAATTGTTTAGCCTATAATATCCCAACGGAGGACACAGACCTCCCTTGCAATCTAGAGAGGCTTTTGGATCATAATCCACCACGTGGACTTAATGCGGATTAGTAAATATTATAAAACCCCTATTATTCATTTATAATTAAATTCAGTACATAACGTCATAGAAATATATAATAGGTACAAATAAACTGTAAGTAATACCTAATCATGTCACTTTGGGCGTGAACCACCAAACAAGACCACAACACGTGACTTCACGCAGTGCCCCGGGAATGGTTTAACAAACTTTAAAGCATTTAACCCCAGGAGGCTGTTGTACTAGTTTGCGTCTATGCATCAGGGAACGCAATATCGCAATCTCTTACACAATATCGGAAGCCAGCAAGTCGGAAGTCTTCGACAGGTCGAGAAAACAGGCGTATACGGTCCGCTGTCCGTATAGTAACGAACTTTAAAGTTTAAAATACTATTTCTATTAAACCACAAACCACACTCTATACCATATTTATATTAATCAAATAAAAACTCAATTTCACTACTCGAGTTCCCGTCAAAAAGTCAAAACGCTAGTTGCTATATTATTCGAAGACACTTCGACCCAGTGGCATCTTTTGCGCACCCCTAACCCTATGTTCTACTGTTGCTATCCGAATATGATATATGATATCCATATACATAAGGATATGTGGCAGTCATAGAAGCCTGTAGTCGTCTGGCGCCTGATTATGATTGCAAGACTCTTTGTACATCTTGACAGACCGTTACATTCGCACAGAAAATGCATCATGGACTCTTCCTTCTCATTACAGAGTTTGCAGATGTTTATCTGCAAAATTCATCCAATGGGCTTTTTGTACTGAAGTGACACGTAAATACTCCAGTCAGTTGCTTTTTGCTGTAGGATAAGATTTCCTCATCCAACCTGGAATGTTCATAAAGAAAGTAAAATTTTCAAAATGTCTTATTTACAGACTTATCGTGCGCGCCAACAACTCAATGGACCCTGAACGATTTAGTAATATTTTAGCTGAGGTAAGTACCAGCAAATAACATAAATACCTACTTCAACTCTAAGGCCCGATCCGACTATTTATCTTTGGTCAAATCTTCTTTCAAATGTTGGCAATGTTCGCATATATTTATGGACAACTATATAGGGAACCTGTTGTACCTCGGGTAGTTTTTTCAATATGATTTTTTTTCTGACATTTGGCTTCTTCTACACTTACCGTATTTACTTATTTTCAGAGGTAGGTTATTTGGGTACCAACCAGAAAAACATTAAAAATGCTTGGTTCATATTAATATATGTTTAGGGTGGTTAAGTGAAAATCGGGAATACGACCAAGGTACAACATACCTTATGTACCTCGGTCAGCACGGTGTTGTACCTCGGACATATAGAATATTTGGAGGGAAAACATAAATATTTGCGCGAATTTTTATTACTTATTTATTGAAACCAAGTTATTTGGTAAACTACACTTAACTATAGTAAAATAAAACTACACAGCTACATAAAACAGGTAAGTGACAGGTTTTATAATGTAGTTACCTACATTTCTTTTAGGAAACAAAATCTTTAAACAATCAACACATTATAATGTACTTGTGTGGTGTGTGTGTGTGTATGTATGTGTGTGACTGTGTAACGTTAATTTACTTTTCAATCAGTCTTGTTAATTTGGCAGTCATTAGGACTAGCTATTATAGGAACATTATTGTCAGTTTTTAATCTTTAGCAGAAACCCCAATACTCTTGCATCTCTGGAACATGATAAAATTCTCTTTTTGAGTAAACTTTTTGAGGTGTTTTAATTTTTTCTTTAATGTCAGTTATTGGGTACAGATTTAAATCCTCTCTTTCAGGCCATTTCCAGTTTTTGAGTGACTTTTGCATAGATTTCATTAATACACCCTCTTCAGACATTGATTCGATTTTTCCAACAAAATAAGAACCTTCGTATACGAATATAACATAGTCTCCAACGTTGTAACTTTCTTCATCAATATGCTCAGTCTGAAGGTTTTCATTCTCAGCGTCATTTTCAGAGACATCCTCAGATGTGTCAATTAATGAATAGTTATCACAATTCTTGCTGGTTTCCGATTCAGATAAAAGTCTTCTTTTGACAGAAGGTTTGGAAGTTTTGATGTTGACCTCATTTTTAGTCTTGAGTTTATTTTTAACCTCTGTCTGATTTTCAGGCTTTGCCTCATCAGATTTAGTTGGAACAAGTTTCTTGGACTTTATATATTCAATTTCTTGTTTTTCCGGGGTATCGGTCAGTATTCGTGATCTTCTTTGCTTCTAGCCATGACTTCTGAAAAAATCATATAGCATTTAAATAAAAAATTAACATTAAAAAAAGGAAATTGAAAACAACCATCCCACTGGCCAAGGTACATCTTCCAGGTTGTACCTAGGCCACCAACCAAGGTACAACTGATCGGTAATGACCTAGGTACAACACTGCTTCATTACCGTTGAAAAACGCGAAATCAAAATATTTTGAGGTTATGAATCTGACATGTTTGTCACTTTTTTAACACTTGAAAAATCAAAGTACTAACCACACCTAGTAGTTATGTGATAATTATATAGTGTACGAAAATAACAGTCTTCAAATTATATTGAAAATACTTACTTTTTTTTGGCAAAAAACCTTTTTCTTCGATAAGGCCCAACACTTGGCTAATGGTGGTTAGCAACTAACTTCACATTATACGGTCCGAAATGATGTATCGAATACCATGGACAACTATAATTAAAAAGCGCGGGAACATTTCAAAGGAGCCAACGGGCCGAAGTACACATAGTGCCAAGGTTCAACAGGTTCCCCTACTTATGCTTACGATAAGGCGTAAATTACTGAGTTACTATTATCGTTTATTGACATTGTTTATTAATTTATTTCAATTAGATTTATCAAGTTACCCACCTGTTTACTTTGACATCATATAAAGCTATTGATATATACGTAAAAGGAAAATTTAATGGAAATACTTTTACTTCACTATGTAGGTAATCTCCTCAGTAACTAACTTACGTTGTTCATAATTAATAAGTTGCTCTAATTGATGTACCTGCTTTAGATTTATTGTCACTTACACTTAAATCTATTGCCACTACTATTCCAATATTTGTACGCCATTTGGTAAAACATAGAGAACTGACTGCATGTTTGTTTATATCATCACTGTACCTGTTTTCAAATAAATAAATCTAATATAATCATAACTCTCAGGTGATAGTAGTCCGTGAACGCGACCTACTGCGGCTAATAGTTCCCGGTGGTACTCGTGCTAAATACAACCAGCTGAGAGATAGGATGTCTGCCGCGATAGCGCCGCGAGGTCTCCGCATGCAACTTCACGATGCTGAACACACCGCATTTTATGCTAACCCTGGGTATATTTTATATAGATAATATATACTTTTTATTGTACACACGTAATAAAAATAAAACTTTAGTAAGCAAAAGTGATATCTTCATTGGGCCAAGCGCAAATATAATATTGCAGAACAAAACCTCTTCACTCAGTTAGAGCAAAGAATTTTAAAATGAACTTTCAAATGAAAGTGAACTTTAAAATCATTGTTCTAACTCTTTTATGAACGCAAAATAAGTTCCTTTATGACGAAAAATAAAATCACCAAGACGATGATGATAATGATATGACAAAAACTTCAATGTTTTTAATCAAACCTAAAATATCATATAGAAGTAAAATTTAAAACTTTCTTTCCAGCCCCTGCTTCCAATTTAGGAAAATGGACACAGGAGAGGCATTAACCCCCAAAGCCATGAAGGCGACCATCAGGTCTCTCGGTATAGAGTTCCAGGAAATCTTGGAAACATACCACGTTCATAACATCACAAGCTGTGGTGTATCAAGAACGAAACATTCACTGGCGCAGCATGCATTGCTTGTTTTAGCTGGGATTCTACCGCTTGCGGCGTTCATAGCCGCCATTGTATTGTGCTGCATGCATTCTAGTGGTAAGTTTAAATTCAAATAATAATTATTGGGTACAGTCACAATATTTAATCATTAAGCCACTATGTTTTATTAATTACTAGCTGTGCCCGGCCACGCGTTGCTGTGGCTGCCCAACAGATGGCGCTTACTCTGTTTTTACCTGTTTTTGGGTAAAAATCATGTTTTTACCCTGTGATATGTATATAAAAACACGCGCGTATTGAATGCAACGTTGTGTCAAAAATTCAAAGCAGTCGGTGAAGCACTTTCGGAGATTTCAAATTTTGAACAAATGAGCGTGTACATTTTTATTTATATAGATTAAGTATTAAACAAACATAATAACATAATATATAATCCAATGATATCCGTCATTGAATGCCATTCAGTGACAGTCTTACTTATAATAAACTACACACAGCATTATAAATTACTTATACACAGCAAAATTAAAAATAAGGAATAGTGGCGTAATAATTATTATTTCTAGCGACCGTACAAGTTGATTGTAATCTACATATAATAAAATACTAACAGAGGCGTGTCGTTACATATTTTTTGTCTGTCTGTCTGTCCGTCTGACTGTCTGAACGCGCCTTCCGCAAAAACCGCTAGACGGAATTTAATTGAATTTGGCACAGTTATGACTTATATACTGGCTTAACATTTAGGGTAATTTTCATCCAGATTAATTATGAATTCCCCGTGGGAATCACGAGTTCGCGCGAACGAAGTCGCTGGCACCGCTAGTAATCTATTAAAATAACTGAACCACTTTCTTATTAATTCACTTATGTATATATTTATTTATGTATGTATATTTATTTATATATTGTATGTATTATGTTACATTTTATTTGTGCTAATTAGAAAATAAAAAAAATCTAATTTGAAACCACCTACGATCTTTTTTCTGCATTATCTGGTGGTTGACTGGTAGAGAATGCCTTATGTTATCGCATTAAGTCCGCCTTTTGTACATATATATCAATGTACAATGAAGTTTGAATAAATAAATAATGTCAGAATTATTTTACTTGTATAGCTAAACGTCGCGCCCGTGCCGCTTTACTTCTATCAAGGGAACCACCAGCCGCTGCCAGCAACATCTCAGTACCGACGAGATTGTACGCGGAACCTTTGTATACAACGTGATGCCATTGCAGAGACGATGCAGTATTATTAGGTGAAAAAGAACCGGTAACAAAGTGATAAAGTGAAATACACTTATTATATTTACACTGAGGAAAGTTTGGCTCGGGCTTATAATAAGTGCGATTTGTTGAGTGGTTTTCAATTTAAAGTTATGTGTATATTATATTACTCGTTATTAATATTTCAATATTGAAATAACAAGATAATCTGTAATTTAATATTCTAAAAAATCGGGTCCGAACGCGCATACCTTTTATTCCTACTCGACGTTTCGGCACGGGTTACACCAGCCGTAGTCACGGGTTGACTGAAGAGGCGGGTAGTCCATACTGGGAGCTGCGAGCAGTTTTATCAACTACCCACATTTGATCTTCACATTCGGAAAGACTGCGACACACTACACTAACAATATCCGGGGACGTATTCGACGGTAAATCGCAAGGTTTAAATTCGTTATTCACTGGATTCCACATCGACGACAGTTTATATCCATCTTCCCAATTGAAATTTTTATATTTATTAATTTCAATCGCTTCAAGCACAATCCTGCGATAATAGTGACGTTCGGTGGAGAGGATTTTGGGAGTGCAGAGTTCTATCCAAATCTATCTGGATTTAGAATATAAAATGTGTACAAAACGAGAATGTTTAAAAGAAATGTAATTCTATCCATAATTCTGCTTGTCTATAATACAGGATTAAATAAAAATTACCTGCGCCCTCTTATAACACTGAATTTCTCCCCAAAAAAAGTTAATCTTTTTAATAAATTTAATCTAGTCTCTGACTTTGTACTACCTACGAACGGCAACGCCGAACACTCCATTAATAAACAGCTGCTAATCGAACCGTTATTGGATACATGTATTGTATGTAAATTGGTGCGAGTGTATTTACCCGGTGCGAGTGTGTTTTGTGTGAAAAAAGTGCTGGATTTTAAAAATCGCAGAACAAAGTTCATTAAAATTTAGTATTAAGAGTGTAAGTATTTTTAAATTAAGCATACTGTACCATACCATACCATCAGCCCAGTGCCGGCTTTACCTATGGTGCAAGGTGTGCGGTGCACACGGACGCAGGGTCTTAAGGGGCACCGAACGCCGCTCGCGACGCCTCCAAAGAGCCTACTAGAGGGCGCCAGAGTATTGATTGCACCCGGGCGCTACATGGGCTAGAGCCGGCTCTGCATCAGCCTATGTCTCCAATGCTAGTCCTCGGCTCTTCCCATCCAGCCACCACTGGCGAATTTCTATTAGTTGTCGGTCCACCTGGCCGGAGGGCGTCCCACACTGCGCTTCCCAGTACGTGGCCTCCATTCCAGGACTCGTCTATCCCGACGGTCATCGGTCCTGCGGCTGACATGACCTGCCCATTGCTACACGACGATTCGTGCCGAGTTATGTCGGCGACTTTAGTTATTTGGCGAATGTCTTTGTTTCGGAAACTATCCAGCTACGAAACTCCGAGCATAGCTCTCTGAGTGACTAATTAAGCATATACAACCAAGTCCTGGGTGCCAGATAAATTTTAGTTAGGTCACCCTTAGTGTAAATTACAGTGTAATGAACGATGAGACATTCCAAATAGACAAGTTGTTTAAGAGAGGAAATATGTACTACACGCTTATAGCCCAGTGTAAAATTTGATTTATATACGGTTTTAAAATCTTTGTAAATAAAATCATATATATTCCTTACTTATACATTTTCTTACTTATAAGTATATTCCTTACTTATACAATTCCGGGTATATATTTCCTCACTTAAACAACTTCTGTGCTACTTGGGATACGTCTCAAGCCATATAAAGCATTGAACAGCTAAGCGTTCGCACGATTACAAATATTTTTGCATTCGTAATTTAATGTTCACATTCGTTGCTCTAACTAAGTGAATGAACAAGTTTGTTGCACAACATTGTATTTGCGATTGGCGCCACCTAGCCGCCTATTGAATAAGTTGATAATGAACTGCAAACGAGTTTGTACTTGTACGATTTCCTAATTAAACAATATTTTATGCAAATTACCTACGCAATGTTTATTTCAATGTGTTAGATATGTGTAAGTAAGTAAATAATGAAAATGAAATTGGTTTTGTATAAATTGTGGTTTGAATAATTATGTTAGTATTTTTTAATAATTTGGGGGATAATGTCAAGAGGATTTTCTGTAAAATGTCAAGAAGAGTAGTCATGTTTTTGCTACACCTTTGACATTTTTTGTAAATGTCCTATGAAATAAGAAATGTGGAAATGACTATGATAAGTGGGTGACAGATTTTATTAATTTATATTAAAATTTAATCTGCGTTGTTAATTCAAATATGCTTTAAAACTTAAATATCATGGTAAAAAGAAATTAAGTATGACACTTATCCATTAAAAAAATCGTTATTCAATGCTGTTTATTAAAATATAAATGTTCAAATAATATATACTTATAGTCAGCAACAAGGTAATGTGTATCCATCGGCACCGTAATGCCTTTGGAGGGTAATTTATGAGTGGACTGTATTTGAATTTTTAGAGCTGGCGGGATTTTAAATGGCAAAAATGTGGGAAAAATTAGGAGATATTTATGGGGCGTTATAATAGTTGGAAATTATCGATTAACTACCTTAGCCGGACAATAATGAAGCTTCACTGACCTCAAAGTTATCTTCTTGTATTCCAAGATATTCTGGTCTTCTGCCGGCGCCGGCTCTTGTCTCCCTTGCGACAAAAGCACATACACAGACACCAACACAACACGCAACAAAGAATTCATCGTGAAATCAGCGGAAGATTCAAAAAAGAAATATTAAATTGCGGGAGCGGCTATTTAATACGAACTGAGCTGCAGAAATTTTATTAGTGTATAAAGCGGAGAAGGTGCTTAAGATTTTTCACTGTGGTCGTTTGTCTCACCGATCACAGCGTCATCCGTCGGTGCGGCTCGGAAATACTTGCATAAGTTAGCTAACAGATCAATGAAGCTGGTTCTCGACAAGCGACGGCAATCAATCGATTAAGATTGGAATTGAACGGCTTTGGGTATATTAGCGTATTGCTAACTGTGTTGTTGTACCTTCCATTTACAATTTTTGAATAGGTAGATACCTTAAGTACACGCCGCTTATTACAACGTGTCACTGAAATAATACAAATACTGAAAATAGGTCGTTCAGTATCGAGAGTAGAATCAATCTACCACTTTTTACAATAGGGTTTTTTTCATAAGTTGTTGTTCATACACCTCGCCGCGAGTAATGAGCACTACATACGTTTTAGATAGAAAAACTATTTTATTTTTCGCTTATATATATTTTAAATTAGTTGAGTGTTTCGGGTATTGCGTTATTTCAGTAACACATATATTTGTATGTCGGCATAATACATAAACATTATTATTTTTAAACAAATACAATTGTAAAGAAATCGTCAGTTTTGTACAAATGTGTCATGACCACAACATATAGTGTGATAATAAGGTTTAATGCGAAATAATATCACTTCCTAAGTCACAAATAATAATCTTCACAAAAATATTTTTTAGTATTTTTATACATAAGGTTGTACTTGTATATAAAATGAATAAATTATTTCGTTTATTACTTCTTTGATTTTTTTATAAGGTTTCTACTACAACTTCATATTTTCAGTGAGCCTGTTGTTGAAAGGTTAAGGAGCTGCATTGGCTCCATTGGCTAACACTCCATTGGCCAATACTTTTATTTTTTATAGAAAGTAGGTAGGAAAGTAGAAAGTATATGCAGACAGTCCCTTGGAGGTAAGTGAATAAATACTGTTGCACATGTGCATCCGCAATAGGTATCTCAATGTCAATGTCATCGTGAATGAGAAACATTGTCACGCTCTTGAATGCGCCGGTTACCTTTGTAGATTTCGGAGTGGATTATGAAAAGGACTGGGAAGGACGAGGAATAGGAAGTATAACGGAATAAAGCTTTTCTCATTTGTTCTTCCTTGGGGAAGAGGGTTGAGAAAATATGCTTGAAACATGATTGAAATATTTGAATTGTCGATTACTGCGTAAAATCTCTTTGTGTACGTACAACTACTTATTTAAAATATCATTGAACAACCGCTGAACTATTTTATTGTTTTAAGGGCATAAAAAACAGTAGCGACACCTCAAAACGATCCTGCAACCATAGATATATTTTACGTGAATGCAACTAACTCGAGAGCAGTGTGGTAAAACCAAATACCAATTCTTATACATTTTGAATACAGCCAAAAACAATGCCATCTAGCGGCTAGAGGCGGTTCCAGTGAATTAACTACAGAAGCTGTAAATATATATATATATGTATTATATATTCTTTTTTAAATTTAATTATAGTAGTCACGAAGGAGAATGAAACAAAACTGGATAAAACAAGAATAAATATATTTATTTGTGTGTAATTAATTCTCTTTAATTTACCGCTCTTCGTTTGCTGCCAAATTTATGTCAGAGCTTCGCGAATTCTTTTATTGCTAGATTCTTTTATTTATTCTATAATATTTGATAATACCTATTAATTGATGCTGTCCAAGTTATAAACCTGTACAGCTATAGAGTACTTTTAGTGATACATGGAAGACCAGCTTCGCGATATAACTTGTTCCAAAACTCCATCCTATCCCGGTCCGGATTTTGTCCAATGGAAAACTTTCTATCTATATTCATGTACTCTTTGTGGGTGCTTGTGTAAGGATGCCACTTGACGTATGCGCTATTGTTTGGGGTCGGATCACTGCAATTAAAAATTAAGCCTTATAAGTAGGTTCACAAAAACAATAGCAGCAGTTCACAATACATAATAAACAGGTTTATAAATTAATCAGGGGAAGAGGAGAATTCCCGCATAAACTGGGAAGGTATTCGGGAAACATCAACACGACCAATACGATACAACACGCACACTGTGGCACCGCTTCGTGACGAATTGTTGCTAATTACTGGGAGCTCGCTAACGATCGGCCGTCAAGGGAAAGATGGACGGAGCTTCCCTTTGTACTCTTGGGAGGCATTTGAGAAAATACCCCTAAGACCGAACCGACATAGCGGATGTTGTTGTATCGGTTCGGTCCGCGACGAATTGTTAATTACCGCGAGTTGACCAACGAACCGCCGCGCCGCGCGCCGGGAAGGAGAACACGGATGCAGCTTCCCGAACATCTATTTTCATTCTCGCGCGCACTCTCTACATGCGCTGGAAGCTTACCACTGTTTCTTCACACTTGCTACAGCCGATATTATATTGATCATTCAAGCGATTCTGGGCCCAATAAAATGACTCATATAAAATAAGACATTTAAAATTCATAACTCATATAACTTGATGGGTTTCTCATTATGTGTGGATCTTTTAATTGTCACCAACTCAGAAGTAGAAGAAAGCAACGTGAGGAAATCCCTGAAAAATTAAAAAATCTGGTGCATATGTAATGCCCATCAATCAGCATTGTGCCTCCATGGTGGGTTATGGTTCTATGCCTCTTCGTGATTGTATCTAAAAGAAATATGCTATACTGACCCGTATGTTGCAAAATCAGTCCACAATTTTGTAACTCTCCATACTAATTCTTTCAAATCGTCCTTTTGCTTGTAAACCTTCTCTGCCAGAGTCGATGAAAATAAATAGAACTGCTCATCTGAATGACTTGCACCTTCCAAATTAGTCAGTTTCATGAATTTCTTTATAAAATTTAGATCAGTATCACAATTAAACTTGTGCAAATAGATTAATTTGTTTGACACTGAGGCAATGTGAATAAATCTGTGAATATTATAATTCATCTCAAGATCAGTACCACAATCGCATAATGGTTGAACGTCATCTTTGGTCAGGTTTCTGTCACCGATATAATATTTTTTAACGCGCTGACCAATTTCTTCCAATTTTTCTTTCGAGACATTGCAAACAATTTCTCTCGGTATTTTACAACTGGGTTGTTTATTTAAAAAATCCACATCCTTTAATGTTTCTTTAAGAATGATTATACCTTCATTTGAATTGTAGCCAATCATCAATGGAATATTGCTAAGTTTGTTTGCTAAAACCATATTGATTGGCTCATCATTTATGAAGGATTCTATATTATCAAATTGTTTTTCTACAACCGGGACGAAATGCATTTTAAGGCCCCTATATACTTCATCTTCAGTTAGAGTCATAAATGTAAGGCCAGCGAGGGAAATAGCTGGCACACTTTGCAAAAACTTGAATAAATCTCCTGTATCATCTGTTTCCTTACCTAACACCTTTCCTAGTATAAATGCTCTCTCTCTCGCATCTTTTTCTTGAGCCCAATCATGTAAACACGTTCCGCTTTGTACTATCGCTTTATGGAACAAACCTTTGGACAGAGGAGACAACATATGGTAAGTGACAGCAGAGGCACCGACACTCTCACCAAAAAGAGTGACATTGTTTGGATCTCCACCGAACTGTGCTATATTGTCCCTAACCCATCTGAGAGCAGCTACTTGATCTTTAATACCAGCATTTCCGGGCACTTCAGGAGTGTCTAAACAAAGGAAACCTAGTACTTCTAGCCTGTAATTAAAAGTGACTAACACTATATTATGTTGCAATAGATTCTTTGGACCATATGTGTCAGAGTTGCCTGATCCTGACATGTAGAA
The DNA here is from genome assembly GCA_943735995.1 of Sesia bembeciformis. Classification (NCBI taxonomy): domain Eukaryota; kingdom Metazoa; phylum Arthropoda; class Insecta; order Lepidoptera; family Sesiidae; genus Sesia; species Sesia bembeciformis. The sequence continues at coordinate 17,717,085 of OX031030.1, read as the reverse complement.
GCCACCATGAATGAACACCATGGTGGGAATTTTAGAACTACATCGCAAAGATTTTGTATACACGTTTAAATAAAGGCAGTCTTCATTTCCGTCTAGCAGTTTCTTTGTACCAATATTAAATTGGGGGCACATGGGATCATGTTTTGTTGCGTCGTAAATGCCTTTCCAAGCTCTTGGGGGTAAAGGCGCCTGAAAATAATATAAGAGCATTACAAATGAGTTCTGTGAGGTATTTATTTTTTGTATACAAAAATAACATCAATGTGACATAGTCATGACAATGTCATCGTGACATGTCGTTCCCGCCATACAAGAGCATGTGCAGGAGCTCTGCAAACCTTACGGAGCTGAAAAGCCCCTTAAAAAAAACCCATAAAATGGTATATATTACCGTAACCTGCCCTTTTTTAGTTCACAGCTAGACATGGGCTTCCTCATGGACATTTTGTTGTGCATGAGGGATATATGGCCTTAAAACGCTGCACTAGCCAAGCGGAATAGCAAGTCCACTCTGTTAAAGGTGGAGTAAAGTTCAAAAGGTTTTCAAGGTTCTCAGGGCTTGTGGTAGAGGCTTTGTTAACCCATAGTCACCTTTTACGACACCCAGGGGATAAGATGGGGTGGCGCTATTCTAAAACTGGCGGACACCACACGGTGGTGTTACACTTACTTTAAACCTTAGCGAGCCAACGGGTGGTTGAGCATAAGGGATCCCTTTGAAAGTATAATATGATGATCCGTCGTAGAGCTCCTCGATGACCCCTCTTAGCTTGCCTTGGTTAACGGTTACAACTGGAACACTCTAAAAACGATAACATCGACTTTATGAGATCTCAACGATAACAAAACTTAATAGAATTCTCAACAAATCGGAAGGCCTTGTGTATATATTTAGAAGGTTTACCAACGATGACGGTTTCATCTACATGAAAATAGGTAGTATCTTGTTATTATTTGTGACATTATCTGAGCAAAGGGACCTTATTGTCGGAACGTACCTATTGACTTTGATTAAGATTTTACAAATTTCGTTGTTTCAATATTCTGTTTAAACTCTAACTGTTTAATCTGATTTTTAAGATAAGGCAATAAAAACTGTTTTTTTTTTTCTAGATATCACCTAAGTTTCAATATCTGGGAAATCATAGACGACAATAAGGTTATTTTTCTTAGTTAATATCACAAAAAGCATTTACTTGCCTTGTTACTGGTGTTCGTAGCGCTGAGAGATAGTTCAAAGTCCATTGCAGAATATACATATATAAGTACATACAATTAAAAGTATTTTAAAATATTTAAAATAAATAGTTGTTCTAAGACAGAATAATATACAATTAAGTGTTTTAAAATAAATAGTTGTTGTATATAAGACAGAATAAATATTTCTCATAAACTAAAGCATTTCTTACAAAAACGTCTTGCTTAATACCTTCCAAACAATAAACAATGTATTCAAAATACGTTTTACAAACATTAATTATTTATTCACTTACTTTCATCGAATTCATAGGTGACTTCTGAGGATTTGTGAATTCATAAATTATAATTAATATGACCTTAGGTTTAGGATTGGTGTTCAGTTTTGTTATCATGCCATGTAACAAAATTTAAACTTTTAAATTCGTTATTTATCTATTTAAATGGATCTTAACGCAAATGTTTACCTTATTTATTCATCGTGGTCACTCGACCATAATGTGTGTGAAAAACGCGGAAATCTCAAATGTAATTTAAATTCAATGTTTTAAATGTATTTACTTTTATAATTAATTGAATATCTTTTTCATAAAAATATAACACTGACTGACTGACAGACAACGCACAGCCTAAACCGGTGGGTCTAGAAGCATGAAATTTTGCACAGCGGTTCTTTATATGACGTAGGTGAGCACTAAGAAATGATTTTTGAAAATTCATCCCCTAAGGGTGTAAAATAAGGGACGAAAGTTTGTATGGGAGAAAAGTCGGATGGTTCCTGAGATATTGCCGATGAGAAATCTCATCGGACACACTGCTAGTCTACTTAATAAAAATCTAACACTGACTGACTGGCAGACAGCGCACAGCCTAAAGAAGCATGAAATTTTGCACAGGAGTTCCCTTATATAACGTAGGTGAGCACTAAGCAAGGATTTTTGAAAATTCACCATCTAAGGGTGTCAAATAAGGGTGCAAAAGTTCCTGAGATGTTGCCGATGAGATTTCTCATCGGGCACACATCTAGTCCTATATAAAAGCCTATAATAAAACGGGCAGCAAAAAAATACTAAACTAAATGATCAACAAAACAAACTATTTTTGAATAACTGAAAGAAATAATTTTAAATTACTAAGAGTGACAATACAAAGTAGACCTCCGTCCATTTTGTATTGGATTTGTAGTGGATATAGGACCCACCGTTTAAATTTACTGCCATAAAATTTGCTGCCACTTTCAGTATTTCTGGTACTAATTTAATTATTTCCGATAATAAAATATATAGGTACTGAATAAATTCAACAAGAATTTCACCGTCGCGTAGCTTTCAATCTTTCTTAAAATTGTTTGGCATATAGGGCAGTTTTTAATTCTAATTCCCATGCCAGAATCCGTGCGCATCAATGTTTGAAGTTCCACAAGTTTATATTATTCTGGGTGTTGCACGTGTCATGTTCGTCTTTGTAGGTATGTATCTCTGGACCCACGAAGGCCTCGACATAGGGAATCCTAGTGTAAGCCATTGGGTGTGGCGTCATTTTTTTTTATATGTATTAGTGGGCGGACGAGCAAGCGGTCCCACGTGATGGTAAGTGTTACCGCCGCCCATGGACACCTGCAACACCAGGGGTCATGCGTGGGCGCCGCCGACCTTGAAAAATCCTATTCACAGCTCTTTTGAAGAACCCCATATCGTAGCTTAATGGAAAGACCTCTTGAGGCAGTTCGTTTCACAGCCTACGGGTTCGCGGTATAAAGTAATTTTTGGACCGAACAGTGCGCGACACCTCCGTATCGAGGAAATGCCGATGGACCGCACTTCTGTGACGGGAGATGCGGTTGTAGATGGGAATTATATTAAACAATTCTTCAGAGCATTTTAATGACTTTAATAATTTTAATTAGTTTAATAACTGCGTTTATTTGAATTTTATCTTTAATTTTATCTATCGTTTAATTTAAATATATAGTTATACACTTTTATTTTTTTATACATATTTATATTTTGACATTTAATTACTGCATATTGTAAACATTATTAAGTAATAAATATAATTTGAATGTACCTACTAATAAAATCAAAGGTATTTCTTAAATCTATATACCAACTAATAAAATTGAACCTTATTCATACTTTATTTTTATTTATGCACTTGCTCATTAGGTATACCTAATATAGTCACATTACATTACGACAGATGTTTATGCTATTTGAATAAATTAGTGATTTAGCTTTATAAGTTAGTAATTAAAAATTCCTTGGCATAAAAATAATTATAAGATCCGAAAAAGGCGAATATTTTATTTACATTTTAATTAGCAATAATATTATACCAACTGAAGATGATTAATAATAAATAATTTATCTTAAAATAACAAGTAATTCCTGCCTTATAATGCACATAGATAATGCAACGCGTGTCACTGAAAGCTGACTTGAAAAGCTGAAAATAGGTTGCTCGGTGTCGAGAGTAAAAGCGATTTTACAAGTATTTACAAACATTTTTTTCATAATTTATTGTTCATTTCTAATACATATTTCATTCTACGCGCAGTTTCATTCTACCGCGCTGGCCGCTCAACGCCGTGCCACCAGCGCCTGGTCATTACTCTGTACTGAGTAATGAGTGTTAAGAACGTTTTAGATAAAAACAACAATACTTTACATGTTTGTAACTTTTGAATTATTTTCTAAAATAATTTTATTTTTCGCTAGAACGATTTTATGTATCATAAATTATTTGACAGATTAATCATAATTGTTTGACGTGTCTCAGGTTAATGCGTTACTTCGGTGATATGTTGTATATTTCATTGAAGAGGTTCGCCGCCAATGGATGGATGAGAAGAGCCTATATCCAACAGTGGAGAAACACAGAGAAAGCATTCCAAGGATTTTTATTATTATTTTAAAGTATTTTCATCAAACCGCTGCATCAATACACGGCAGACCAGTTTGTTGGTATATTTTGTTCCAGAATGCCACTCTGTCCTGGTCTGCATTTTGCTCCATGGATAATGTGCTGCCTATATACAAATAGTCTTTATTGGTTCTTGTATAGGGCGTCCATGTAACGCCATCACTGCTGTCTGGGGTCGGATTGCTACAATAAATTAAAGTTGCATTACACCAGATGGACTCGGCAATAAAAAACGCCACGAGGCAGACCTAGGAAAAGGTTACTCGATTACGTGGAAGAGGATCTAAGGCAGATGGGGAAGTTTACAGCGTAGAGGAAGGAAGCAAGGAATAGAGGCAGTTGGAAAATAATGATGGAGCAGTTGGAAAATAAGCCGCGACCCATAAAAGGTTGTAGCGCCAAAACAAGAAGTAAAGTATTATAACACAAAAACTTTAACATTACTTCTCTAACGTTATCAAAAGTGATAACGATTTTTTATTACATCCCCATCCCATCCCCTTCCTCCCAATGGAGGAATGGGAAGTGTAATGGAATAAGAATTGCTTGTCCCGGTATACTTCCAAATACTTTCCAATTAGATTTTCGCAACTTTTATATATTAAAGGGGTCTTAATCGCGTATATTTGCATTCGCATTTAAAACCATTCTACCGAGGTTAGGTCCTTTGGAGAACACTCCAAAATTTACAAAGGTAGGCGGCGCATCCAGAACGTGTAAACGTTTGTCATTTTCGACTGGTGCTGGCATATGACATCACAGAAGTAAATAAGGAATGTGTATAACGCGCATTTCCATGCCGGGATTAAATTACGGTATCTCTCAGTGTAACCTGTCGCACCCCTGGCTGGACGCGTTTTATTGTCAACGTGCTAAAATTCTAAGAATATCAACAATCAATTAGCTGATACTCACCCATACGTAGCAAAATCAGCATATAACTTCGTCACTCTCCAAATAAGTTCCTTCAGTTTATGATTTTTTCTGTATAAATTGTCAGTCACATCAGAGGAGAATAAGTAAAATTTGTCTTCAGCATGAGCTGCGCCCCTCAGATGTGACAATTTCATAGATTTTTTCACCAAATTTAAATCTGTATCACAACCAAATTTATACATGTAAATTGGATTATTAAACGCTGAATAAATGTGGACGAATCTGTGTAAGTTGTATATGAGTATTTCGTCGGCTTTCATCCTGCATATTGCTTCAACATCCTCGTTAGTAATATCTTCATTCCCAAAGTAATATTTCTTTATCTTCTCTCCGATTTCCTTCAATTTCTCTTCAAGCACCCCTCGCGCTATTTCCATGGGAACTAATAAACTGGGATTTTTGTTCACGATATCCAATTTCTTTAGTGTGTCTAAATAAGACAATATACCTTCATTTGAATTGTAACCAATCATGAACGGAATTTTACAAAGTTTATTTGCTAGCATCATTTTGAGAGGATTCTTGTTTATGAAAGAATCAACATTTGCGAATTTCTTTTCTACTACGGGAACAAAATGGTATCGAAAACCTCTATATTTCTCGTTTTCAGCTAAAGTCTTAAAATTAAGCGCTGCGAGATCTACAGCTGGCACACTCTGTAGAAACTGTAATAATTCTGTCGAATCATTAGTTTCTTTGCCTAACACCTTTCCAGCTCTAAACGCTCTCTCTCGAGCATCCTTCCCTTGAGCCCAATCATGTAGACATGTCCCACTTTGTGCTATCGCTTTGTGAAACAAACCTTTTGACATAGGAGACAGCATGTGGTAAGTAGCCGCAGTACCACCGGCGCTCTCACCCAAAAGAGTTACATTGTTTGGATCTCCGCCAAACTTAGCTACATTATTTTTTACCCAGCGTAGAGCAGCTACTTGGTCCTTAATACCAGCGTTTCCAGGCACTTCCGGTGTGTCTAAACACAAGAAACCCAGCGCTTCGAGTCTGTAATTGAATGTAACTAACACTATATCGTGTTGCAATAAGTGCTTGGGACCATACAGGTTAGAATCTGCTGATCCTGACATGTATCCGCCACCGTGAATAAACACCATGACAGGTAATTTGGAATCAGTTTCCAAAGTTTTGGTGTACACATTTATGAATAAACAATCTTCACTTCCTTCGACTATTTTTCTACTGTCGAAATTGAATTGAGGACATACTGGACCGTGTTCCGTTGCGTCATAAACTCCTTGCCAAGATTTTAGTGGCATTGGCGCCTGGAAAAAATTTAATAGCCAATGTTAATTTATTACTAATGTAATATAAATATAAATCTATCTATGTCTAGGTAATGGTGGTAATTATGAGAAAATTACGCTGATGGCAATAGTCGGCTGTGCTAATGATTAGTAAATACACTGACAGGATTTTACTGGAGAAACAAAAAAAAAAACATGTTTGTACCTAACAATGCAAAAGACCAAGACTAGTCTGAAGCCCTTTCGAAACTGTTATTTTCGGATGATTAATGTTCTGTGATTATAACTCATAACGTTTTATCTTTTAAAATAGGCACGTGCCTAAAGTAACATGATCTTTTATGTTTTTTGCTGTCTAAATTCTAACATCTTCAGAATTTGCAACTATGCCACCGACCATTAATTTTTTATGTAGAAGTAGCACAACAGAAGAAAACAGTATGATTTTATTTTATCGTGGTACTGCAGGAAGTTAAGTGTGAACGCTTCCGGGACACCAGCTATCGTAAATATTTATGGCAAAAGAACACAGTAATTTTCTACAATTTAATTTAGTGTTCTATATAAAATGACAGAAAACTTAACAGATAAAACGTAAACAATGAATGAAAGATATACCTATTTGTATTTTAAAAGAGAAAAGGTGTGAGTAAATCTAGTCAAAGGCCTTCATTTACTACAATCGTTACACAAAAAATAGTAGGTAAGTACTACAATAAAATGCTATTGCTATTATTATTGCTATGAACAAAAGTTTCAATATCAACAATTATGTTATTAACTACCTGTGACCGGCCACGCGTTGCTGTAGCTACCCAATAGATGGCGCTTACCCTGTTTTTGGATAAAAAGCATGTTTTTACCCTGTGATAGGTATATATAAACACGCGCGTATTCGAATGCAACGTTGTGTCAAAATTCCAAAGCAATCGGTGAAGAACTTTCGGAGATTTATGATTTTGAACAAACGAACGTTTACATTTTTATTTATATATGTATGTAGATTATTACCTTGAATCTCAGCGTTCCAACAGGAGGTTCTGCATAAGGGATACCTTTAAAACTGTAATATGGTGATCCATCATAGAGCTCCTTTAAGGCTCCTTTTAACTTACCTTCTTTAACGGTAACTACTGGATTAATCTAATGACAATAAGACATAAAGTAAATAATGGATTCAGGGTATTTTTTTTTAAGGAAACAGTGGCAGATGAGCAGACAGTCCACCCGGTGGCAGGCGGGTATTGATTCTCATGAACATCCGCAATATATTCCAGATGCCACAACATAATAGACATGACATGACATAACAGAATCTAGTAAATATATTTTAGTAAATATAACAGAATCTAGTAAACATACAGAATCTAGTTACAATAAACACTCGATCCTCCCAAGATGATTAAAAAATTTTAGTGCAAAAATAATTCAGTCCACAATGGTGAAGTATTTTTGCACTGACGTTTTTTTTGCACCATTGTGGACTGAAGTATTTTTGCACTGACTATTATAAAACGACTTACAATTATGAGATACCTATTAATATTATATTACTATTAATATTATTGCATTATATTACTATTAATATTATTGCATTATATTACTATTAATATTGCATCCTGTGACATTCAACCTATAAATAAAATTAGGGGAACAACTATAGGTAATGTAGATAATTCTCAACCATGTTGAGGTGATAGCAACAGAGTGTGGTCTCTACTCAAAACTTTTATATGAATATATGTGATATGATATTAATTCATTCATTGCCTAAGTAAATAAACTAAACTCAATAAGTCAATATCAATAAATAAGGTCCCTTTGCTCAATTAATGTCACAAATCATAAAAAAAACACTCATTGGAATTGGAATATAAAAAACATATTCCACAGTCGGAAATATCAATGCACCTTATATTTCACTATTTTCAGAAAGAAATGTTTAGACAAAGTTGTTTCAGGAGCCCCTATCCACGAGCAGATGAGGAGGGGTTCATTAAAAGTCAAATTTGTGACTTAAGTAGGTGGTACTACATAAGCAGGTTCCATTTACAAAATACATATGAATTAAAAAACTCGAGAGCTACTGAAAATAGAACACTAGGTATTAGACCCTAGGGTGCTTGTATAAATCTAGTAGGTATGTATTCTCAAATCGATGTTGCTCACTTACCATACTTGGATTCAAAGCGGCAGCAATCATGATTCCTCTTACGTCCCGAATGCACCAGTCATTAAATTTTACAATTTGCCTTAACATTCTGTATTTCCTTTAAAACTACACTTGAATAACCAATGAGCAGTGGGAATAAGAGTAACATTTATACGTTATTTTTTTACTTTTATGCATTTATTACAAGATAAACACGGACTATCGGAGATTAGACAGATGTTTTCTAGTAGATAATAAATGCCATAATAAGATCACAACCATATTATTTAGGTACATATTTTTTGTAAAAAGAAAGTGTGATTTAAGCAAACATTCCGTTTAATTCTAAACAATCATAGGCGGCCCAAAACACACCGCAGGGCAGGCGCAGACGCATCTTTTGAGAAATTACTGAGAAAAAAATAATTTTATTGATTACTAGCGACCCGCCTTCACTTCGCTTCGGTTTATTAAATTTAAAACAATCGGAATAAGATATTTTCCTGCGGTAAAATGGAGCCTATATTTTAAGTTAGACCTCTAGCAATACATCGGTGAAAACTGCATTCAATTCCATGCAGTAGTTTTTGCGTGATGCGTGTACAAACATACAGACAGACAGACAAAATTTCTAAAAACTGTTGTTTTGGCTTCTGTTGCTCTAATAAAGACTCCCCATATTAGTTTTTCAACCATTTTTCAATATCTATAATGTACAGACATCGGCTTGTTACAATTTTATTATATCTATAGATAATATCACACATATACCTACTTACTGTAAAATAGCATCTAAAAAAAGAATGAAAGACAGAAAGAAAATTATTTTAGTGACAACACGTTAGTTTAGTGTTATGCATATGAAATGAAACGGTAATAGACAAAAGAATATTGATTATTGTGCCAATTGGCATCAACTCAGCATATGGAGAAGCGTGAACTGCGACGTTGATTATCAGTTGAAGCCACACAGTCCGCGGATTGTCCACAGTAGAGATGTGCAATTTCTACACCAAACCTTACGATGTAACAGAAAAATCTAAAAATTATCACATTTTTTGGGTCAATCGGTACCAACTCACAGAATGAACTGCGAGTCTGCGACTGTGTTGCCATCAGAGATTTAAAGAAACTAGAATTCGTGACCAAAAGACCCCGAACATTGAATCCGTAACCCTGGATGCTCTGAACATGAAAATAATAAACCAGTTTTGTTGACAACCTGCAATACAATCTCAGTCCGTACAATCACCGTAGTCGTTGAGCGTTACGCTCTTCTTAAAACCCCCGGACACATTTGAAGAATCCCCTCGGAGCATCTTCCGACGCCCTTCACAAAGAGGCCAGTGTACGAGGAAAAAAGAACGGATGGCAAGCCTAACTGCGACCCCGATTTTTGGAACAACATCGGCGATCTGGAACCCGGATACATCTTTGTTACAATACCTCTATTTATTACCAGAGGTCTCAAACGTAAGATATATCAGGCTTTCATTCTATAAATAATAAATCATTATATTCAAAATGCAAAAGATATTCAATTTTTAACTCTTATCTCTAGTAATAAATAAAAGTACATAACTCTTTATTCCATAATACTCATGACTCGACATCCCACCCCCAAATTGGGAAGTTTAATCGAATAAAGAAAACTCCTCATCGCAATTTTTTCTACTCCCCTTTCCCAAGCCTTCTTTAAATCTCCGTAGGTAGCGTACCCAGGGGCATGCCGCCATTTGTCTTTCTGGAGTGATGTTACACTGACTTTAGCATGGCAATTGCCTATTTGCTGTAGGACCAATAACAAATGGGGTACAAGAATCCTCGAATAGAGGCAACGTACCGGGAAGCGAAGTGTGGCGCGCCCTCCGGTCACGTGGTCCAACTAAATGAAGAAGTCCGCCGGTGGTGTGTGGCGGGCTGGTGGCGAACCTTGCGAGGGTCATATATCCAGCAGTGGAAAGACATAAGCTAACGGTATGGTATAAATAAAACACTTCGTTTTCTTATTTAAATAAGATTATTCTTATATAATCTTATATGCCAGGGTACACTCCCATGCCATCCTATCCTATTCCACCCTATTTTCCCAACCTTCTTCCAAACCCATTCCTAATTCTCCAAAGGTAGGCAGCGGATCCGGGATCGTGCCATCGTTTGTCATTCTGGACTGATGTTAGCGCGTATCGCGGCTGCTCATGAGCGACAGTATCCACTTATAATACCATCAGGTGTACCTACTGTCAGCTTGTCAGACGCCTACCTTCCATAAAAGAACAACATTAGGTAAAGGATCCACATTAGGATTGCCCTATATCATGTGTTGTTACAAAAACAAAGATTAAATGGACTATAGTAAACATCAGTCTTCGAGAACATAACATTTGCACAGAAGTGCATTAGTCATTGAAAGCGATAACGTGAATGTGAATGAATGTACCAGTCCGTAATAAACTCCGTCGTTAATGTAGATAGGTACTTATAGTATTTTTGAAAGAAAGAAGGCGGCAAACGTGCATACCTACAGTGCACCTGGTGATAAGTGGATACGGTCGTTCACAGACATCCGCGATACATGATTTTTTTTTGTAAGTAATGTTTTTTTTGGGTTCTGTATTTAACAAATTTATGACAAATTTGATAAGAAATAAAATTTATTGCAAGTTACTCCTGAAATTTTATGTCAAGTTTTCATTTCAGATTTCGGGAAATTCTCAAGCTGTACCCATTAAACATTCCATTTGTGTGTGTCTCTGGGCCCACGACACAGGGAATCCTAGTGTGGGCCATTGTGTGGCGTTATTTCTAAATAAAAAAAAATAAAATTTGGGGAAACTCAGTACAGTTTACGGTAGTGCTGTCAGTGCGGAATAACTTTGCCAGTCGAGTGCGCTCCAGCGGCTGTGGGATTGCAGCATGCACCCTTCCCATCCCAAAATCTATACTTATTTAAACAGACTGATAAATTGATTTGAAAATAGAACCCCAAGTAATCGAAACCAAGTAATCTAGTCTTATCTATATAAGATGGAGACTATTTCCGGTATCACAACACACACATCAATGAAATAAGCAAGGTGACATTTTTTTATTATAATTTTTTTGTCAATTCTTATATTTTTTTAATGTTTATGATTTTCTTTTGTTTTTCTTATTGCCCACATTGTTTATTTTTTTATTGGTTATTGTTATGTATATATTGTATGTGTGTTTGTGCATGTCGGAGTAAAGTGTTGTCTATTGTCTATATAATTCTTTAAATGTACTGCATTTCCTACTTTATCGTATTTCCCCAATGTACGTACGTTTCGGTAGTGAGTGAGATATGCCAGAGCCCATTCCCAGCCCGTCCTATTCTATCGCTCCCCATTTTCCCAATCGTTTGTCATTCTAGAGACTGATGTTGGCATGTATCGCGGAAAACCATGGCTTACAGTTTCCACTTACCATCAGGTGGACTGTATGCTCGTCTGTCTTTTCTATAAAAAAAAAATCAATCATGTGTCACATGAATAATAGTAACAAATCTGCCAGTATTTGTGATACTATATTCAAGTATGTGCAAGTACATCTTTGTTTGCCCGAAGGTTGACTAATAGAAAATGTCTTAAGGTATTAAATCCGCTTTTCAGACTTTATCCTTGTGCAGAGGTTCAAATATTTGCATAAGCAATTTACATATTATCGTCGTAGAAGGAAAACGCATACGACGAAATGAACAATGGCAGAATCAACAATGACTGTATGTAGATATGTATATTTATTTATATATGTATGTATTACGTTAAACATTTTATGGTTTTTCTCTAATTTAAAACTGCACCTACGATCCTTTATCTGTATTAATCTGTTGGTTGACTGGTAAATACTGCCTTATGAACTTATCATATTAATTTAAATGCGTCTTTTGTACAATGATATTTAAATAAATAAATGACAAATAATGTTAAGAGCATTTTTGTAAAACATATATTCTTGGGTTCTGTATTTAGCAAATTTGTAAAAAAGAAAAACAAAATTTGCAGGAAGTTTTTATAATTAACAAACACATCCTTAATATTTGCAACGTGTCACCGAAATGACGCAAAATCTGAAACATATCAACCAATTTAAAATATATAAACCGTTTTTAAGGAATAAATTAAGAGTTAAACAAACATGGAAACTTTGTTGTTCTGGCTGAAACATTCGTAGCGCTGATTGCTTAATACAGGGCAATGAGCGGGGGTGCGCGTAGTATAAAAATATACCAGAAATGAACAATAAATTATGGAGATAAAAAAACCTATTATAAAAACTAGTAGAATGGATTCTACTCTCGATACTAAACAATATAGCATAATAATTATTTGATTTACCAAAATAAAAACAAAAAATAAATATATTAAATAATTCGATTAAAAATAAAAACATAATATTTTATAACACTTATTAGACTATTACAAATTACTTTTAGTAATATAAGGGAGTCCAACTTCGGAGTACAGTTTGTTCCAAAACTCAATGCGATTTTTATCCGCATATTGTCCCATACTGAATACTTTGTCTATTTCAAAATATTCTCTGGTAGTTCTTGTATAATGTTGCCATTTCACATTTTCCGAATTATCCGGTGTGGGATCACTGTAAATACAAAAAATAATTTTCAGCACATAATTAGCTTATTTTCAAACTAAAGGAAGAACTGTATTTATTCATTTAATTTTATTCAACGCTTCGTAGGGCTACACCAGTCACAGCCACAAGTTGTCTGAGTCAGCCAGTAAGAGCCCACTGACTGACTCAATCACAAGTAACTAAATCAGTCATTTAAAAGTATAAATGGTGGATTTTAGAAAGGAATTGACTTATTGGTTAACAAACTTTAGATGTCGTTTCTTTGTTTACAGAAGCAACACAACGTAGTTTGTTTCATTTGAAGGAATAATAATCAACATTATAAAACGACATCTAAAGTTTATTATACAACAAGTCAATTCGTTTCTAAAATCCATCATTTATACTTTGACACAATTTGACAGTTAACACCGTTCTCTTCACTTGACGCCACATTGTCACAACCTAACTGCTTTATCCACACTATGGTGCTATGGCAAAATTCAAATCGAAATAAATATATTTTCTTTACATATAAGTATATACAATTAATAATGTTGTAATTTAAAATAACTTCATGATATTGTATAATAAATGACAATGTGATTTGTATGCTAATTTGACAGGATGTAGAGATATATGTCACACACACAATCCACCTACAATCCACAATAAATGAATTTCATTTGATTTAAATTACAATAGGCATTAGAAATGAAATATCTAGTCCATAGATAGAAACTGACTCTAAAAATTTAGGGGCTAGTAAGAGGCATAACTAAAACATTACCTAAAAAATATGTAAAAATCATTCTTACCCAGTTCTAGCAAAATCAGCCCACAATTTTGTCACTCGAAACACTAACTTCCTCAATTCTTCTTGTTCTTTATAATCATCTTCTGTAGCTACAGAAGAAAATAGGTAAAACAGTTCATCGGCATGTGATGCACCTCTCAAATGAGTATAACCCATCAGTTTTTTAATAAAATTCAACTGAGTATCACAATTAAATCTGTACATTAAAATAGGAGTATTTAAGGCTGAAAATAAATGAGTGAATCTGTGAATGGAGTATCCAAAATGCACATCCGAATTTAAATCACATAATGCTTGAACTTCTTTTTCGGTAAAGTTTCCACTCGCACTGTAAAACTTCTTTATCCTTTCTCCCATTTCCTTCATTTTCTCCTCACTTATATTTCTCGCTATCTCCCGCGGCACCAAAAAACCAGGATGCTTATTATAAAAGTCCAATTTCTTCAATGAATCATTAACCATCAATATGCCTTCATTGGAATTGTACCCAATCATCAATGGGACTTTTGCTACATTTTTCTCTTGGACCAGTTTTAAAGGCTCTCTAGATAAAAAAGCTTCCACATTATCAAACTGTTTCTCAACTACAGGCACGAAATGCATCGGCAAGCCTCTATGTCTTTCGTCTTTTGTCGCAGTCTTAAATGTGAGTTTATCGACTAAAGTTGCAACTGGTATGGTCTGTAGAAATTCCAATAATTCTGTAGGATCTTGCGTATCTTTTCCTAAAAATTTTCCGATTCTAAATGCTCGTTCTGTAGACTCTCTGCCTATTGACCAGTCGACAATACTCACACCACTTTGAGCTATAGCTTTATGGAACAGATCTCTTGACATCGGAGACAACATGTGGTCAGTAACGGCCGCTCCTCCAGCACTTTCTCCAAAAAGAGTAATATTATCAGGATCCCCTCCAAATTGAGCAATATTATTTTTCACCCATTTGAGAGCTAACACTTGGTCCCTCATTCCTGCATTTCCAGGTACTTCGGGAGTATCTAGACATAAAAATCCGAGTACTTCAAGTCTATAGTTAAACGTTACTAGCACTACATCATGCTGCATTAGATAATCTGGACCATAAAAGTCCGCATTTCCTGAACCAAACATATATGCACCGCCATGAATAAAAACCATGACAGGGGTTTTAGAATTGGGTTTCAAATTCTTTGTGTAAACATTTAGGAATAGACAGTTTTCATCTCCGTCAACTATTGTTGAATTGGTCTGGTTGAGCTGAGGACAGATGGCACCATGTTCGGTGGCATTATAGATGCCTTCCCAAGGCTTCGCAGGTAGCGGTGCCTGAAAATTAAAGCAAAATGTATAAAAAATGTGTAAAAGTCAATAATATATGCTAGGTCTGAATTCCTAACCGACGATTATCGCTCTTTGATAATCATACTGCGTCTTTTTTGTGTTATGAAAATAAAAAGGATGTACCAATGTTGGATTGTTAAAGAGCGATTTACACACAGTTTAGAACTAAATATAAGAACAAGTCTTTTTTTATAAAAATTTGAGACAGATAGTTCACCTGAATGTAAACAGATCTACCACTCACGGACATCGGCTAAAAAGTTTAAGGAGAATAAGGAATATGGAGTATAACTGGATGACTTTTCTCATCCTCAGTCAGATATACTCAGTCGACTGTGGAAGTGCACCCTTCCACTCAACATTGATACAGATTAATGGTTATTAAGCATATCCACTGAACAGGGATACCCATGCTCTTGCTGTAAATAGTATCTGTAAGGTTCATACCTTTGACTTTGATCACTTCTGTCGTTATCGACAGAAGTGATAACATCGAAACGAACCTCGATAGATTTAATATTGCTTTTTAACATTATCCAATAATTCTTTTTTGTTATATAAAGAAAAAAAACGCCATCCTTAAAACAAACAACTAAATTTTATTTATAAGTACCCAAACTCCATACCTTAAACCTCAGCTTTCCAACGGGTGGTTGCGCATATGGAATTCCTTTGAAACTGTAGTATGATGAACCATCAAATAGGTTGCTAACGGCACCTTTTAACTGACCCTCTTTTAATGAAACTATTGGAGTACTCTGAAACAGAGACAAAAAATCACTGTAACACATTGATAAACCAAAACAAAATGCAAAGTGAATTGTTCAAGAGCCTAGACATTGAATGTGGGCCATATTATCTGGTGCACTTATCATAACCAGCCCTTTTAGTATCCACTGTTGGATATGGGCCTCCTGGTGTACATTGTCTTGTGCACGAGGGATGTATGGCCTTAAAACACCATGCTGGTCAATAGGGTTGGAAAGTGCACGCTTTTAGAGGTGGTGTATGTAGGCTTTGTTATTCCATAGTCGCCATTTAGGATACCCACGGATAGAGATAGGATGGTACTATTCTAAAGCCAGCAGACATCACAAGGCACATTCATTTTAAACACTTAAAAATGAACCATATTGTTATGATGTTAGATCAAAAGTTTAATATGAACAATTTACTGTACATAAGTATAGATACATTCTATATTGACTACAAAATACAATAACAGTGTAGCAAATTATTAAATAGTGCCCAAATACAGCAGTGGAGAGACAAGCACACGGTATGGTATTTACATGATCCACATGTGGTACATAGAACTGTGAATGTATAATGAGGTTTAGTGGTCAGTTGCTACACCTCGCAGTCAGTATTAGTTACACCAATGACTAAGTTTGATTATATGAAGCGTGAGCTTAGAGAATAAACCTCGGAGAATAGTCAAACTAATTCTTAGAAAATAATCCCGACTATGCCAATGTTCTTGGTCTCTTGTAAGTTATAAATATAATTTTCTACAATACAATACTATAATTTTGACATTTAATTAATTAATTAATTAATAAATTGACATCATTTTTTCTTCAAAGTATCAAATTATTAGATTGTGTTGAATGTGAAAGTAAAAGTATGTAGGTAGTATGTGAAATGCATACATATAGTTTGGGTGCATATGTACAAACATGTCACTAATAATGTTTTAATACAATGTTTCTGCTGGTCAGCGCCGGCTCTAGCTCATGTAGCGCCCGGGTGCAGGGCGCCCAATAGTAGGCGTTTTGAACTCTTTGGAGGTGTCGCGAGCGGCGCTCGGCGCCCCCTAAGACCCTGCGCCCGTGTGCACCGCACCCCCTGCACCATAGGTAAAGCCGGCACTGAATTCAGCGCTCGACAGGCGCCCCCGGGCGCGGGGCGCCAGGGGTGCACCGCACCCCTTGCACCCCCTGGTAAAGACGGCCCTGCTGCTGGTACTAGTAGGTAAGCTTAATTTCAAATAAATAAATTTCACTTAAATTAATTTCTTTGCTAAAGTTGAGTAAAATGTCAATCAACTTACCATCGTATTTATAGGCGTCGCAGACAATTTAATATCTGCTTTAGTTTGTACTATTATTAACACTGATAAAATAGTTATCTTCATAATTATCTTGAACATTTTATCAAAACAATTAGTAACGTAAAAGCAAGCAAAGTACTAAATAACAAAGTTTAAATAACAACTAACGAACAGACATGTCTATAGAAATCTTGTATATAAAAAAAAGTAGCAAAAACAGTAGAACTCAATGTTCCTAACCAAATACCAGTGTAAAATTAATTCTGTTTGAGGAAACTTTAGTCCTTATATAGTGTATTCGCTCAATGTACATTATTATTTGTAATTCACAACACACAAAAACGGTATGAATAATTTCTGGGCCTATTTTTCCTGTAAAATTCTTGGTAAAGTCTCGAATGAAATGTTGGTCAATCAACTAATATACCCACACTTAGGAAAGGTTATGAATGAATATTTTTTCTAAAATAAAACATTCTTTACCGCAATTCAGATTCGGTAAAGTCCTTAGCAATACTTTAATGATGCAGAAAGGTCGCGATGTTCAGATTATTTTAGTCGCTATTAGTAAAAAACTACAGCGCACACCCCATAAATTTTTCTTTCTGTCTTTTGCATTATCTGCACTCATTATCTGCATATAGTAAATAAAACAAGTTACAATTACTCTTTGTTTTTTTTTAATTCTTCATACACAATCAACTATTTTGACATAATCAATCTTCATGATAATATAAATATTACTATAAAAATAATTAACACTTTCTTTTGCGTTAACGAAATACAGTAAAAGAAGGGCTAGTCTATACTAATATAATGAAGAGAGAGTGCGAATTTTGTGAGTCTGTGTGTATGTAGAGGGTAATCTCCGGAACCACTGCATCTATTTGAAAAATTATTTCACCATTTGAAAGGTACATTATTCCAGATGGACATAGGCTATATATTATGTGCAAAAATATTGCCAAGCATGCGATGCATGCCGGGCACAGCTAGTTTTTGATAAAACAAAGTATGAAAGTAAAACAAACGAAAACATCTTCTGTGTATCGAAAACAACGAATACGCTCGACAATCGATTGTATGTAGAATCGCTAAAATGCAGTAGTTTAATTAAATAATGAGCACGATATAACCGAGAAAGTACCTAATTCTGAAATTGGGGACAAACAGAAAATAAAATAAAAATCTCGAATCTGTATTGTCCTTTTTCCAAAATAGCAGGCGTCGGCAAGATTTTTATAAAATCTTCATAATTTATAATTGCCATACATAGATAGACATGCAAAAAATAGTCAGCTGACACGTGTCGCGGAGCTTCATAATTACTCGTCGAAGCCAGCTGTTCACATATATTAACATTCTCAAACGTAGAATGGCCAGTATATATCAATTTACGGTTTTCTATTTCTTTGTCAAGCACCTGTGAATCTGCACCATCACTTTCAGAAACTGCTCGGTAAATACTTGGGTGAGGCGGCACATTTCGGATTTCTTTGAGCACGGCAATTGGCACGTCTTATCTGATGGATCTCGTGCAGAATCATGTACCGTTGGCTGGAGGTTCACTTATCTCGCAGGCTCGAGATTCACTCCACTTTTAGGATTGAGGCACAAACATCTCCTTGGAGATTCACAAAATCAGTAGTAAAATGGCGACATTGGGGTGGGTTTTACACAAACATGTTTCTCGACCATGAACTGGACACTGGATGAGGAAAGACCGCCAAAAAAGTCCTAACGAGCAGACCGGAGGGACATCAAAATATTGGCAGGCCATAGTTGAGATGGGTGGATGGAGTCGACAGTGATTTTAAAGCGGTTAGAATTGCAGATTGTAGGACGAAGGCCATGAACAGAACAATCTGAAAAAACTTGCTGGATCAGGCCAAGGCTCACCCTGGGCTGTAGAGCCAAAAGACAGAGTCATCGCATTATGTGAGTAAATATATTTTTTGTACTTTCTTTCTGTTCCATGTCACTGTTTCTTTTTTTCCAGCTGTAGTTAGCTCTGGATAAGTGATCACATAGGAAAAACTGATGATTTTTTTCCCGCAAAAGCATAAGATGGTTTTTCATTGTCTTTTTAGCATACTATCTATTTGTTCTCAAAGCAACTCTGTTTTATTTCTAGATTTTTCTATATTATCATCAGAAGGTTTTTAAAGAATCTTTCTCTCTGTGACTTCATACCATTCTTTGATTAGCATACTCTCTGTTTATTCTCGAAGCAACTCTTTTCAATTTCTAGACTTTTCTATATCATCATCAGAAGGTTTTTAAAGAATCTTTCTCTGTGACTTCATACCGTTCTTTGATAGAGATTGTCAAAAGTTTATAGTTGTGGCTGACTTTTTGTTTCTAATCAGTATTTTCATGTACTTTTCAACATTTTTAATTTAGCCTATTATTTTCATCTTGCAGTTTCTTGTTCTCTCTGTACACTATCATGTTTCGCTTTCTTACGTCCATATTCTCGAGATGAAATCGAGGCTCGTGATGCTGGTTGTATTTGATCTGCTTGAAGATGAAATTTTCATACACTAGACGCTAGAGAACTTGGTGGTGTTGCATCTAAAATCGTTTGCAAATTCTTCCTTTTTTCCTGTATTTGCCTCAACTTCCAGATGACATTTGCTTGCAATGTTAAATCTTTTGCAAGCCTTTTAACTTTATGGTAGTGCTCTATGGTTTTAGCTTCTTCATATTTTTCGGCTTTTTGTTTGAGTCTTTCTCAATACCGTTTTTGTTTTTCAGCCACCGTAAGCCGCGTCATTTATAGCTAAATAAAAGATCTGAAAAAATAGAATAGAATACAACTTTTATTACTAAAATAAAAAAAAAATACCTTTTGTAAAATATAATTTTACAAGGTTGATTTTAAGCTGGTTGAAAACTGTCATTTTACGTACAATTTTCTTTTCCCATAATATTTTTAAATAGTTACGAAAAATATTTCACAAAATTAATAAATAACCTGCAAAATGAATTTCTTTGATAAATAACTTAAATTAATGTGTTATTTCTTACTTCAAATAATTTCACGTTTATTTAAGTGTATTTACCATACCATCAGCCTTTGTCACTCCACTGTTGAATATAGGCCTCCTAAGATATAGGATAAGGTTCGCCACAACACAAGATCCTCGGCTCTTCTCATCCAACCACTACCGGTGAATTTCTTTAAGTCATCAGTCCACCTGGCCAGAGGGTATCCTGCACTGCTCTTCCTGGTGAATGGCCTCCATTTGAGGACCCATCTACCCCATCGATTAACAGTCCTGCAGCATAAAATGAAAAATTACACGTTCAAGTTATAATTACAAGGGAACTTATTCAAGTTATAATTACAAGGGAACTCATTTTGCGGGTTATTAATTTCCTGTAATATTATTTATCTTCTTCCTACAAATGTGCTCTGTCTAAAGGTTGTCTGGAAGAAATATCTTTTAAGGGATAGGTGTTATAGGGATAGGATATCTATTGTGTATTATTGATCTGTATGTATTTATTCCTGTACCTTGTTGTGGTGCACTGAAGTATTTTAGATTGATTTATTGTATAATTTTTTCGACATAAATGTATTTAGATAGGTAGCTATGTTATTTCAAAAGATTATAGGAAAAGAAAATTGTATGGCGTATTACTGTTTATAACCACCTTAATGTCAAACTGACAAGAAAAACATGGTCAGATAAATACTTGTGTCTGTTTTGATTCATAAAAATGGTATTGGTTTTATTTTATGCATAACAAGTAATCCTACCAATATATTAGTTCGAGTTACCGAGATTGTCTATACAGTTACCGTCAAAATAACTCAGTATACCAGTAACTCAGCAGACAATTACTTGAGCATACTTTATCAAAAAGACACACCCATACTTTTAATAAAGTATATAATATGAAGTTCAGTCAAAAATAAATGAGTACTGTAAAATAATCCAATTAGAATAAATGAACAAATCACTTACTTCAAGAAACGCAATGCAACACAAGCATGCAATCCCTCCAAACATTTGCGGCAGACTGGCGGCTATTTGTGTCAGACTGGCGGCTATTTGTGTCAGACTGGTGGCTATTCAGCGCAATCAAAGGATGCCGCCATCATGCAAGTGAAAGAAAACTAAATATTGAAGCTAGTTGGAAAAAGTGTATGGTCTATTGTTATATTACAAAATTTACACATGATAAAATTTATAATTCCATGTTTTTCTATGATAAAAATGAACCTATGGTTCCTTGGAAAAGTTTCTTTTCAATGAACTATGGTGTTGGAATAGGGATATATACTGAGTTACCATAAAATTAAATATAAATCATATATTTTTAGAAACATAAACACGCTTCTGGTAATGAAATTCAATGCAACGAGCCCTTTCATTACCCACTGCAGGACATGGGCCTTCTCATGGACATTGACATGTGCATGAGGCATGTAAGGCATGAAAACACCACACTGGCCAAGCGGGTTGGCGAGTCCACTCTTTTAGAGGTGGTGTAGTTCCTCGGGGCTTGTGGCAGCCGCTTTGTTATCCCATAGTCGTTTTTTACGACACTTTCGGGAGGAAATGCAGTCATGCTATTCTATAGTCGGCGGACGGCACACGCTTCTCGTAGTTGCCAATAATTTAAAATACGTTTGCAATAACATTTATACATGACATTATCGAAAATTTGTGTATTTTCATCAAGAACCGTTGGGTACAGCAGTGTGGGTAAAATAGTTGATTGACTCAAGTACGTGTAGAAACTTACCATACTGCTTACAACTGTGGTGAATAACTTAAGGTATTGTTTCGCATGCACTGTTAACTTAGATAACTTGGTAATGATATTTAACAACATCACTTTTTGAAAATTTAATATTCAGCAGTAAATGATGTAAAGTTCTAAAAGTTTGTTTATAAAGAGGTATGAGTGACAGCAACCGTATTTAAATAAAGACATTGTTAATAAAATAAATCTCTTTTAAAACAATATTATACTTTATTAAAACAATAATTTTGGATTATTTATTTAAAAAAATACTAGTTTAAATTGTGAAACAAAATGTAGTAAATTCTATAATTCTAAAATAAATCTACGAATTTAATTTACTTAGCCGATATACGAATAAGCTTCGTTTGTCGTTTTATGTCAACAATAGGGTTACCAACCTTTAGCCAAAAGATCGATCTTTTAAGTATCGATTTGTATCGAATTGTTCGAGTTTTTATTCAGAAAAACAGTGGCAGATAACAGAGAGTCCACCTGGTGGTAAGTGAATACTGTTACACTATGATGACATGACAAACATTGGTACATCTTCGAATGGGCCACCTAACTTTGGCGATATAGAAGGAAATAAATTAGAAGAAGTAATTGGGAAGGATAGTGAATGAGAACTAAACGGAATACATTTTCGTTTTCTTAATGTAATCCTCATTCTTCCTGAAAATCGAAAGTAAAGAGTATAATGGATTATCGAATTTTTCTTATCGTTCTTATTCCGTTACTTGCTTCTCGTTCGGATTGCTTAGAATGGGATGTGGAGTATAGAAATATAACGAAATATGAGGTCCTCCTTATCATATGGGTGAGGAAGATCTCAGGTCTCATATCACATTCAATAAAATGGGATGGAAAGTGCAGAATCTAATGGATTAAGTAAAAGACTTCATACATTCTCAGTTTTTTAGATGGGATGGCGAAGTAACTTGGACGAATCTTTATATTTTCTGCAACACGGTTGGTACATGGTACAATTTAAGTAGAGCAACTTCTGTGAATGTGTGGTAACTCGGCTATTCGGGCACGCCCTGTAACTAGAGGTTTGCTGTATGAGCTCTTCTTCCAATGAGATTGATTGAATAAAGATATATAAATAAATGTTAGAGATATCATACCATTACACAATCTAGTACCTATCCCATCGAGTGATGAAAATGTCACGTTGGAAAGAAATAATTCTAGTGTAATGTTTAGGCGACAGTCATCTATCGACTATGTCGACAGTTTGCTCATCTGCCAACTTTTTTCTATAAAAATACAGAAATATCGTAGCACCTCAGATTGATCTCCTGTCTTCAATTTTTAACGATCTTTTAATCGGTCGGGGCTGTAATACATCGCATAAGAAATCTAATTAATCGATTCCATTTTAGATAAGATTGGAATCAGAATCGGAAACCCTAAAATCAAATGTCAAATATATTTCTATTTAACGTATCAAAGTGCTGTTCAAAGTTCAAATATTATCAAACTACAATAAATACTTGACTAAGTAGGTATAATATATAATATACTATATTTCTATTATGAAACATGAGTACAGGGTTTATTCAAATGTAGGTATTTTATAAATGCATATCAAAATTCAAGTCATGATGAGTTAATTCTTTAATAGATATTTTATTATAATGATAATAATAATAACGCCACACTCAATGGGTCACGCTAGGAGTCCCTGAGTCCTGCAAAGACAACCAGACCCGAACAAACATTTATGTATTTATTTTTCAACAAATGAATTTTCGACCAGAAATCGAACCCGGACCGTTTGCAAAGCCAACTGCGCCAAGTTACAAAGAAATAACTCACAATTCGTACAATTACCGTAAGGAAAATATGTAATTTTCTTAAATAAATAGATTATTATTATTATTGTATATAATTCTCAGTGTCGGTTTTACCCATGGTGCAGGGTGTGCGGGGCTTACGGGCGCAGGGTCTTAGGGGGCGCCGAGCGCCGCTCGCGACGCCTCCAGAGCCTGCGTCGCTCGCGGCGCTCTCAAAGACCCTGCGCCCGCGGCTATTGCTTCCCAACATCATTTATAATTGCACTTAGCTGTGATTATAATAATTTATAACTGTGAGTATTCCATTTTGATCGCGCGCCTACTAGAGGACGCCAGGGTATTGATTGCACCCGGGCGCTACATGGGCTAGAGCCGGCGCTGTTAATTCTACAAAGAAATAACACTTGAGACTGAGTTTTTTCTGTTTGTTGTAGGCATGGGCATAATTTCAGCTTTTTAACTGGGATGGTAAGGCGTACCGGGGGTTTGTAGGATATGGAATGGTCCCAAGAATAAGGGGGGTCCCCTCCGGTAAATTTTAAAAAACTAGCATTCAATTGTTAGTTTTTTACGCATTGTCAGACTATTTTCACCACTCTATTTACCTCTAACATTCTCTATTTACCCTAATAGATTCATTATTAATTACCTTAATTAATAGCCAAACCATTTGTAAAGTAGATATCATTTAGGTACACACAGCTCAAGAGTAGGCCTATTTTTAATTGATTGAGTGTTCTGTTCTGCCTGATCTTTTATCATATAAGTAATCATTCTCGTTCTATAGACATCTATTTTATTACGTCACGCCTGCTACTCCACTATTTCTATTTAACATTATAATATATAATACAAATTCCAATAAACATTTTATTTTTCTGCGCTAAATGCTAAAATAAGGCTTAATTAATAATGAATCAAGAAAGTGCCGCGCTAGTAAAATTTTATTTTACAATTGTAAATTATTGATATTTTTACTTCAAAATTCCGGGGTGGCAAAATACTGGGTTGGACAATTCTGGGGCAGCAAGTGCCACCCCTGCCGAACCCAAATTACGCCACTGGTTGTAGGTATATACATATAGCAGATAACTTTAAAACTACTTTTATTTTTAGGAAGCTAAACTATAGCAGATGAACGTAGGCAATATTTGGGTTCCCTCGACAATCCTAATAATCTGTAAATCTATAAGCGCATTTCTCGGAAAAATGTAGCTGTTCGAAGCTATTATGAATATAATAACATATAAATAAATAATCATATTATTTATGTTGGTAACTATCTAACATAGCTCAAATAGATCACCTACCTACTATTAGCAGAGAACAAACCCTAAAAAATATAAAGAATGCCAATCAAATATTTCTTCTACTTAAATACCTATCCCGATCCTTCAAAATCTCCGTAGACGTGACAAGACGTAAAATAAGACGCTGGTAAATATATAATACAAAACGTCTTACAAATGAAAAGTGTTTTGTAAAATTAATCCTGTATCCAGGATTAATCCACGATAAGCTAGAAGCATATATATTGTACCTATGTAGAAAGTTTCTGACACACCTGTTGGCTAACTAATACAAAATTAAATGATATATTACCAAATAGGTACCTACGTACCTACTTAAAAAGAAAGAATTTTAATAGATATGTCTACTAAAGGTATTGTTGAATAAGTGTCTATCTACGAAATTACTTAGTAATTTTTTTTACTAACAGTACCCTAAAAGACAAAAATATTTGCTATGCTGAAGTAATCAGGCGTAACCAGTGTTAAACAAAAAAAATGTTTTTTCACAACCTCCTTTTGAAAAAAATAACCCAAAATTCACATAGTCGCAACACCTATGCCGTTTACGTATTGTAAAAAATATGACAATGTATAAAAATTTTGTCACCGCGCGGCGCTAGTGTGTTCTCATCGCAAGCGAAATACGTAATTATGCGCGTCAAATAAAAGCGGAAAAACCACACTCCGCCAACAAATTGTCACCGTATTTTATTGATTAATTTGCACATTTCATTTCAACAAATATCCCTATGATATTGATAATAAAATGATCCCCATTCGAACACTCTTTGTGCTAAAGGGAAATTACGAACGGGTGTTGAAAGTTGCGATATGAACGCAAAAATCCACCAATAGAAATGCCTGATTGAGTCTACCTGCTGCTTATCTGGCCGCCCACTTCACCCACCTTCAGTGTAAACAAAGGATTAGCTCGATTATCAATTTTATTGTGGTCAGGAATGATTTTAGATCGGCTATTACAGGCGATATCGGTCGCATGACGAACAATTGTGCAAATATGCGAATATGTTTTTGTGTAATTGTTTGTTTTTCGAATATTTTTGTTTATATTATTACTGAAGGGTTTGCACGTGCGTTTTATTGTTGTATCATTATATGCGTATGCGCATATAGGTTCTACGAACGCGCGCCGTAGCGCCGTGCTACGTACTTGCGTTAATCTCCGTAGCGATTTATTACGTGATGCTACGCCAGATTGTAAAAATTAGGGTTTTATGTAAATATGTACATAAGAAACTACATAATACACAAATTTATAAATAGGAACTATGTTGCCTTTTATTCATATCTCGTAAAATGACATATGTTCACCTATTTAGTATTTTTCGAAGAGCAAACTTTATAGACTCCAGGAATACGATAATGTTTCCTCTTAGATGTAGGTATCTAGAAAACACAGACGGGCCTGATGACGATCAGAATCAGATATTGTGAATGGCGCTTTATACACATTTCGCATCATGAGTAGTCACGACATAATCTATCGACGTAATATAACCGCCTTAGTGCGTATTCACACCAAGCGTAATGTCTACCGGACGATTGTGAAGGACGCCGGGCGCGCGGCGCGGCGTTACCCCGGGTATACCGTTTCCATAAATTTTATATTTCGTGTTCATATTGAACCATCGATTTGAGAAGGAAAACATACATTGAATAGACAATTTGCCAATATGTTACACGTAATGACCGCCTTTCAGCTCTTTTACGTTTACTACGATTCTTAATACAGATTCTTTTACTACGGTATTCGAACTGTTGAATAAAGAGGAATAATTAAATGCGCAGCAAAAAATACCAAATAGGCAGCAAACTGAGGGCAGAAAAAAACATGGGTTAGATTTATGTTCTCTGGGGACAATAAAAAAACTTGACCGCGGTATAAAAGGTACCGCGAAGCGGGACTACGTCGACTATGTAGTGGACTTTTTGGCGGAAACTCGAGTAGTGATGGTTGAGTTTTTGTTTGATTATTGTAAAAAATGTGTATTAGACGTTTTGTAGTATGTGGTTTGTGGGCTGTGCTCGCGGTGGATCCATCGGTGGACCATTTGGGTCTTTCAAGATGAGCCGAACCCCACCAAAGTGGCGCGTGTGCAAAGTGCCGCGAAGCAGATATTTCTTTTTTTTAGAAAAACTGGAAACTTGGCTATTATTGTATTGGAGAATCGTCGTACCGTGAATGCTGATAGGTACACGACCATTTGCATGCCGGAAGTTATTGACGAACTCCGTAAAAACGGTTGTTTAAACACCGCATAATCTTGCACCATGACAATGCCAGCTCTCACACGGCCAAACAGACAAACGACTTTTTGAAGGTGAAAAACGTAGAACTCATGAGCCATCCTGCATACAGTACCGACTTGGCACCTTGTGACTTCTTCTTGTTGCCAAAAATTATGAACCAATTACTTGGTCAACGATTTTCATCGCCAGAAGAGGCTGTCGAAGAGCACGAAAAACATGTTTCCGAGGTCACCACAGAGGAGTGGAATAAATGTTATGGAAATTAGTATGAAAAAGTGTATTCAAAAAAAGCTCACGGAGAATATTTTGAGAAACAATAAATTGATTTTTGGCCACTCATTTTATTTTTATCTTATTCATTCCGGAAACTTTCAGTGTGGCCCTTATCCTCAATAAACCTAATATCCCTTTACTGAGCGACTCTCGACTTACTTCGCCGGGACTGGACATTGACAGGATACGTTTTAGACTTTTAAAATGTTTATAACGAAGAAAACTTGACACTGTGAGAATGTGCTAATTGCACTATTGCCATATATGAAAAGAAGAAGACTTTTCTTAGTACCTATCTAATTTAAAATTATTTATTTAATTTAGTCAAAATTGTCCCTTTTGTTGATCATGATTTGTTGCTCATTTAGTATTTTTGGCGCTAAAACACCAAAACCAAAACCCGACTGACCACTGCGATTGTATATAATACCTACTATACTGAACTCAGCACACTCAGCATACGTCAGGTTGAAGCAAATAATACGCTATAGCGTAACATCCACCGAGTGTAAATGTCACTGGAATTTGGCTTAAATATTTACACTGGAGCTCACAGGGAACCGACTAAAATTGCGCTCAGTGTGAACACACTATTAATGTTAGGTACCTATTAGGTGTAGAATACAATACTGTCACTGAATTGCAAGCATTGTAATTTTGTAAAACTTCAATACAAGTTGGAGTGGTTTTTATCGCGTACAGTGCAATCATTCGTAATAAAATGCCACGTAATAACACAAATATATATAAATGTGAATCAAAACTATATAATATATTAAAACAGAAATTCATATTTACTCTGCAATACAAAAATGTTAATCGAAATCACGAATCACGATTTCTGACTCCGTTATTAGTTTTTCAAAACAATATTGCAAAAATTCAATAATGCCACTATCTGTCACTGTGACAGCTGTCTTTCAGTCACATTTTCCCACGAATAGTCTTAATACTTAGTCATTCATATCACTAAAATAACGTCATGTCTGTGTTTAAACAATTTCGCTACAACTTCTAGCGACAGTTCCTAATTATGATTTTAAACACTATTAAATGATTATTTACAAAAAATAATTAAACTTAAACATGGGTATTTCATTCATCTACCTAATATTTCGTATTTTAATTGTCGAAAAATTATTTTAATTAGTGCTGTATTCACTCTGATGAAATTATCTGATCTATAATCGTGAAATTTGCAATGATGAACAGTAGACAGCCCTGCACCTTGCTTTATTAAAATTAGTTGAGTTACTACTTAGATCTATTAAATAGATGAAGTTAATCAATAATAATCTCTTATTTATAATATGTGGTACAATTTCTATATTTTAGTATTTCAGATATGTCTAACTGCTTGTTGGATTTTATAGACAAAAATGTTTGTTGCTGGTAAAAAAGTTAGAGAAACATGGTATTAAATTATTATGTAGTTATAGTTTATTTGCTCATTCTAAGCGCAGAAATTTCTTGTGTTTTTTTGGAAAAGTAATGAAAATCAGTCCGTTTATGTATCTGATTGTTATATTGTTGATAAGAGACTGGTTTCTGAATAAATAAATAACATATTCAACATTGAACCGAGTGAACTGTTATTTAAATTATTACACTATACAAATAATTTCATGTTCAACACATTTATTAACTCTTACTGAATAAATCTTTATTGATAGAGGTGATTTTAGGGTTAATATATATGTCAACTTTGACATCTTGTCAACAGTAAGGTGTCAAGATAATGTCAACTGCATTTGAAAGGGTATGCAATACATACAGATACAGTATATCACGGTTCTCTGTCAGGTAACATAATTTTAATAAATGAATATCACAGTTAATCTCGGTCGTTGAATTGAAGAAACAATCTTGATAAAGAAAATATTCTAAAATAAGTATATCAAAAAATGGTCGTCAGTATACTACTGACCAAATTTAAATGTTATAATTCATTCAGCTGTTAGGTATATATTTTTTTAAAACAATTGTCCCTTTGTTACAGAATATTCAGCCATCGTAACCACCTCTTTACTTCTTCTATTGAATGCTTCAAATAATAATATTATAAATTAATCAACAATATAGATAGATATAACATTTCCGTTTTGATAAAAATGTCAATTTTATAAATAAGAATTAGACATTGCAAGTTCTTTGGAACCCTGTAGTTTGCAACTACTACAGACTAAATTTATATTTAGAATGTTTTCTAAACTTTATCTTCTAAATCAACAATCACATGTTCCACATCAACCTAGGAAAATCAACCAGCAACCAGGTATTTTAGCTAAAAGCCCGCGCATTTTTCAACCCCAATCATTTTATGGGCGACCGTTTATTTTTCTATAAAGAGTTGCACGTCATTATTTACAACCCTTCCGGATAAGCCCTTAACAACAAACCTTTTTAACATTTTAAAACTGCGACTCACAATGGGTGATGCATTAGTATTTTTTTGACCTGGCAGGATTAGGCAGGATTTTGATGGGTAAATGTTTTAATATTTAAAAGATTAACGTCATGTAGTGTATTTGAGAGCACAAATATTGTATAATATATGTTTATTTCAATATATTTACGTTAGTTTACATGTTTACAAGAGTTATTAGAGAGAACAACTACAGAAAACGCATACTATCATACATCTAAACACGGGGTAAATAATATTTAGGTAGTTCTGTAATAAAAATGTGTCTAATAAAAACTTCAGATCTAATGTTAT
Source organism: Sesia bembeciformis (assembly GCA_943735995.1). Lineage (NCBI taxonomy): Eukaryota > Metazoa > Arthropoda > Insecta > Lepidoptera > Sesiidae > Sesia > Sesia bembeciformis. The sequence continues at coordinate 17,686,715 of OX031030.1, read as the reverse complement.
ATAGGTACCACAAGAAACAACAAATCTAAAGAGGAATAACGGTTTGACATAATGTAGATTGACTTTTACAAGAGGAATATTCTTACCATACCATCAGCCTATATCTCTCCACTGCTGGATATAGACCTCTCTCCAAGCTCTCCGTCACACACGTTCTTCGGCTCTTCTCATCAAACAACCACCGACGAACTTTCTCAAGTTGTCGGTTCAGCTGGCCGGAGGGCGTCCCACATTGCACTTCGCAATACATAACCTCCATTCAAGGGCTCGTCTACCAATCCAGCGGTTATCAGTTTTGCGTCAAATATGGCCTGCCCACTGCCACTTTAGCATAATGATTCTACGAACTACCTTGGTGATTAGTACTTTGACGAATGTCTTCGTTTCCCAAAGAAACCCACAAAGAAACTCCGAGCATAGTTCTGTCTATAGCTCGCTGAGCGAATTTGAACTTATGGATCAGGCCTACCGTAGAGGTCACGTATCAGCACCGTACGTCATGATCATAATTGACATGTTGTTGAAAGACTTTCGTCTTCAAGTATTGTGGTATAGGCAACTAGAATAGCTGACGCATTTCTCCAGTGGTTCATTTCTCCCATTTGACGATACCAATTAACATTTAATGATAAGAATCGATTCACTATTAGATTCTTCAATGAGCGAAGATAGGTACCTACTGTAACATAATTTTTAATAAATTATTTAAGTACCTAGTCAAAATTATTACAGCATCAGACTCGTCAATGACTAAGCTTGAAACAAGCAAATAATTTTATAGCCATCGTTGAGATGGGTTAAGTCCGCAGAATTATGCTCGGTGGCGAGATTGGCGAGTGTTGGGCCACGCGAGGGGCGCGCGATTTTGAAGGGTTGACGTTTATAGTGATGTCATTGAGAATGTCGATGACATTTTGAATATTTACAGGTGGCCAAACGTAGCACAAAAATAAGCGGCAAATTTAAATAAAATTAGACTGTTGACGCTCGCTAGTCAGGATAAAATGAACTTGATATTTTATATCGTAATTTCTAAAATTATTATTAATATTAGGTTCCCTTTATATTATTCCATAGATTATAATTGAATAATTTCCAACAATATCAACAAAACAATAAAAAAAGCAAAAATATGAAGATATTTTACGATACACCACAAATTAACAATTAATTGAAGGGGAAGGTGCACGCTGCAATCCTACAAATGCTGGGTGCATTTCCTGGCCAAGATAGCCTTTTTTCAAAGATAACTACTCTAAAATAGACTGCATTCCCCCGACCTATCCCATTGCCACGTGCTTCGGTAGTGAGCGAGATATGTCAGAGCCAATTCCCATTATATTCCTTTCCTATTTTCCCAACCTTTTTCCAAATCCATACCTAAACCTTCAAGGTAGGCAGCGCATCCGGGAGCGCCGCAATGTTTGTCTTTCTGTACTGAAATTGGCATTTATCGCGGAAGTCCGCTCGTCTGCCTCCTATCTTATTTCTAATTAATTTTATCGACAAAAACGAAACAAATCTCTATGAAACTAACCCTTCAACAGCGTACACATGTAGGAGCACATTATAATGCATTCATGGTCTCTCGAGCGTGGCGACTGCAAAGTAACTAAACGGCGACTCCACCCCACTCTCGTTCTTTATTTATTATTTTAAACTGCAGTTATAATTTCCAGATTTTGGAGGGTCGATGCGACATGTCGTTAGCTATTGTGGAGTTATACCAGTTTAGTGTATTTTTAGTAAAACAAGAAAGATACTCGTATACCTAATGAGATTTTCGAATCAACATAAAAATCTAATCTAACAATGATGAGACAAAATAAGGCCAACAAAATGAAAAATACCAATGTTACTTTGATGATAGTTTAATAAACTTAAAAGTGTCTAGTGTTAGTGCATAATGTTTGTGATAATTAAATAAAAGCATGAGACTGCATTTTCCGTGCGCTTCCGAGGAGTCCAACTCTGGCCAAAATACACCTACTATCACTTTACTGACCGACTCCTACTTCGACGTAAATGGACAATAACGCGATAAAAGCAATTCAGAGTTATTTATTATTTGCTATGTGTGTGGACTGATGGCCATGCCAGTGTCCAAATAAAATATAAGAAAAAATATACCTACTCTTTTAAAGTCAAGAACTAGCTATAATCTAATAAAATGCATTTTTCCATTAACGTTTTGGTATTTTTCGTGATTCCAATAATTTAACCCTACGATTGGCCACAGTTCACGCGTGATTGATTAACAAACAAACATACAAAGAAACATTTTAACACCAACTGGTACTGAATGTTTTTTGTCACAGTTCAATGGCGATTACTAGTAAAATATTGACTAACTGCGTCACGGCTCTCTATAGGAAGGGTTAGGAAAATCACCTATGTAATAGAGGATAAAATACCTATGTGACATTTGTCAAATGTGTCCTTATTGTCGGTTCTAGTTTTGCAGATATAGTTATTATCAGATATTAGAGTATGATTTCAACGGCAGCAAAGTAGCTTGCACGAAACAATGTGTATCAGGAGACCCATCCATCATCATCTAGCAGTGGATGATAAACGAGCTGGTGACGGTTATATTTTTTATTTAAAGCATTGCGGTATAGTTGTCTAAAATTACCCAACTTTCGAGAAAATAGTCAAAAAATATTTCTGTCATTAATTTAACAAAATAAATGACAAGTAGTTGCGGTCTGGCACACGATGTCGCCGGTCGGAGCGACTTTGTAAGAGTTTCTCGCTTTGTCACAGTCCCGCGGCTCCGTGTGTACATATTCAAGCGACTCCATACATCTTCTTTAAAGCTATTGGTCGCTGATCTCGGAACCTCACGACCATCAATTCTTTATGACCTACGCTTTACAATAATTATTTTGCCAGAAGGTCTTAAAGGTACCACCGAGCCAGTTATTTATGTGTGTTACACTCCGCCTCGATTTCTCCTGGGTCCGTGTCTGATCCAATATTTGTAAAATTTATTGCTTGTCGATACCGGGAAGGGTTGCAATAAAAACGCGACAGTTTTCATGGGCTATTAAACTATTAAATAAAAAATGTTTCATAGCAAGGTGTTCCATTTGTGAGAGTCACATATGTCGCAAATAGTTTAATGTAATTTTAAATTATATATATTTTTTTTTTTATGTACTAAGGCGGCAGACGAGCATACAGTCCACCTGATGGTAAGTGGATACTGTCGCCCATAGACATCCGCGATACATATTATATATTGTTAACCAACGCTTTCGCCAAATATTTCCTAAATCTCCAAGGGTAGGCAGTGCATCCGAAGGCGAGCCAACGTTTCACATTCTGCACTCATGTTTGTATTACCGGGGATATCAATGGGCGACAGTATTCACTTATCTTTTTTTATAGTATAGTTGGCAGACGAGCGGGCGGGCCACATAATGGTAAAAGGTCACCACCGCCCATAGCCAACTACAACGCCAGAGGACTTGCGCTGCCGGACTTGCAGAATCCTGTCCACAGCTCTCTTGAAGAGTCCCATATCGTAGCGTAACGGAAATACCTCAGCTGCCAGTTCATTCCCCAATTTTCGGGTTCGCGGTATAACGTATATTTTTGACCGCATTGTACTCGGCCGCACGACGATGACGAGCGGTGCGATGGTAAAAACCTGAGGTTGGCATCAAATTGAACAGTTCTTTAGAACATTCCCCATCATTGATTCAATGATTGGCGGTAGAAATATATAAAAAAATTCACATCCTAAGCTCAAAGAGAGATTGTAATCCTCATAGTATGTCTGAGATTATAGCATGGAATATCATCAGCCTATATCGTTGAAGAAAGTGCCGGTAGTGGCTGGATTAATAGAGCTGAAGACCGTGTGTGGTGGCGGTCCTTGGGAGAGGCATATACCCAGCACTGGGAAAGACACAAGCTAATGGTATGGTATGGTATAGCTCGCCACCACACACGATTTTCGGCTATTGTCATTAAATCACCACCGGCGTCGCATCAGTCTATTTAGCCGGAGTCTTCCGCACTACGCTTCGCAGTAGTGACCTCCAATCGATGACTGATATACCCCATAGGTTAGGATGCGGTCATATGTGTTAAGATTAACTTACTTAAATTTTATTGTTTCAATATTCCATTTAAATACAAATATATATTAACATCTGATTTTTACGACAAGTCAAAAAAAAAAATGTTAATATAATGTTTTTTTTTTATTAACCAAGCCGACCAATCTTTGTAGTTCATCAAAAATGTTTAATTGTAGCTGCTTTGAAGGAGTGGGCGGGTCCCAACGAATACAACACTATTCCCATTGGAAACTTTGTTCGCATAAAATAAGGGTGCCATAGTGTCCTGCCCACAGTGCAACGACGCACGCGCAGAAGCGCGCTGCTACACATATCTAGTCATGGAAAAACTTATATATTTTAGTTTAGCTTCAATTTAGTGTAGTTTGGTGAACTTCGAAAGACTGTTAAGTGTGTTGTGATTCTATTTAGGGACCAAAATTTGTAATGATAATTTGGAAAGTTTTTTTTTGTAAAAAGTAAGTAATGAAGTAACCTTAAATTATTCGTAAACGTGACATAAGTATATACTTAAGTATAAATAGCAAATATTTAGTTACAACATGTCGATCGAGAGCTCAATTTATTTCTAGAATTTTTTTTAAAGAAAATATGAGTTTATACCCAATATTAGTATAGTATAATACTATACCCTTTGCAAGACACGGGCCATCTGTGCATTATCTTGTGCATAAGGGATATATGGCCTTAAAATGCCACGCTGGCTAAACGTGTTAGCGAGTCCAGTCTTTTAGAGTTGGTGTAGTTCCTCAGGGCTTGTGGTAGGCTTTGTTTATCGCTTAGTCGCCCTTACGACATCCACGGAAAGAGAGAATATGATGCTATTCCATAGTCGGCCGACAACTTCACGGCACAATCTATATTGATATTATATTACTTACGTTATGTTACTATAAGGGGCTCTTCAAGAGAGCTGTGAACAGGATTCTGCAAGGTGGACAGCGCATTCGCAAGCCCCCTGCCGTTGCAGGTGTCCAGGGGCGGCAGTGACCACTTACCATCATGTGGTCCGTCCGCTAGTCTACCATCTATTCTATAAAAAAATATAAAGAGATACAGTTTGCTTTATGCTTGTTTATATGTAAGAGGTAAACCCAAGAACTTGTGTACTGATTTTGAAAATGTTATAACTTTAGGAAGTTAAATTGCAAATGCACATATCGGGTAGCTGACTTTTAATATAAGTAATTGTTTAGATGCTCTACTATACTAATACATCAATAATTAATTAATTTATCAGATAATACCTAATATATCAGTAAATTAATAAATATACTAAATTAACACCGAATAGAAAGAAAGAAAAGAAACAAAGAAAACTCGTTACGTTACGTTAACTTAAGAACACAATTACGTGCGTAAGAGTATTATTTAATCTAAATTAAATTAAATTAAACATTAAATGAAAGTATTATTTAATCTTATATTGTTGTCGCGAGACAAGAAAATGGAAATGGCTCAGCAAAGGCTGCAGATAATGCACAGTACTGATATTCTGCCAGCACCTATGCGCTCACAGACAGCTAGATAAACTGGCCACTCTTACTCAAAATAAAAAATGTACTCAATGTGTGATATTAAAAAGCAAAAAGTGGATGAAATATAGAAACAAGAATTGCTATCCTTACAAAATGTTCAATTCCGCAAAACCTTAAAAAATAAAACTCACGTAGATAATTAAAGTATGTAAACAAATGACTATTGACAAATTATTAATTGAAGGCATGATAATACCTACTAATCTCAATATTACCAATACCGGTACCAACTACTATTCAAACTATCTCATATAAGCGGGTAATAAATGTAATAATACAATCGAATGTTATTATAATCGTAAAAGAAGAAATGGCAATCCAAAATAAAGGTTTTACAATTTTACACGATAGTATGTTGTTAGGGATTTATACATTAGCGGAGTATTGTATTTGCCAAAGAACTAGTCACAGACATAGGTCACAGAAATGGCATGATAAACTGGCAGTAGGCAGGTGGCAATATGGCCGACGACGTTTTCAACGACTCGTCTATCTCATCGGTTGTGGGTTCTACGACGGATAGCTGTGTAACATTGGTTCTATGTCGAAGGATATAATTATTTATATATTTACAAGAAATAGAGACATCAGTCCTAATAATATTATTTACAATAACCTTGAAGTTAATCGTCTGCTCATTAACTTCAACTCGATCGACAATACAAACTTCATTAGTAACAAATGTGGCGCGTGACTCGGCACGTGCGGGTCGCGTGTTGACGAACAGGTGGCCGAGTGACTGTAGGGGGTAGGGGTTGTCTATATGAACAAGTTGAAATACTGTTATCTGATCTATGCCTTCATAATTTTCCTGGATAGTTGCATATCGCCTGTCCCTTGTATTAGATTGTACATAGATTGTATTAGATGGAACAGTGATTGATACTGTAAATAGTTTTGGAATCTTACGATCGATTAGACCACTCGGCAGTGCCACTGTTTGCTGCTCGTATGTTAATTTGTTTTTAAAAAAATATTTATCCGTGGGTGGTGTGTTCATCTCTGGACCTACGATATAGGTTATTCTAGTACAGGCTATTGAGTGCGGCGTTATTATAAAAAAAAACTGTGACGAAGATCTGTAACATCTTAATCACGTCGTAATACAAAGAATACAAAGTCGTTACAAAGAATCGGAAATCTGTAATGGCAGTGGACAATTCATATCTGTAACAGTACCAATAAATGACGAGGCAGACGAGTGGTAACGAGAGCGTAAACCAGGCAAGATAACGTGGGACGCTATCCGGTCAGGTTGACCAAACACATATTAAAGACTTGGCTGGATAATAATTTATGTCGAACATTGAAGTTACATAAGCCGTCAGCTTAATATAGGATGGTAAGATGCGACCTCATCTGAGTAGGTTCCATAAATTGAAATACAAAGAGAATTTTGATGAAGAAGTTAAATTATTTTTGCAAAAATGTCAAAAACAACATCAGTAATCCAGTTACATACGAGTACTATAAATTGCATTTGTCAATTTTCATTATTAGTTTTTAACTTTTTCAAGTAGCGTTACATTAAAATTAAAGCACCCTAAACCGGAAATCACACACCGGAAGTCAAAAGTGATAGTTCAACTGACTTTCCGTAACATATTGCTCACGCAATCTCGTAGTGTTAGGGGTTGGTCACCTGTCTCCGTTTGACAAGAAAATTATGCTAAAGCAAATATTACGACACCCTAGTACTATGATATTGATGAAAAAATATTGAAAATGTTTGTAATAAAAAAAAAAAATAATAACAATTTTATTTCACACAGTTTTGGATTGTATTCCAGAGTTGTTAGTAGATAAATACTTAAAAATTTATATTTTAATATTTTATTTATATTTATATTTATTCTAAAAAAATTTAGAACACTTGTGTCGAGATTTCATAACACGTGTCTCTTTTTATTCCAGATTAACTAAAAATGTTCAGCACTGATTTCGACGAATACTGCGACTTCAACGACAGCATCTGCAGCAACGACTCGGGCTTCGACAGGTCTTATACAGACTCATTAGTCACACCAGCATCCATTAACAGTACTCCCTTGAAACATGATACTTCAGACCTTGGGGTATCCTTGACACCTACCAAAGACTCGCATGTTAGAAGAAAGCTATTTAGCGATAGCGACAATTATGAATTCCCGCACCAAACTACAGTGGAAGATATGAAAACATTCGAAAACAATGTTCTGGTGGATAATACGTCAACTCCCATAAAATGTAAAGAGAAAAAACCAAAGGACCCGAATAAACCTAAAAGAAAATACGCCAATGGCAAAAACAGAGTTACCAGATGTAAAAGTCCGACGCAGATATTGAGGATTAAAAGGAATCGAAGGATGAAAGCAAATGATAGGGAGAGAAATAGAATGCACATGCTTAATGAAGCTCTAGACAGACTGAGATGCGTTCTTCCAACGTTTCCTGAAGACACAAAGTTAACTAAAATAGAAACTCTCAGATTCGCCCACAACTACATTTTCGCTTTGAGTCAAACTTTAGAATCTTTGGATAAAATCAATTCAGGACAATCACCAGCTGAAGGATTTACAATAAACTATGAGAGGTTACAAAATTATTCTATAAGCGGTGATAAAGTAACTAAAGATGCATTTAGAGATATTTTCCTCGTTCCAAATAAAGGCGAAGAGTACAACAGCGATGGTGGTTATAGAAATTTCCAAGGATTCAGCAAACCATTTCCTAATGGTTCTAATTTTATGCAGACATCAGAAGGTGTTCTTATAAACGTTGGAAATGTAACTGTTTCTGTTAACAATAAAGGAGATAATTGCATAACTTCTACTACAGGCAGTGGATTCTTCACTCATCCATCGAGTTTTGGAGATGACTTGACTCAACAAAATTATTACCATCAGAGACCATTGGCCCAGTGCACTACCTACAGTGATAACTATGATTCTGGATCACAGAGTCGTCCAGAAGGTTATTTCAATCATAAAAATTACGAAATTTTCAAAAATGCTTTCGAAAATGCTAAGAACAAAAGGTGTGTGAAATCTGAAGAATATGGCGTTGATTATGGAGAGTATACTAACACTTACGGATATAATGATTGCCACTATTATAATAGTAATAATAATTATGTTCAAAATAATTTTTGTTATAATGACCAAAGGTGTTACAAAAACTTTAGAACTACCAGTGTTATTAATGCTCACAACTAATTATAATACATTATTATTCATAACTTTTTACTATTGTAAATACTAGTCATTTTAATACTATTTTTAAGTTAGATAGTTGCATATAATTTGTATAAAGAAAAGTAGAAAACACCATCATCGTAAAGAACATTCATGATTGAGACAATAAAATTCTGAAATTGTATTAGACTAAAGATATAATATAATAAGTATATTTAGTTAAATTTTCCAAAGTTTACATCTAGTCATTTTTGTATCATTTATACTAAAAATATATTTGTGATTTTGCTATAAAGTTTTCAGTTTTATTTATACCTTTGATGAGTAGGTACTAACTGTTCATAAAAAGCATCTCCCGTAACGGCAATTAAACAGAAAGAGAAGTACGCATCCACTTGATTTACCGTCATGTAATAATAGGAATAAAAATCATGAATATAAATCAAATTGGAACAAAAGCGTCTAAAGAGCGAAAACTCGTGAATGGGCCGAGAACGCACCCCTGCGCCAGCGCTTTGTTCTGAACCTTTACCAATGTCACCAGTTACTACGCACTCTTCATTATAAATTTTAGACTCTACAGCTTTGGAATAAGAATCAATTGAAGTGTAAGTTGATGTTGCTGGTAGCAAAATTATAGGGGCACCCGTTTGGATCGTGTTACGAAAACTAATGTTTACTTTGAAAATTCGTTACGGGCTATATTGTCGTGAATATCTATGTTTGCTCCAATTATTTAGGTGTCAGTGCGCTTGTTAGATTGATTTTCTATGGAACAAAGAGGGACATAACTTTGTCCTTTAAATTTTATTAAATTGAATAAAATAATAATAATATATCTGCTTTTTTTTAATACGATAGAATAAAATAACCAATCGGAAATTGAACTGCACTTCGAAGAACTGAACATGAAACTGTACTAAAGATAATTGTAATGTTTTCTAACTGTACTTAACTATAGGACTGGATTTCCGAATTGAACTATTTTTGTGGTTATTATACAAGTAAAAAAATATTTAACTAGATTTTAATTCAGAAATCAAATTATTATAAAAACCTTTTGTTGTGTAATATATTATACTAGCGACCCGCCCTCGCTTCGCTTCGGTTTATAAGTTTATTTATTTTCAAAATATTTTTTTCAATATTTCAATATAAAATATAGCCTATATTAGACATAGCCGGATAATGTGGCTTCCTATTTGTGAAAGAATTTTTAAAATTGGTTCAGTAGTTCCAGAGATTTATGGTATTATGGTATTCCAGGTATGTTCCCACAACATACCTACAAACACATAATTTTACCTCTTTATTATATTAGTATAGAAGTATAGATGATATGCTACGACAGCTGCTGACTATTACGTTGATCTATACCTATTTTGATGATACACATAATACTATATTCTATATTTATCCCACATAATTATAAAGCTATTGGCACATCATGTATAAGCGATGCCTTTGTTATTGTAATTACCGCTTAGATTCTCGGAACCTTCTGTGACGATAAATAAGTGTATTTTTCTTTATTTCTTATCTTATCTATATGTCTGGTCATATTTGCTGCAGAATGGACAGCCGACAGACGAGTCCTCGAATGGTGGACAAGTACCGGGAAGCGCTTTGCTAGCTAGGTGGTCCAACGAGTTAAAAAAACTCGCCGGTTGGTGGTTGGATGAGAAGAGTCGAGGATCGTGTGTGGTGATGAGTCTTGGGAGAGGCCTATATCCAGCAGTGGAGAGATATAGGCTGATGGAATGGTATTGTATGGTATTTATTTATTAAAGGAGTCCTAAACCTGTGTTGACCCGATAAAATAAAAAAACTAAAAAATAAAAAACCGATGCCACCTCTCAAGCGGACTATCCGCCTTTTCAGATAGCTCGCAACAACAACGCACAACGCAACATGGATTACACCAATCAGAATAGCACAGCAGCTCGCGTGGTTGGTGTAATCTATCCGTAATGTTGTATATTGGCTAAAATTTACAATATTTTTAAAGGAAACAACAGTGACAGCACCTGGCAAAGCGATACAACTGTCGCATTCAATAAAATTATTGTAATTACATAACAAATCTGCGCTTTCGTCACACTTTATTGCGTTTTGTTTAGATTTGGTTTGGGGTGTGAGCAGGAAATTAACTTCCGAAAATAATTAGTTATGGTTATTATTTTTAATCCTTTGTAAAATTAAACGTTTTTAATTCAGAGTATTATTTGATTTCTGTGACTTAGTTTATACCGAAATCGATGCGTCGTGATGTTGCGATAAGGCTGTCCAGCATTCATCTATCAGTGATTCTATGATGACCAGTGATGGCGAAACGAAGATGCGTGATGCGCTCATCATTCACAGTAATACCACATGATTTCCAGACCAGCTTCGGTGAACAGTTTCGGGAGTATTGCCTCGATTACCCTAGTTTATTAGTCTTAGAACGTTTGTTAATCCAGATGTGCCTCTAGTACTTTTAGTTTAAGTAAACCGTAATAAAATTATCACTAGGTAATGCATCTTTTCATACATAGTTTTAAGGTCATATATCCCTTATGCAGAAGACAATGTTCACGAGGAAGCCCATTTCCTGCAGTGGATACTGAAAGAGGTGATTGCAATTGCATTGCATTTTTTCAGAATACAATTCATGCAGAATAGAATACATTCTTAATTCGTCGTAATAAGCTCTTCTTCCTTCCTTCTTGCTGCTGTATTAAACAAGTCTTATATTTTGACGCATTAATCTCTGTTACAAGACGCTAGCTAGATCTTGGTCAGAAAAAAATATTCTCTTCATTAAAAAATATTTTGATTTTTATACAGTGACTGTATCTTTATACAGTATAAAGAAAGTGACCGAGCAGACAGTCCAGGTTGTGGTAAGTGGATATTGTGGAGTGCCCTGCGACATTAGCGATACATGCCAAGATCAGTCCAGAATAACAAAAGCGCTGCCTACGTTTGGAGATGTAGAAATGGATTTGGAAAGAGGATTGGGAAAATGGTTAGGGATAGGGTAGGATGAGAATGAGCTCTGGTATATTTCACTCACTACCGAAACCCGTACGTACATTCGGAAATAGGATAAAATGGAACATAAAGTGGGAAAGCGCATTTTATGATAGGCTTCTGTGAGGCTATTTTCAAACTCAAGGCTTGGATTTTGGCAGTTTCCAAATCCATCCAAATCCAAATCAAACTCTAGAGCCGCAAGAGACTCGCTCGTGTAGTTACACGATCTAGTCTCTCGCAGCAATATGCCACTTCGGTGGATATCTCCGTGTGTACATTGGCTCAGCGATAGAAGTTACTATCGAAATTAGTGGTACAGGCGAAAATGTCACCGCTAGAGACTCGCTCGTGTAGTTGGCGCCTTATTTTACACATTCTAGAGAAACACCAACATAATTATTTTACACACAAAATCTCGTCTACTCAGTTCAATTCCGCCACAAACCGAGCACAATGGGATAACAAGCGTGACGGGTGTCAATGCGACCGGGACAGATGGATTATCACGGGTTCGACCCCGCGGCTAAACGCGGCATGTAGGTACTCGTCTTTACATTCATCTAAAATTCAGATTCATAATTGGATACTTGCAATTATGCATCTAGTCCAAGTGCCAAATTAGATATTTTTATTTTTCCGCACCATTCGACTAAATTTAGCGTAATCTACAAGCCTTAAAACATTTTTGAATTCTTATATTTTACACGATATCGCCGGTAGCAGCTGGATGAGTAGAGCGGAAGACCGTGTGTGGTGGCGGTCCTTAGGAGAGGCCTATATCTAGCAGTGGACAAACACAGGCTGATGGTGTGTATGTATGTAATGTAGGTAAAGTTAAGAGTAATAGCTCAAAAAACTAATCAAATACACATGTTCAAACATGTCCAGATCCTGTCCGCGGGCTAATTGCTCCATTGCTTCGCTGTCTGTTTGTTTGCTATCTTTAAAATTCATGTGGCGCCGGGGGCAGCACTGGCGTTTGTTTAGTCCACTAAACTAATATTGAAGCTTGTTTGGTTTACTTTTTTAAAAGGGTGAATTTTTATTGGGATTACATTTAGTGATTTTTCAATTTTGCTTTAATGAACTTTGAGTCTAGTTATAAGTATAAATGGTTGGATGATTTTTTACCAAATTTTTCATTTGCTGAATACAAGAAAAAAAAATATCACAGTTTTATTATCCACTGCTGGATAGGGGCTTCCTCGTGCACATTGTCTGATGCATGAGGAATGAAGGCTTAATCGGTACGCTAGCCAAGCGGGCTAGCGGATCCACTCTTTTAGAGGTGATGTAATTCTTCAGGGCTGTGGTAGTTGTTGTGGCTTTCCTATCCCTTAGTCGCCTTTTACAATACCCACGGGAAGAGATGGGGTGGTGCTATTTTACAGCCATCGGACAATATATGGCCAAAAATGTACATGTCCAGTGATATAACACAAAAATATACAACATGTCACTGAAATAACTGAAATAATGAAGAAAAAAAATTCTAGCCATTTTTTCAAAAGGTTTCATGATTTATAGTACCTAGAGTTCTATTATATTATTTATGCCACGTGCATCGACTGAGCCGCGAACCCGCGCCGGTCTAGGGGCCGTGGCCGAGTATGGGGCCATGGGGCCATTTAATGAGCACTATGAAAATTTTAGACAGGACAACAAATCTTTACATATTTGTAACTTTGATTTATTCCTTAAAATATTTTTTTCTTCTCTGGAACGGTCTCTTATATTTTAAATTGGTTGACATGTTGCAGGTTATGCGTTATTTCGGTGACACTGTATATTTGTACAAAAAAATAGGTGTATTATGTGGCATTAACTCGAAATCATGAGCAGTATCCACGATTCAAGGCTTTCGGAAAGATTTACACACACATAATATGTCGTAACCACTTACTGTAATTTAACATTTCATGAAGAGTCTAGGCCAGTGGTTCTCAGTCTTTTCTTGGCCATACCCTATCGAAGAATCTCTAAAATACCGATATCCGTCATTACGACATATAATTCACATTTAAAACAAAAATCCTATTCATGTTACTAAAAATCATTAACTTGGTAGACCCAACCATACTTAACTAACCCAACCATACTTAACTAACCCAAACTGAGATTGATTTCTAATCATTTTCTGCCAAATATTATTAGAAATTCAGTAAGTGCAATTTGTTTTTTTTTTATAGAAAGAAGGCGCCAGTCGAGAATACAGTCCACCTGATGGTAAGTGGACGCTCGTGGACATCCACGATACACATACATCAATCCAGAATTACAAACGTTGGCACGCTCTCAGATGCGCTGTCTCCATTTGGGGAATTAGGAATGGATTTGGAGAAAGGGTTGAAAAAGTGAGGAGGTCTACAAGTTTAGAATAGATTTGTCTAAAAATTTCGTTATATCCATATCAGCTAACCATTTTGTGTTTACAAGTACGTGATATCGTCGCTGCGTCTGTAAAATACGATGAAAGTTTTTGTCGAAATCGTCATTTTTCATTTATTTCGAGGCTTCTTTTGATTTCGGAATAAAAAACGTTTGTCGAATTTTGCATGCGCAGTGACGATTTCATTTCATTTAATGCGATTCATTTAACATACAATAAAATAAAATATTCATATCCACTAACTGCCCTCACCAACCATTACCGAGCTAATAAATCGATTCCATTTTCTACACTTAATACCAAAAGATGAATTGGCATCACCACAAATTGGCTCTACAGCTGACATTCTAGCTGTTTACTTTATTTATAACATCTAAATACAACCCTTATGTCTATAGAAATAAAATCCACCGGAATAACCTCAAGCTAATTTGGAGATTTATCAATATCCAGTAAATGAAAGTCTCCCTCGTCCCTCTAGTTTCAATGAGACTTACGTAAAAGGGGGGGATAAAATCGAAAAGGCAGAGTTCTTATTATCTTGGCTTGGGGAGCCACAAGCTTACTGTCACGATGTATCCGCCACTGAACAAATATTATAAATTATTAATCGGCAGAAATTGTAAATATTGGTCGCGTTGAGGATTTTGATTTTGAATATTTATACCTACAATTCTTATATACTTATATTTATTTATTTACTTACTAAATATAAAGCTAAGATTCACTTAAAATATGAATGTACCTACTACGCAATATCCAATAGCAATATTAACAGGACATCGAATATCAATTGATCGACAACTGGCAATGGCAAACGTGATGATTGGACGAACGTTCATTCGAATATTCAATACATAGAATGCTCAAATCGAGTTAACCAATCATAAGTTCAAAAGTTCAATTAATATTATAGATTGTTTGAATATTGAACATAATGAAGGTTCATTAGATCGCAATTAAACTTCCGATCTTTTGATAGTTCAAACTTTTGAGCATTCTATTGATTGAATATTCGATCTAACGAACGTTCGACCAATCGTTGATAATCAATTGATATTCAATGTATTGCTATCCGATTTTACGTAGGGACATTGCACTTAAATACTTGTACTTACTGCGTACCTGTACTTGTACTTGGCCCAGTGTGAGCACAGTATGGGATGAACTATGAAAGACGAAGAGCTTCACTACATAAATATTCACTATATATTCGGGTATACAACTGTTAGATAAAATAACATAAATGTAAAAGCAACAGACAGACAAGTGTACAATATACCATAAAATTGCATCTACGAGTATTGTAACATCAATTGTTTATCTTCGTACCGAGCGTAACTACTTGAAACACTATTACAAAATCTATTTACCGTCCAAAAACTGTCAAATCCCCCTTACAGTATTTATATCAAACTTGCTACAACTGCAAACCGTGTTTGCAAATAAACTGCGATATCTCTGCAACTAGTTTAATCGGAAATAGACTGAATGAGTATCAAAATAAAGTCGGTTATAAGTGCAGAAGTGTTTGTGAAAAGAGGAACAAAGTTGTTGTAACATTTGGTACAGCTTGTGAGTGGTCTCTTGAGGTTGATTGAAAACTAGCCGTGCCTTTGTGTGTGTTTGTGATGATAACAACCGTGATGCTATTCAACATAGAAGTGCATCTGCAGTTAATACATTAATTCGATTGAAAATATTTTGTAAAAGCATATATACTCACCGTACAGGCCACAAGACTGGAACGAACTTCCCGTCAATATCAAAAAGTTCCATCTCGGGATAGTTTTAAGAGGAGGTTGAAAGATCACCTGCTCGAAGTGATCTTTCAACCTCAAATAAACTATGCAAATAAAATAACCGTTTAGTTATTTTATTTGCATAGTATATGTCTACATTGTATCTTATGGCTATTTTTATATACAAAAGGCGGCAGACGAGCACGCAGTCCACCTGATGGTAAGTGGATACTGTCGTCCATAGACATCCGCGGTACATGCCAACATCAGTCCAGAGTGACGAACGTTGGCACGCCCCCGGATGCTCTGCCTACCATTACAGATTAAGGAGTGGATTGGGAGAAATGGTTGGGAAAATGGTGAGGGATAGAATAGGATGGGAATGGGCTCTGGCATATCTCACGCACTACCTGTATGTATTCCCGACTCTCATTTTTGAAGTCAGTAGTTCAAATCCTCGGCTCGTACCACTGAGTATCTACTTGTACAGATTTAAAAAAAATGTTCTTGGGTTGGAAGTGAGGAATCCGCATTTTCGAGGGTTGAAAGGAAATTTAAATTGTGTGTCCACCAACACACCCTGCGACTGTGGATTTTATTTATAGGCCGATATTGTATCGTATAATAATTTAAAACAATGTCACAAATCTTGATTATTTTTAATAGATAAATTTATACATACATAACTTCCGTCTATACATTGGCGAAAATATTTTTAGGAAATAATCAGTGTTTGTAAAAATATTTCATGTAGTAGGTATACATTAAATGTATTACATTACACTATTACATTCTGTTTGTTTGCTAAATAAATAATTAAAATGAAATGATGTAAATTGCTATAAATTGAAATAATTGTCTATTCTCTAATCACTGAGCTATACTTAATTAGCTACTTCTAAAGGGGCAAGATGTGATTTTTTCATATGTAAAATATAATAGTCGAGATGGATCTAAACTAAAATTATATTTCGGATATAGGTAACAACTTACAAGCGAATTACATATATTTTCACGTAGGAGCCTCGTGTTCTAGAAGTTAAAATGGGCAATGCTCAAACGCCATAAATCATTAAAAATATGGTACGTCATAATCCACTTAAAAGTCTCGTTCGCAAATATTCACACGGAACCAAATTAACCCTACCAACGCCGATGGCTTTTTAAATATTGTGTAATTGTTGATATTATCCCACTTGAGGTCGAGCGTGTCATTTCTAGTGGCAAAAAATACGGACAACAATCAGAATTATGCGTAAAAATTTGAAGTGTCATTTTAGGCTTTGAATTACAAAAATAGATTTCGTAAAGTCACACGGTTTTTTAACGAATTACGAATCATTGGTATTCACGAATACTACGTGAATCCACGAATACTACGGAGAAAATAGTACGTGCTGGATTTAAGCAAATATTTTATAATGTTTTTCTTATGTCCATATTATTTATAAAAAACCTCTCCTCTGTGTATTGCAGATAAAAAATCTTGTTCGATATTCTGCGCAGGTTCAATAATTTGATATTGTAAATTGTTTGTTTTTATGTGGGTGAAAACATTAGAAATGCAACTTAGATTTTCATAAAAATATGTTAAATTAGGGGCTATTTTGACATTTAGTTACACTTACATGGGTACACTTACACTTACATTTAGTTATATGGGAAGTTTTAACTAGAATGTTTCTGCCAGTAAAGCCCATTTGTCATGTACCATATCACACAACTTGTTTTTTTATGTTCTGTGTACCATACCAGCCTATGTCTCTCCGCTGTTAATTTCTTCAAATCGTATCTCCACCTCACTAGAGGACGCCTCACACTACGCTTTCTGATAGGTGTCTAATAATCTAATTTCAAATATACTTTTTTAGACAGAAAAACAGGCGATAGATTGATTTATCGTTATATTTTTAAAGAACATTATGACTTGTCAACTTGTCATATGTCAGTTGCATCGTTAGTATAAAAAATAAAAATGTACAGATATACAATATACGAATCGGGATAAACTAAAAATTTGCAAATATTAAACAAGCAGATATAATTGTGCCTAAATAACCGCGTAATATGCTCACTGTGCAATCAAGCCACGTGCCTTAAAGTGTGAAAGTGTGTGGGCCACGTGGCTAGTATCATAACACAAATAACAACGCGAGGCTCACATATTGATGACAATAAAGTACCTAATTGAGTACCAATGTAATTGATATTTTAGTTAACAAAATATTTTATGAAGACATCTCATGTGGAAATCATTGAAAAAGTCCAATTATTAAAAATATATTATGACGTAACTTGCCATGTTTATGTTACATTAATTAATGAAAAAGATGTTTTAATTCATTGATTTTATTAAACAAGGATATTCATGACAACCTGGCGACTCATGTGAAATCAACATTACAACAATTTTCGACTCATGCGAGTTAAAAATGTTGTCATGTCTTAAGATGTACCGCGTACCTTAAAAGATTTAGGTAAATAATTAGGAAGGGTGGAGAATAATGCAACGGGGCGAGGAGTCTTCTTCGTCCCATTACATACTCCCAAATATTCCTTTGGGGAGGAAAGAAGATGGGTTGTAAAGTAAAGTGTACAATGAAATGAGGAGTTATTTATGCTTTTCCTTACAAGCAACATTTGAAATTGTTCAGAGGTTCGTCTGCTTTGACTGTCACCTACTAACAATAAATGGTTGTAGTCCGCGAGCTTGTCGCGTGTCGCTGAGTGCGACATCGGGTCGGCCACGCGACCTGTATCATACACACATTACACAATTATGACATACATTGGTAACATAAATATGCCTAGTTGAGTGCCAGCTGATACCATATTAAAAAGTACATTTACTGGCAGTACATTTAGGAGATGCAGCAACTCTATATATATCACTGATATAGAGCAGTTCGATGTAAAAAAAACGGCTGCTAATGATAATAACCCACACCCACACTTCCGAAATTGAGACTTTCACGTTTCATTGAGACTATACTCAGCGGATTTCAATGAAAGTTTGCAGACAGGTAGCCTGAAATCGAGAAAAGGATTGATTGAATTGATTTGTATTGATCTCGGAGAACCGATTGGTTTTCCAGAGATAACCAATTATTTTTAAAACAAAATCCATTTCTGGCTTTTGTTGTAAGAAACTGGGTGTAAGAAATAACACGCAAATTCGTTCAGAACCTCATATTTATCCAATTAACATGTGATAGGCACGAAATCAGCGTGGTATTGGTGTGTATTGGTGAATTCGTCACGCGTAGGAGTCGATGCGGTAGCTCAATTTGTATTTATTTATGTGTGCTTATTTTACGCTTATTAAGATGTTATTAAAGGGGCTTTAGGCTGATTGGCTTCTGTTTAAAGTAATAATCCTAACTAATAATAAAGCCATTAATTTTTCTTACATAATTAATATTCCAAGTCACATTTCTATTTCAATCTAATAAATAATTATTTTGCATGAATCTTTATGCAGACCATGAAAACGATATAGGTTACAAAACTAAGGCTCCCGTGAGATAGTCAGCACGAGGGCGAAATCGCGGACAAAGCTAACTATATCAATATATTTTATGTGGGAATGCACTTAGTCTGATATTATTACAGTAAGCTGATGTCTAAAGGATCATGTTCTTCTTATGACTGTATATACTGGTCTATCTAAAATTCAAGCTATATCAGTGAGAATTCTGAGAATGGACTTTTGAACATTTGTGGATTTGGAAAGATGTGTGGAAAGGATATATAATATAACGTGATTTTCTTTATTACATTAAACTCATCATTCCCTGTCATGGGATTTGACAGAGTATAGAGGATATATATAGGATTGATTTAATATTGAATGTTACTCAATATCTAATTATTATTGTTTTTTTGATTTCTTTTTATTTATAGGAAGAAGGTGGCAGAAGAGCAGACAGTTCACTTGGTGGTAAATGGATACTGTCGCCCGTGGACATCCGCCGTACATGCCAACATCAGTCCAGAATGATAAACGTTTAAATGGAGAAAAATTGAAAAAATCATAATTAAGTAGAAACTCAAAGGTACTCAGGATATGAAATTATTTACATTACGAATATTTCTCCAAAATAGATACCGCTAGGCTATCACTGTTCTATCGCTATATACTCGTAAATACATGTACATTACCGCCAAATACATAAAAGTTTAACCGATTGTCGCGGTGTCAAACAGTTTACCCTTATCGCTTAGCTTCAACACCATGCTACCAACACCCATCTGTCGCAAATGCATCGCTGCACAGAGAACAATGCACTTCATTCATGCACCGAGCTCGTTTTTTATCAAAAGAATGTATTTTTCGCCCAAAAACACGATTTATCGAAAGCGATGTCGGTTTTAAGGGGAGTACACACAGAAAAAAGTGATTTAGTTCTTTACACACCTACCGCTTTTTTCCTCGCCCCAATTAATGAGATTTATTAATATTTAACTATTTTAATTTTTTTTTTTAATTAGTTAATTATTCTGAATTCTTTATTGTCTTCTACCTAGAATATTAATACTCGAAGTTAGTAAAGTCTTTTAGATTACACAACGTCATTTTTTTTTCATTTTTAATAACTATAGTTCACCTTATATATAAGCGTTACCTTATATAAATGTAAAAGGTATACCTTATACATATACATTAAGCTAAAACACTTTTATTAAACTTTAAAACTAATATTAATGATTTTAATTTTAACCGTTTATACTTTTATAAATAACACATACTTTGTTTAACATATTCTGTCATGTTAAATAATGTGTGTAAAAAAGTTAAAAACTAATTACATTGAAATGCTACATCTTTCTGTCTGCATAAATAACTGTAAACTCGCGATCTAACGCTTGCAAAATAAGCTGAGATTATTCTAAAATTAGATGACGAATGACGAATGACGTTTAGAAAGAGAACTAAAAGACATTTAGTTCACAAGTCAACTAAGCATTCAATCCACAAAATCACATACAAAATAAAGTCAACTGACGCTTTTGTATTTACACATCAACAGGCACCTGGCTCGGCCTCACAGACCTCCACACACATTCACACACACGCTTATAGCATTGTTGTGCACCCTCCCTTACACCGGGCACGGTTACTACCCTTAGCTCCCTCAAGATTTAATTACTATCCTTTATGGTTACCGCTATTTACTGCTACTGTTTATTGTTATTACTTTTCTAACGATCAATCGATAAATAATCCATAGATTTTATAAATTAAATTCTATACTAACATTTTTTTAATTATTATTGCATTAAATATACTTGTACTTGTGTCGTCCTTTAATGCCCCGCTGCATGACACAGGCCTCCCCTAGTAAATCACTGGGGATTATGCCCATTACACATACGTAACTTAAGGATGTATAAAGTATCTTCCATTTAACCCAAGGTTTAGCTGGTAGGGAATGCCTTAAGGCTCGCCTGTTGTACGATAATGTATTTTTAAATAAATAACAAAATAAAGAAAATAGTTATTGCACAGTGTATAAATAAAATATGACCTATGCAAAACAGACGAATGGTCTATATGGTAAGTGGCTACCGTCGCCCATGGACACCTGCACCACTAGGCGGTATGCGGGTGCGCCCTTGCAGAATCCTACTCACAGCTTTCTTGAAGAATTCCATGACGTAGCACAATGGAAAGACCTCTTAAGCCAATTTGTTCCACAGCCTACGGATTCGAGGCATAAAACAATTTTTCGACCATATAATGCGCGACACATCCGTATACAGGACATTCGGATGCATCGCACTACTGCGACGGGAGATGTGGTTATAAAGATCCGAGGTGGAAATTATGTCAATCCTTCGAAGCATTTGCCGTAGAAAATTCGACAGTAGAAGGTGTGTTTCAATCAACAAACTAATAGTTCCTATAAAATATTTCAAAAAATAAAACATTTTTTTCGTTTTTTATTTGAATTATTGATAAAATCAATTCGAAATTTATATACAAGGTAGTTCACCCCAGTAGTTCTTTGATCCCCCAGTCCACGGGGAATCATCATGAATATCAAACTGGCATCGCATTAGGGCCTTATCTGAGCCGGATTAAACCGGTAAAAAGCGGTCATTATTCCGCATCCGTGCTCTAAAATGGTGCTAAATGAGATTTTTTATTGAGGCCACACCTCGAGGTATTGTCGTCATAGTGTGTCACTGGGCTTTATGATTTGGGATTTGAGGTATGCTCCGCAGAATATGAAACGCAAAAGTATAATAGTTGTGGAGTGAATGTTTCCAGTGACCGAAATTATATGCTGACCTATTTTTACATTATTGTCAATACAATGATGTGTACAGAATAATTCCGAACCTTTTTTGACTCTGACTTCATTGACTTATAATGTTACATATCTTTGTGTAAAGATATATATATTTTTGGGGCTTTTTATTTAGCAAAATTTCTATGAAAAAATTGGTGGAATTCAATAAAATTGAGCTATTGCTAAATTTCATCATTTATCATTTTATTGTATGTATGTGTATATTTTATTGTAGATATTCCAAATACTTCTTTAATACCCCTGTATAACATGGGTGCAAAGCCACATCTCCCTGTTAAGATGTTATCTCGTTACATTAGTGATCATTGTGGCGATAAGTATCTCTCACTGGACAGTATCGCTCTTTCTCATCTATCCTACAAGTTGGGTGACTGTTATTTGTCAAAGTTCCATCAAAAAAGATCGGATTTAATGATTGTACTTTTGTAGGTGTTAAAAAACAAGTACTTATTTTTTTAATGTTTTTTTGCCTCGTTGTGTGTCCCACTGTTGGGCAAAGGCCTCCCCTTTTCTTATGCCTGACCGTCCTGTTGAATGCTATGCTTCGCCAAGTTTTGTGGTGTCATGGTGTGCATACTTTATTGCACATTATCGTACAAAAGACGAGCTTAATAGCTTAAGGCATTCTCTACCAGCTAACCTTTAGGTTAAACAGGAGATACGTTGGGAGTTGCGATGGAAGGTACTGACATATAACTTAAACCACAAGAATATAGTTTTCTTAAATACTATCCACTGCTTTTTTATGAGGGACATATGGCTTTAAAAGCGTTCTGACCAAGCGGGTAGGCGAGTCCACGTTTTAAGAGGTGGTGTAGTTCGTCAGGGTGCAGTTTTTCATAACAATATGGCTACCACAAGCACCGAGGAACTATACTAAGGGATACACTACACTAACTACGACTACGAGCGTCGTAAATGGCGACTAAGGATTATTCATCACCCTTAGTCGCCATTTACGACGTTCACAGAAAATGATGGGATCACCACAGGGTATTCTAAAGCCAGCCGACACTAAACGGCAATTTTTATTAGCAAATCTTATTTCGATGTAATTAGAGTTCAAAATGAATAAACTAAACAGACAGTAGGTATCAGCCAAAACAAATCCATTGTCACACTCTTTTCCATTTATTTACACAAACCAAAACTACAATGTCATGCAATTATATATTCAAAAAATAATATTGCACTTGATATGAAAGGGTTTGATAAAACTTTTGCATATCAATAGATGTTTACAAGGATTAACAATGGCAGCGGTTGAGTGTGACCAATCCGAATTAGGTGTTAAAAAGACAATTGGGTGATTTATTTTGTCTATGGTTACAGTTGTGGGCATTTTTCACTGTTTGAATTCAAATTCAACTTCAAATTAATAGATTTATAGAACATAGGTAGGTGGTAAAAAATCGGTTGACAAGGAGGTTTAGAAGGTTTGTTTAAAAAATTAAGATGGTTACCATTATCGTTAAAATAAGTGTATAACATTCCCTTAAAATCCCTTAACGCACTGAATACGGGATATATCAACCGTGACAAACAGGACACATTTCTTATGTTATGATCAAAATAATTGACATAAATTGACACAAAAATAGTTTACATCAATTACGTTTCGCTGAAATTCACAAATGGGTCAAACCCGTTCAGTGCTGCAGTTTAGTTTAGTGTAGTTCATCGTCAGTTCCAAAATTGCAATGCTGCAAATTCTCCAAAAAATCTAGAATGGAAGTCATTATAGGTATCTTTTCTCCGAACCCTACATCTTCAAAGACAGGCAACGCATGGGGGCGTGCGGAGTATATTTGTCATTCCGGGCTGGCGGGAACCTGTATTCTGGGATTTATGGTTCAATAGTGATAGTTTATTAAATGTCTAGTGTTAGTGATTAATGTTTGTGATAATTAAATAAAAGCGTGAGACTGCATTTTCCGTGTTCTTCCAAGAAGTCCAACTCTGTCCTACCACAATCAACTACCACTTTATTGAGCGACCTGCGACTCCTATTTCGACGGGTCTGGACAATGAAGTGACAAAAACAATTCTGTTTCATTATTTGATGTGTATGGACCCAATGACTAGGCTAGTGTCCAAATAAATTATATTTAAAAATAAAATGCACTGAATTTGACATGTACCGCGGTCCATGGGCGACAGTAGCCACTCATCACTAGGTGTAACAATAACTCGTCTGCCGTAACAATAATCATATTGTTTCATATGGGTCATGAAGCGTTAAAGTATGGAAAATAGCGAAATCTATCTAATTCTCGGATTTTTCAAAACGTACAACGTTAACACATCAACGCTGTGTTCTGATTAATCGTCTAGTTCAAAAGCTCCGAAGATGCAGTTCTCGAAAATAACAGTAGCTTTCATTTTCAATATTTTTTTATACCTTTTTGGAGGGTGCACGCTGCAATCCAAGAGCCGCCGGGCGCACTAGACTGGCCTCGTTACCTCTCTCTCACAAAAGACTACCTTGAAATGTATTGAATTTCGCTCTTTATCATATTCCCCAAAGTACGTACGAGTTTTGGTAGTGAGTGAGATATGGCATAGCCCATTCGAATCCCATCCTATATTATCATCCCTTCCCATTTTCGCAACCCTTTCTCCAAATCCATTTCTACATCAGCAAATTTAGGCAGCGCATCCGGGGGCATGCCAACGTTTGTCATTCTGGACTGACGTTGGTATGTATCGCGGATGTCTATGGACTACAGTATCCACTTACCACTATGGTATTTCCATTTCTTTATTTTCTCGATGACAGTTCTAATTTGATAGTTGTAGTGTTGTGACCAAATAAGTAATGATATCGATCGCATATATTTATTATATTTTGAACAAAGACAAATACAACAAAAACATTCAAATATATTTTTTCAAGGTGGGAACACTCAATGGCCCACCGCCATTTTGTGTTTGTTTTAATCTGTCACTCGCAACAAGACGGTCGTGCTAGTCACTACATTTCTGTTCGCTGAGTTTTTTCACATTATCCATACGTTACGTTGTGTATTTTGTGTTCCTCCGTGTTGATTGCTGCCCAGCTGTCAAATATCAAAATGCCGAAAGGATCTGTTCTGAAAAGGCAGGCGAGAGAACTGGTGATCAAGGTTCGTAATTACTTTGAAGCAGAGTATCAAAATGGTGGCCCGCTATTACCACTGTCGCAAGTGCGAGAGCGTGTTGCGGCCGCATTAGGAATTAGTGGACCTACTGTTTCAAAAATTACTACCGAAGCTTACGGTACAAGCGGCATGCAGGAAAATAAGCTTCGTACGCCGAAGAAAAAACGCCAACCACGTCGTGTGACATCGGTTGACAACTTCGACGCTGACGCTATTCGCCGTCATATATGTATATGACTATTACTTGCGCAAAGAAATTCCAACACTTAAAAAACTTGTTGTTTCTTTACGTGAATGTGGTTTGTTCCATGGCCAAAAATCGTCATTAAGCTTGGTTTTGAAAGAAATTGGATTTTGTTATAAAAAATCGGACAAACGTAAAATATTGATGGAGCGTCACGACGTTGCTATGGCTCGCTGCGAATTTTTGAGCGAAGCCAAAAAGATATCAGATTGGTCAAATGTTATTTTCACTGACGAGACTTGGTTAAATGCAAACCACACAGTATCTAAGAACTGGACTGACGACACCGTCGCTTCCACTAGTTCAGTGCCAATGGGAAAAGGTGAACGCCTCATCATATGCCATGCAGGGTCTACGAAAGGATTCATGTCAGATGCTTTACTGGCCTTTAAATCCAAGAAAACAGTGGACTACCACGAAGAAATGAACGCGGAGATTTACGAAGGATGGTTTAAAGAAATGGTGCAATCTCTGGAAGAACCGTCGATAATTATTATGGACAACGCTACATATCACTCCAGACAAATTGATAAAATGCCGACGCAGGCCAATAAAAAACAAGAGATAATTGACTGGCTCCAACGTCATGGCGAAAATGTGGATAATACTTTATTAAAAGTACAATTAGTGAATATTTTAAAATCGAATAAAAGCCACCCTAAAAGATATGTTATCGACGAAATAGCTGCCGAATGTGGTCATTGGGTGGGTTCTTCGACTTCCGCCGTATCATTGCCAGTACAATGCTATAGAACTAATATGGGCACAAATCAAAGGACACGCCGCTCGAAACAATACCCATCCCCCTTTTACGGCAAACAAGATGTTAGATTGATTAAAAAATGCATGTGCGGAAGTAACTGCCGAAAACTGGGAAAAAATTGTGAGAAGAACCCAAAACATTATAGCGTCGGATTGGGAAATTCATGTGGCATTCGATAATATAGAAGTACAGGAACTTATAATAAATGTTGGGGAGAGCTCATCGAGTGACAGTGACGATTCATCAGATTTTGATTAAAATAAATAAATAAAGATTACCTGTCATTATAAGTATTTCGTTTCATTGTCGAGTACCTACCTATACCTACTTATTTTACAACAGCTTCGAAAATTTTAAAGAAGTTGGCATTATCAATCAAGAATTAACACGTGTAACATCTTGTAATGAAATATAATATTAGTTAATAAATTTGTACAAAAGTATCCGGCAGTAGTTTAGTTTCTTACATTTTGTAAAAAAATATCGGATCTGTTATCGTGTTACGTTTATCGATAACTACATCCCTAAAATTGCTTTCTGGCTGACGTGACCTTGTTAATGAAATATGACGTCTTGGTGCCTAATTTTTGTTCGGAGTTTTAGGCGTTGACGCTAGAACAAAGTTATATCGACCACTGTGTGTCAGCTGTCATCGAGAAAATAAAGCAATGGAACTTGTATAGGTGGACTGTGTCTGCTCGTCTGTTACTATAAA
Source organism: Sesia bembeciformis (assembly GCA_943735995.1). Classification (NCBI taxonomy): domain Eukaryota; kingdom Metazoa; phylum Arthropoda; class Insecta; order Lepidoptera; family Sesiidae; genus Sesia; species Sesia bembeciformis. Next base: position 17,659,585 of record OX031030.1, on the reverse strand, counting down.
AAAATACATAAGAATTTTTTTTTAGTGCCGAATACATACATATAGTACTTTTAGTAGTAATACACTACATAATTTACTTAACACAAATCTGTGTATTGACTGCCATCAATACACGATGGACGGGTGTCCATCGGGGTCGCCACTCAGCATGTGCTGCAGCAAAAACTGCAGCGTTGATTTTCAGTTGTAGGCGCTTGCAGTGACTCGCCGACTGCCCACATTATTATATACTCATGGGTTATAGCATTACTATTATTTTAATGCATTTCGCATTTAATCGTTTATATTTTCCAAATCTATATAAGTATTCACGTAAAATGATCACATCCACATACTTAACTAGCCGCTTACACACAAAAATGCAAATTAACTTAGGTCTACTATACCAGCATCATAAATTGAGGGTGCCGCCCATCTATGGGCCCTATCGATCCCTATTGTGTCTAATAGTTCAACTTAGAGGGTCCTCCCCCAGCTTAGTGTAATACTTGCGATGCTTTGCACCCCCTGGCATAACGGGCAGACTGGAAATATTCGGGAATTGTAAATGTCTTATTTTTTTCTATTCACGTTGGATATAAAGCTCTCCCAAGGACCGGCACCACACACTGTCTTCTGCTCTTCTCATCCAGCCACTACCGACGACTTTCCAAGGACTCCCACCTGTTTGAAGTAGCCTGTCCTGTCCGAAGGGCGTAGGGTAGTTTGATAGGGGGAGAGTGCATTCCCATAACCGCTGGGCGCACTCGACTGGCCACGTTACCCCTCACTTACAGAAGACTACCTTGAAATGTACTGCATTTCCTAATTTATCGTATTTCCCCAACGTACCTTTTTTGGCGCCTTTTTTTCTATAAAAACAAAGTTTTCCCGGTACGTCATAAGGGGCAGGACGGAAACGGACTATCGCAGCTTCAGCTTACTAAATATATATAATGTGTTTTTATAAACACTTTATATAATGTTGGAATTTCGAAACCAAAACTAAATTGAGTTGCTCTGAAAAGGGTGTAGTTTTCATTAATCACGATGTGGCAATACATTTTACATCAATTTAAAAGAACTTTACTGGGTACAAATCTTACCTGAAAAGAGAAGCAAAATTTAAAGCTATTATTTCTTAAATTCCCTATAGTTTAAGTATTATTTCTTATTTACTTAGGTTTTATTTACTTGCACTTGTCTGACAACATAACCTCTCCGTTAAACTTCTATCGTATCAACCATAGAGTAAACCTTAGATTCGTACAAACTCTATAGAGCTACTACCATAGTTAATTCATGTGCGGGGAATTCAAATTTAATGAAGTGCGAAGATCTTCATTTAATAACATATATACTTATTATTTTTCTATGTGTATTATGATATTTTTTGCTAAACGCAAATGGTCAATACTTTTATGCACAGAGAAGTCGTATGCTTATTTGAAGAATACTACTTGAATACTACTTCAGAGTTAATTGACATAGTGATATGTAATTTTTCGTAAAAATGTCGATTTGTCAACCTTTGTAGTTAGCAATTATGCATGGAAAATTTAGTTGTTTTTTGCAAAAAAGATTCATAATGACTCAGAATCATGAACGGACTCCATAGTTGAAAGGTTCACACCATCGATGTATGGAAATGGACTAGATTGACACATCATACGTTCTTATCAAAGGAACCTGGTTGGCAACTAGTAATAAGTAAGTACTACTTACTACTAGTAATAATAAGAATGTTCCATTTTCAAAACGCATATGAATTAAGAAGGTGTCTGCCCTAGAGCGCTTGTATAACATACCTAGTATGTATCCTCAAATCGATGGTTCACACACATCCTGTAAAATGTGTGTACAGTAATTATTATATGGCCTTGTTATATTATTAAATATATTGAAATTAAATGTATAATAATATCTGTCTTAATATTATCACGAGTTATTATCACGAGTTCCTTATGTTTATTTCTACATGTCGTTTTCGGTTTCGAATGTTTACGACCCCTGTTTATTCTCTGACTAAAAAGATGAAAATACCCTTCGTATTTTTGAACGGAAGAGATTTCGAAAAATATATGGAGTGAACCATGAGCTACAACCATGAGCTCTATGACATATATCCAGAAAAAGCAATACGTCATATTAAACTGGGTCGGATGCAATGGGCTGGACACGTGAAGCGCATGGATGAGGAAAGATCGCCATGAATGTACTCATTTGCAGACCGAGGGGACGTTTAAATCGTGGCAAACCCAGGTTGAGATAGCTGAATGAAGTACATAGAGTGTTTTGAAAGCGGTTAGAATTGCAAGTTGGAGGACGTCGGCCAAGGACAGGCTGGATCAAGCCAAGCTCCACCCGAGGCTGTGTAGCTAAATAAGTTATTATTATCTCAGATTCTAACATTTATGGTAGAATCAGAATGGAATTTTATACAGTTTAATAGTATACAGTGCAATTGAATACATAGACAAATGAATACATAGAGACAAATGAATACATAGAGACAAATGAATACATAGAGACAAATGTTAGTTTCGTTGTTGTTCTTTAATGAATCTTTATAAATTATTCAATGCACAAAATTAGTTCGAAATACAGTGTGAAAGACAATTTATATAATTTTAAAAGCATCCTACCGAGTTCATTAATTAAATATAAAAACTTTTTGGTAAATTTCTATTGGCCATTGGAAACATGAAAAACAATGATAATTTTCAAATACAGAACAAAAAGCAATCACATTTCAAGCAGCCCATCAGACGGGCGGCGATTCGCATTTTTTTTCAAAATTTCTGTCTGATGCAAAATTTCTGTAATCCGTTTTGATTTTTACCTTTCATTTTTTTTATATCCTTTAAACCGAATTGTGAAAAATTGGAAGTGTTTTTTATCATAATGGTAAGTTTAAATAGTGAATTGTAGATTGCTATAAACTCGCAAGTCCGGGAACCTAGTTATTACGTTTGGTAAGTAATTACGAATTTTAATCATTCATAAGTTCCGTGTATGAAAATCCCAATCAAAAGTAAACATCCGTGATTTCGGTTTTTTATCCACTATTGAACTCCTGTGCTAATGTTTAATCTTTGTCTGTAACTGAGAACATAGTGTTCTTTAATAGCTGTTAATAATAATATTAACAATATTCTTTTAATAAAAAACCCGTACATATTACATATAAAGCCTACTTACTAACGCTTGTATAATAAATATATCATATATAATTACTAATCAAACTAATATTCGTTTATAATTACATATTTATAATTCGTTTATATATTTATCTGTTTATAATTCAATTCTAGTGTATAGTCGAGTGCATTATCCGATGCAAGTGTTTAGGGTATATGAAGTACAAAGGAGTATTGGAAATAATAAAAATTGAATACCTCCATGATTTTACAAGAGTTTCATTGATTATCGAATAATGAAATCGGCTAGTATATAAGCACAATGTAACGGAAACAAGCATATTAATCAGATTGTAATTTATTGTAAGTAATAAACGCCGCATAATAAACAAATCAAGGGATGCGTTCTATCAAAAATCTAATTACATTCGTATAAAGATCGAAAGTATCAAAAAAGCGGTTTTTTCTGATTTTTGTTTTCCAAGTTATGTAATTCTAGGGTTTAAATTCTAAAATGCAAATATAACATAAGTTTTTATAAAGGTTCACCGGCTTCAATCATAAGTACAAAAAAGTTTTAAGTTAGGGTCTTATACGTAGGGTCCTTCGTTCTTTCCACTTGCCTACATAACCGCCATCTTGAAAGCGAAAACGCAGTTAAGTCCTTGTATCTGCAAGAACCAAAGTAGAATAACGTGCTACCTTTGATACGCGAGCAGAGGGAATGCATCTCCATACACGTGGGTCAAGCGGGAGTTCAAATGGGCGTGGCCTGCTGGCAGCTGTACTGCCTGGAGCACGGCATCAGGCCCGATGGCACCCTGCCCACCTGCGACTCCGACCCCAACGCGTCGGACTCCTGCTTCAACACGTTTTTCTCGGAAGCGGATCGGGGGAAGATGGTCCCGAGAGTTGTGATGGTGGACTTGGAAGCTACTGTTATTGGTAATTGTTTCTTTTTGTTTTTATCATATTAAGTTAAATGTTTTCTTATAGAAAAGGGGCAGACAGGCATAGAGCCTACATGATATCCGTCGCAACTATCGCTGTCGTACATTACAAGGGAAATGATGCTCTACCGACATCGTTAGCCGACACCTTGTGAAACCCCATATTGTAGCGCAGCGAAATTCCCCCGAAGGAGCAATCAGTGTCTAAAATAATATTTGGATATTTAATTCGTATATAGTGGATGGTACAGTCGGCCGACTTCACACGACACATGTGCGTCCGGCAACAAAGTGTGCTGATGACACTAAGAGGTATATGATTAAAAACGTCAGTACTGAGAAAGGTGGTACAAACGAAAAGACACTTATACTCAGTAATAAGTTGAAAATAATGATGATGAATTAAATGTTTGATGTCGGCCGGCATTAGAATTGACATTAGTTTACGTGGATGGCGTGAACGGCGACTAAGGGATAATAAAGCGGGTACCACAAGCAGTGAGGAACTATACCACCTCTATAAGAGTGGACTCGCCAACCCGCGCGGCACTTTTAAAGTACACAAATCAGTATTTGAGGAGGCCCATTGCATTACATAGTGTATGTAAATGTACTAATTCATAAATAATCCTTGCAGGCTTGATTTACCATAACTAATATATGTAATGCAATGACCCACTGCTCAACTAGTTGAGCAGTTGAGCAGTGGGGAATAAGCGATGTAGTTATAATGTCAGCAACATTAGCACCAGTAACTCAATTTGTACATAAATTAGCAATTTTGAAATCCAGATGAAGTCCGCTCTGGCGAGTACAGGCAGCTCTATCATCCAGAGCAGTTGATCACTGGCAAAGAGGACGCGGCCAACAACTATGCTCGCGGACACTACTCAACTGGACGGGAGGTGCTCGGGCCAGTCATGGAGCGAGTTAGGAAACTAGCTGATCAGTGCACTGGACTTCAGGTATTACCATCTACTCCCTAACTGAAAAACCAACCTGGCATGGACAAATAAATCGAGCCTGACAACGATTGTAAGCACACGTAACACTGAATAGTCAGGACGTAAAGTGAGTTAATAATAAGGCTTACGAATATGCTTGACATCAGATGTCGTCTTACAAAATAAAAAATCAGGCAATCCAAGGCTGGAATTCAGGCATTCAATTCAGGTTTTTTTATTCATTCATTCATTAAAGTTCAAAATCTTGAATATATTTACGTGTTACAAACCTGTCAAGTGAAAATCTATAGGTAAGTATTACAACAATTCAGTTCTTTTGATGAGAAAGCATTTATGCCAAATAAGACTTTCGGAAACATCAGTATGCAGATTCTGTCGTGGAAAACATACTCTATACCTGTCCAACTTTGGCACATAGAGGTCTTTTCTGCGGGGTCATGACCTCGGACTTGATTAAGCACTCGCGCCCCAGCACCATAGCGAGGTACTTGAATTTGGTAAGTATTTTATCAAAAATATAGTTATTATAAGAAATATTATTATATCGAGAAATTAGCATAAAGAGAAAAAAAAATCAGGAGACAATAAAACCGCCGTATCGTTCGACATTGACAGCTATAATGTCGTATCAATGAATGAATTGACAGTTTAACGTTTTAAGTCCGTTCTCCATTACACATTTTCATAAAAAGTTTATTTGCATTTACATTTTATCAAAAGTTCATGGAACATGTGGGTTTTGGGGGTTAGTTCTAATTTAGTGAGGTCGCAATAAATATTATTGGTCGCAGTGACACTACTTGTGAGACTTTCAGCCCCAACCAACCACTCTCTCAAATAAAAATAAGTACTTTTGATGCAGGGCTTCTTCGTGTTCCATTCATTCGGCGGCGGCACCGGCTCCGGGTTCACATCGCTGCTGATGGAGAGGCTTTCTGATGAGTTCGGCAAGAAGAGCAAGTTGGAGTTTGCCATATATCCAGCACCACAGGTGAAATACAATGTGGTGTTTTACTATTTTTTGTTGTATCTTTTCACAAAGTCTGTATCCACTACTAAAGATTAGAACCTCTTTTTACTAATCCGTTGTTAATTACTTTTTTTTAAGTTAGAATGTGGCAGACGAGCATATATTCCACCATGTGGTAAGTGAGCGCCCATGGACATTCGCGATACGTGTCAATGTCCAACAATAACAATTGTAGCTCAACCCCGGATAAGTCGCCTACATTATTAGGGGTGGATTACAAAAAGGAACGGGAAGGATTAGGAATAAGGAGTATTGAGGAAAGGAATGAAGAATTTTCATCATTTTACACTTCCCATTCATGGAGAGGGGAGGGGATAGGATGAAGAACAAAAAAATATAACGGGAAAGGGAGTTTTCTTTACCCTACTCTCTTCTTGGTGAGATTGAATAGAATTTGATAGAGAGACTAAGAAACATTGTGGATGACAAGCTTCTATCCCACTCAATGAAATGGGATAAGATTGGATGGAAAGTGGGCTCCAACAAGTGTCGCTCACTTGCGGAACAAGTACCCTGTTACTGCAATGTACTATGAAAGAGAGATAACTGGGTTAATTAGGCTCGCACAGTAGTTATAGAATTGCAGCTTGTATTTTAACCTTAATAATCGTTATTTTCCTAAGTTTCTTTAGATTTTTAGCTTAAACTCCTTCGCTTATGATAGAAGGGGGAGAGTGCATGCTGCAATCCAACAGCAGCTGGGCGCGCTCGACTGGCCACATTACCCCTATATCACAGAAGACTACCTTGAAATGTACTGCATTTCCCACTTTATCCTATATCCCCAATGTACGTACGTGTTTCGGTAGTTAGTGAGATATGCCATAGCCCTTCCCCACCCCATCCTATCCCTCCCAATTTCTTCCAACCCTTTCTCAATTCCTACATCTCAAAAGGCAGGCGCGCATCCGGTGGTGTTCATGGGCTACAGGTGGGCTGTATGCTCGTCCGCCGCCTTCTTCAATAAAAAAAAAATAGAAACTAGTGATTTTCGATCAAATTCGTCTTCTCAAATTTTACATAATGAATATCTACCACAAAATAGCTAAATGCTTGTCCCTACCTAGGGCTTCGTTGCGGCTTCTGGCTCGCCAGCCCTGCGGCCAACCACAAAACGAGCAAAAGGCAATGAGCCAGAAGGCAGCCAGCCGCATGTAGTGCGCATAATTTACGCGATAGCATACAAATTATTTGCATGCGACTAGTGGCGCGTCTGGGCGCAGGGGCGGTTAGCCGCAAGTGCGTACGTAACCTAACAGTCAATTTCAAACCAAAATTTAACAAGAGAATCTTCCAGGTATCAACAGCAGTGGTGGAGCCGTACAACGCAGTGCTGACGACACACGCCACTATCAGTCACTCGGACTGCGCGTTCATGGTGGACAATGAGGCGATCTATGACATTTGCAGACGACGGCTCTCCATCGAAAGGCCATCGTATGCCAACCTCAACAGGCTTATATCACAGGTAAGTTGAAATCATTGCAGAAGTTTAATTAAAGAGTGGAGCGAAACTGAATGGAAGTTTTAATTAATTTTTGAATTTCAGAAATATAGAAATAAAAAACATGTAGTAGAGCTCTAAAAATCAAATTTGGATTTTTTTTTTGGAAAATTAATATACTTTATACTATCTAATCCCTATCCTTATTAATCCTTCTTCAAACCTTGATTCTTGCCATACTTTGCCGTAAAAACTCTTGGTATTTTTTTACTAAGTTGGCAAGTGTCGCAGTTTTTCATGTACACCGTTTATCACTAGGTGGACTGTCTGTTGGTCTGCCACCTTTTCCTTACGAGAACACCTAATTAGAAACTGAAAGGCTCGAAACCTTTTCAACAACAAGAAGCTTATTGTATAGTGGGAAGGAAAGTGAACGTCATTTGGTGGCGTTCAGAAGGACCACTTTACTTACAGCAAGTTCACATTACGCGAACCGCGCGTTTACTTGTTGTTTATTTTATTACTGGTATATTTAACTGTTCTTACTTAACCGTGCGGTTCAAATCGAATGCGCGGGCCTCGCGAGAGTCAATTCTCCCCGTCTCGGGGCGACCGTGCGGTTCGAACGCTTAATGTGAACTAGCTGTTATTGCGATTTTGATTCTTATCTGTCCGTGTGAAAACTTTGTACAGAATATTCTGCTGATTCGACGTTTGATCTTGACGGATTCTCACATATTGTATGTGTTGCCAAATAAAAATTTTAAAGAATAAACGGTAGAAGGGCGGCCCACCCGAGAGAAGTGCTCAAGACCATCCATTGAAACATGCGAATATGTTGGCGACCTTACAGAACTATATACACAGCCCTTTTGAGGAGCCTTATCAGGCCCAGCGATCGAAATATTGGGACGCATTACTTTTATTCCCATATGGGGCTTCCCTAAAGCCCGATACGTCTTTAAGTGCTCATTGTCTCTTCCTAATCGCTGGGTCTGAATATTCTCGCAAGTCCTCCAATTAATGTGATGTGAATTGCGTAGGTGGTATCATCAATCACAGCGTCGCTGCGGTTCGACGGCGCGCTAAACGTGGACTTAACAGAGTTCCAGACGAACCTGGTGCCGTACCCGCGCATACATTTTCCGCTCGCCGCGTACGCGCCCGTCGTCTCCGCTGACAAGGTATTTCCTCAACATCACACTATACTTACCTAATTACTTTGGCACTACAGCTCTTTGTGTTGAACTTTTTGGTTTTCTCTATTGCAAGAGACCAAGATCCACAAAGAGGACCCTCTTGGAGGAGGATCCTTTGTAGTCCTGTCCATCATTTTTTAGTCTGCCCTCAGTCTCAACATCACTATGGCATGGGTTCTCAACCTGGGGATCGCGACCACCAGAAGGGGCGTCACATATACGGGGAGTCGCAGTAGATCAGGAAAAATTAAGCACTTTATAGGAAAAACCTTTTATTAATTAATTAAAGATTTATGTTAAAACTTTAAATGATAGTCCCTTGGTCGTGTGGTTATTTACTTTATTTTTGGCCTTATTGGGGGATCGCAACATTAAAAAGGTTGTAAGCGGTGCTATACGGTGATAAGAGACTAAATATTATAAATACAATAAAAAGACGGAAACTTGTACATTTGGCTCATCATATCATTTGGCTTATTGGCAATGACAAATAAATTATTCACCTTTTCCAAGAAAAAACCAAGGAAGCGATAAATTTGGCCAAAGACTCGCATCATGTTTGAAAAACCCACTAAAGTGGTTTACGGTGAACACCGAATCTCTGTTCCGAACTACTGTTTTTAAAGTTTAGATTAGTCCAATTATATAGCCAACTTTTGATAGGAGACAGCACCCAAAGAAGATAGAAATTTGCAGGAGCAGAAAGAAGGCATTTTATAGATTGACAATTGTCAACAGGCTTATCATGAAGGCATGTCAGTCTCCGAAATCACAGCAGAACTGTTCGAGCCTCAGAACCAGATGGTGAAGTGTGATCCGCGGGACGGCAAGTACATGGCGTGCTGCCTCCTGTACAGAGGGGATGTTGTCCCGAAGGATGTGAACGCGGCCATCGCGGCGATGAAGGGGAGAGCTGGCATACGGTTCGTGGATTGGTGTCCCACTGGTTTTAAGGTAAGGGCAATGGACTACTGACGCGGAAATCGATGTAACAATTACTACACATCATAATGCCAACTTGTGATTTCTACAATCGTCGATATCGACTCAAAATTTTTCGTCCGGAACATATGTCAGTATTCTTTTGAGGAATACTGATCTTCTCCAGCTAGTTCTAGACGACTCACCGTTTTAGATTAAATTATTTTCTTAGCGAAAGTATATTGTTGATCACGACGCATATTGTTCAATACGCTAACTGCAAACTGCGAAAATATTCCACGCCATTATGCGTGGCGACGTTCGAAATGCGAAACACTAAAACAAACAAATCACAAAATATAATGATTCTCTGTATTCCCAATGTTTTTTTTTTTTCAAATATTGATTTCTACATCCTCAATGTAGGCAGCGCATATTCGTAATTGACAATAGCAACATACCATCAAGCGGACAGTCTGCTCGTTTGTCACATTATTTCCAGTTAAAAAAAACCTTCATAATCCTTTCTATTTATGAAGGGTTTAATATAAAACGTATTTCCAGGTGGGTATAAACTACCAGCCCCCGTCAGTGGTCGCCGGCGGAGACCTGGCACAAGTGAAGCGAGCGGCATCGATGCTCAGCAACACGACCGCCATAGCAGAGGCGTGGGGAAAACTCGACCACAAGTTCGACCTTATGTATTCGAAGAGGGCTTTTGTACACTGGTAGGTTATAGCCTCAAGGAATACTTCGCAGATTTTCTACCGAATTGTGCCATCATTCGAATATACGAGTATATCGATTCGGGGGTCGATTTTCCTCTGGATAGGATCATTTCTGGATTTGACCACTTCCTAATATGTCCACTGCATGTACAGTATGCAAGCACAAATGAAAACCCAAATTTATTTGCAACTATAATAAAAATGGAAGCTCCAAAATTAATAATTAATTTAATTTAAATAAAACATCATCTTATCTTTAAGAAAAAATAAATAAAATATATACCCAAAAAAAATTAATCAGAGATAAATAATAATAATCAAATTTTAAAATATTTTTAATTTTTAATAATATTTTAAGAGATAAAGCCAATGTTAGATTTGTTTATTTTCCGTCATCAGTTCTTTGTCGAATTTAATATCTTCGATATTCCTGTTTTTGCACACTGTACAAACAGTGGACATATAGAAAGTGGTCAAATTTAGAATTTGTCTTCCCCAGTAGTGGTCTTCACAAGAAGTGGTCAAATCCAGAAGTGGTTCTATCCAGAAGACATTTGAAAAAGTGGTCACTAATTCCAGAAGACTTACCACCACCTGTGACGTCATTGGATTTTTTATGGTAGTTTATGGTAGTCGACACTTAACGTCTTCTGTGAGAGGGGGTCACGTGGTCAGTGGAGTGCGCCCCGTAGCTGTGAGATTGCAAATTCCATTCTCCCCCTCCAGTGGAACGACACAAGTGTGCAGCGTTATGATGATTCAGTGGTATCGTTGGTAACAAACGTGAACTTTATAGTATACTTCGCAGAGACATTACACATTAAATATTTTAGTTCAATCTGCGAAGTGCCCCACAAAGTTCACTAAAGGGATCCTACCACGGGAGCCAAGACAGAGGGGAAAAGGCTACAGTAATTAATTTTATTTTGGTGCATAAAACCCTAATTTCAGTATTTAGTTCTTATACCAGTTTAATATTTAGTTTGTTCCTTTTATTGAAGGTTTTTGTAGGAATGACAATTTTGTCGAATCGGTGCACTTAATTCATCTCGCGTGGGTGAACTAATTCCATTTAATAAATTATTACATTTTAGTGTATTTTATTCACCTATTTATATGCATATAAAAAAAGCCATAATAGTTTTAGAAAATGATGTGTTACGTATTGCTATTAACCTTTCACAGGTACGTCGGTGAAGGTATGGAAGAAGGCGAATTCTCGGAGGCCCGTGAAGATTTGGCAGCACTCGAAAGAGATTACGACGAGGTTGCCATAGAGACCTCCGACATGCAGCCTGACTGTGACGACGAAATGTGACGTCACGCGTCACGTGACATCGCCTTCTTACCACACTACCTGATCATTCGCCAAGAAGTGACGTACGAATAGTCTTTATTACCTGGTACATATGGCAGTTTCTTGTTCGTACTCGAGTATGGGCTTGAAGTTAGTTGTGACTTGATTCTTATCCCTTTAGGTCCACTGAGTTCAATTCCCCAAATGCCCAGTCGGTGATTTATGTCCAGTTCCCCGATTTTCTTTGTTTGTTAACAGTTACTGAAGCGGACGCCAAAAGTCGCGATCATTTATTTTGTTTATGATATTGATTATAGCAGAACTGCGAAAATTTTAAAGGTCAGAAAATGTCCGCTTGTGTCTAGTGAGGACGTCACGCTCCCTGACGATTTCGTTTACGCATTGATTGATGTAGAAACACCTACTCGAAGTGGTGTAATACAATTATCTCCCAAAGCTAGCCTCCTAAGTACCCTGTACTGTTATGTCCCATAGTTAGCTAACTATATACCTTGTACTGTTATGTCCCACAGTTGGTGCACAGTGTATTTCTCCCTAGCAATCGTTTCTCCGTCGAGCAACCTTGCGATTTCATTTTATTGCTTTGGAATTTATTCAAAATTGTCGTAGCAAATACTGGACGGAGAAATCTCAATTCTTGCTTTATACTTTGTGTAGTATTTTTGGCGGATCGCTCTCTACGTGCGGTGAGATAGCTATTTATTTTGTAAGTGTTTTTGTCCTGTTGATTTGTACATTATTTTTGTGTATTTTTGTGGCTAAAACCATTGAAAAAGTTAAGTGTAACCAACCGTCTTAGTCCTCGTCTATTAAAATGTTTACCTTTTCATTTGCATTTTTTATTTGTGGCAGATAAATGACTACATAACCATTCATTAATTATATTTGAATAGTATTCATAAAATACATCTATAGGTAGGTATCATGTAATGAATAACATTTTTGCTGGTACTACTTAATTCAATAATCTCACAAAAAATACAACAAATACTTTTTATACAATGTATAAAAATAACAATTTTTATAAAAGAAAGACCGTATTCACCCCAATTTCTGCATTTCGTCTTTACCAATGCTTTTTTGTTTCGTCTTCAATGTGTAGGTACTGCGTGTGAATGCGGCCTTATACAAAATTCCAGAACGCATTTTCTTTAGCCATAAATCTGTGATAGCTTGAGGAATAAACTGCATTACAACTTTAACTAGCACAAACACACCTAATTATTTATAATTACAATTTAATTGCCCACTTTTGGTCTAATACCGATAATCAAGCTTACTTTCACCTGAATTACTATTAATTTTTTTTAACTTTTTATATTCTCACAAAATACATGCAAAGACGAAGAAGACTAAATCCTAACTGAATTAAGACTAAATGCTTTCGGTCCATTAAGTCCACTTCCCTGAATGTCCAGTTGGTTTATTTGTTCCACTTTTTAAAAATTCTGATATTTCTTGGTGTTAGCGTACAACAAAAATATGGTAAGCAGTTCCAGTAAAACAATAAATATTTGTTAAGAAAATAAATCTTAATTATCTTATTTTAATTATAAGTTAAACACTTTTTTAGCCCCAGGAAGTAGGACACCTTGAAGCTATTTAAATCTTTCGTATATTCTTATTGAATGGACGTTACTGGAATTTACGTTCAGGGAAATGGACGTAATAGATCAAGGTGATATTTAGGGAATGAAACTAGTGGACCGAAAGGTAAATCCCGTCCATGATTCTGAGATCACTGACATAAACAAACTCACGAATCTTTTTTTGCCAAAAATACGATAAAAATTGTTAAATACAAACAAGGCCCGAAATTTTATATTTTACAAAAAATACTCGTGATCAGAATCACGCATAGTACATTGTTTTGAACTTTTCTTTCGATCCACTGGGTCCACTTCCTTGAATGTCCAGTTGATATGTTTCAGCCAGTTCCCCCAAACGTCCATTCCCTGAATATCCATTTCAATAAGAACATAGAAAGGAGTTACATACCTTCAAGCACTGGTATTGGACGTTCGGGGAATTGAACGTTCAGGTAATGGGCGTTCAAGGAATTGGATATTCAGGAAATAGGTCGTTCGGGATATCCGAAGTTTGGGGAACTCAACATTCGGTTAATTCGCAGTTCTATTAATTGGTCGTTAATTACATTAATTACAGACATTCAAGAAAGTGGACTTAATGAAATGAAAGGCTTCTATTGGAGTCACACTCGATGACGCACAAATACACTAAAAGCCACATACGTACACACGACAATAGCGAACACTTCGTTATGAATTATGTTATACAATTTTCTCACAAATCATGATACTCAAGCCAAACCGTCAAATTTATTTATTTATTTTTTATATATGTATATAAAAAAATTGCATAAATTATACTAATTAATTTATCATTAGATACAAGTCGTTAGCAAAAAATACAAAAATACTATTTCTGGTACAATCCAATGTAAAATATTTGATTCAAAAATATAACTCGTCTATTTTGGATAAGTATTCATTGGTCCGTATTATTTGAACCTGATTATGTTTTTATTATCCTTAAACTATAGAACAAGCAACAAAACACAAGACATACTTACAATTATTTGGGTCTTTTAGGGCCACCCTGAATGTCCAGTTGGTCTGTTACGTTCAGTTTCTCAAACGTCAATTCCCTGTATATCCATTCTCCGAATATCCACTCCCTGAATATCCATTTCAATAAGTACATAAAGGGATTTATATATCTTCAAGCACAAATTAACTTAGTCTCACTAGTTCTATTTCATCAGTTCAAACATTGAACTAGTAAGACTTTTTACCCAGTATTTCAATTATTCTTAAAACAAAACAGCTTCCATTGAACAGTTAGACAATGGATGTTCAGGGAATTAGACGTTCGATAAATTGAACGTTTGGGAAATTATACGTTCAGGGAATTAAACGTTCAGGAAACTGAACGAAACAGACCAACTGGACATTTAGGGAAGTGGACCAAAAGGCCTACAACTATAATATTTTTTTTTATAAATATCGTGCGTAACGTTAGAGACTTATCTATATCTATCATAAATGTATTATGTTGAACTATCCACGAGCACTTTGAAGCCAACTACACTAATATACAATAATAAAATCAAATAATATGATGATTTCGTAAAGAAATAATATCGATTTCTATCCTACATACATTATTTACATAATTACATCCTATATATTATTATTATAGGTAGGTATGTATTTTTAAATGATTTATTGAATAAAACTATTTAAGGTTGATTGACTCTTCAAGTCATCAAAGGAGAATGCCCACAAAAGTATAGAGCTCATAATAATATATAATCCCTCATAATCCCTCAAAATATTTTCAAATAAACACATATAAATTTATAATTTCGGTACACATAAAAGATTTTTGAATCCAATGTGGATTTACGCAGAATATTCTATAGGGATTAAGGATTTTTAAGTTTTTGTCGTTTTATTTTTTATAGACGAGCGGACGAGCAAGCCGTCCCACGTGATGGTAAGTTGTTTTGGCAACGTCAAAACATTTACGAAGTATGTCACGTAGTTTATGTTTTTGTATAATAAGAAAAATCGTTTTAAAATATGTATATATATATAAGCTAGATATAATTCAATAGGTACCTATAAAACGAGTAATGTTTTATTCAACATTCAAATAATATTTGTACAATAATCTGGACACAAGATTCATATATTATGCTACTTTAGAGTTAACCTCAAAGGTCTTTATAATCTGGGTCTATTACTACTTAATCTGTGTTAATTACTTACAAAATTTATGAAATATTATCCCCAAAACCAAACTGCGTAAATTCTTCTTGGAGATTCCTTTAAAATATGACTCGAATTTACATTATAGTTGCCCTATTATACTTCATCGTACAATTAGGGCGCCACAAATGAGCATTCTCCTTTACATAAATGTACAAAGTTAAAACAATATTAATATGATAGAGCTATTTTTACTTTACTTTACTAAAAGCTGAGAGTCATTGGTCGCTGGAGCAGCATACAGGTTGTGTCCGTACCTTTGAAGTCGGAAACCATGGATTCTACTCATAATTCCGTTTCCGACCCACGGACCAACTGCGAGGCTCAACCTTCTCCACGCATAATGCTCAAGATACTGTAAACTGAAAAAATATTAAATTGCGCTAAATATTCAAGACACAAAATATTACGTCTTGAACATTTAGCGTAATCGAACAGTATGCGTATTGAGCATTATGCGCTGCGACCGGCTCAACTAATTGAGCCGTGGTAAAAAAAACGCTAAAATTTTCCCAATGGTACAATTAATTGGTCGGTTAAATTAAATAAATTTTATTCCCTACGACTCAACTCGCTTCTCCCTCCACACGCCTCGACCGCCTCTAGACCAATTACCAGTATATAGACCAACTACCAGTATATAGACCAACTACCAGTATATAGACCAACTACCAGTATATAGACCAACTACCAGTATATAGACCAAATACCAATATATAGACCAACTACCAGTATATAGACAAGCTACCAGTATATAGACAAGCTACCAGTATATAGACCAACTATAATACTAACCGTCGTGTATCAAAACGTCTCATTCCTTTCTCAAGGCGATAGTTTTACATCTATTTGCCTTGAAAAGGGAATATAACACTTTAGTTTTACGCGTTTGTCGCACATATTTATCTATTTAAATGGCTCTTAACGTGAATGTTTACCTTATTTATTTTACCCGCCTCTTCAGTCAGCTCCTGACCATGGTTGGTGCAACCCAACCGAAACGTCGAGTAAATTAAATAAGGTAAACATTCGCGTTGAGACACGTTTAAATAGATAGATATGTGTGAAAAAGGAAACTTTGTTCGTGTAATTTATTAGGAGTCAATTGTCAGTATTGCTTGGTGTAATTCAATTGTATGTATCATTCTTATATTTCAGTGGTTAGTAGATACAAATGGTTGAGCTGAAAGGAATAATAAACGTTACAAATGGCTATGACCTCAATAAGGCTTAACTAGTTGAGTCTTGCAATTGGTCCGTGGGTCGGAAACGCTAAGTAATTCGGTAATTCTGAGTTTATTGACGTATAATATGTATTTTTTCTAAAAATATTGATTTTTTTGACCTATAAAGTTAGCTGGATCTGTATGATAAATTTGACAAAAGAAAAAATTTGTTAAAACTCAAAACTCACAATGTCGTAGTATTTTAATTTCAATGTACTCCAGCATTACAAATGGATGCATGGTTTCATACGAGTTTCAGACAACCTGTACACGAGGAGCCTCACACGTTGAGCCTCGATTAGCGCGAATACGTGTCGACTCACTAACGGCCCGCGACTACATCTAATGGGACGTTATAGGAATTTGCTAAAAGAGCACAACTGTATAACAATATACTTCGATTTAATGTGAACACGTAATCCAAAATTATGGAAAACGAGGATCAATTTCATGTCGTCTAGTCCTTAGTTCGTCTGGCATTAATATCATCTTGTCAACCAACTCAATTGAGACTATGTATTGATTTTTGAAAAAAATAAAATTGAAACCAATGACAATTATCAAATGTGTTAATAAACCGAATATTGGAAAAATCCACTTCTCATTCTCTTCTCGTACTCTCGCAATTAACTAAATACAAATTTCAGATCAAATCTCTCTTACGTTACGTTATTTACGCTTACGTTCTATTTTATAAAATAATATAATACAATAGGAGTTTTATTACATAAAAAATTACCTTCAATGTATCCCAGTTTGTCTGGTTTCCAATACCATGTGAATTGAGACTACTTTGATTATTTTTTCTCGCCCGACGAACTACCAACCAGCCGACATGAAATTGACCCGAAAACGGTCCACCGGCTCACAGTCGGCCGACACGATATGAACATTGAACACGCAATCACCCGTGCTAATGACACATCTCGAAACGACCGTGTACACCTAAATCCTACCCGCTAACGTTACGCACAAACCAGTAGTACTCGTGTACTACACCGTTCACTCGGGCACCGAGTCAACGGTCAGTACCAACACCTACAACTTCCTCGGCGGCGGCGACTCGGACACGTTCGGTGTGAGCGACAGCCGCCGGATGTTGGGCTTGTCGTACTCCTCCATGGACATGGCGCGCGACATGCGACGCTCTACGCCCGGAGGCGGTAAAGAGGTCAGGAGACCTTGACCTTGGCAGAATAGGAGGAGAGATTGCGACACTTTCGCCGGCTGGAAGAAAAACATTACGTTTGTTAGCATGAGTTCAACTTTCTCATGATTCCAACTTTTCAAACATTGACAGAGCTTTTGTATATAGCATATTTATTTTATATAGCATTTTTTTAACTATCCAGTGGTACGCTAGTGTGCAGTTACGTAAAAACACATTAAAACATTCTATTAATTTTTGTATTGAAATCAATCAAATCAAATCATTTATCAAAGTTTGCATGTACCGCGGGTGTCCATGGGTACAGTATCCAATTACCACCAGGTGGACTGTATGCTCGTTTGCTACCTTCTTTCTATAAAAAAACAAATATTTTGCAAGAACATAGGTCACAATTGTGATGTTTATTACAAATATCTCCCATCACGTTCTGTCTCGATGGACGACCAAAATTTAATAATGTTAATAATGTCACTAATTCTTATGATTTATTAGCATGTAACAATGCAAGATTCGATTTTGAGCACAATTGTATAGGTGTAACGCTCGCCTGGACGCATTCACCGATGTAATACTCGACGAATGCTCCCGGTCTGTGAACGCCCTTATATAAACTTTCGCGATTTGTGTAATTAGCTAAACAGTTACATCATCGAACTACTAGTAGGACTAGATGGATTAAACGGAATTAAATTGTCTTGGAATTAATTACATTAGCGTGTCGCTCGCTGACTATACAGTTAATTTAGTTCTAGCTCCAAAATTATCAACAAATGCTGACGAATTACAGTGTACGTACAAATATACCAACACAAAATATGGGTCATAAAACTCATAAATCAAATCAAATGTTATTTAATTTTTAATAATAATAATTATTTTTTATTTACTTTGCATAGCCCATATTTCGGGCCAAATTCATAAACCGCGGTTACGGCAAGACTGACCATAGCCACGATTCATGTAACTGGACAAAAAAAGAACAAAAATTATAAGCAATCATTTTATAAATATAAAAAGAATTATTATGTTCATCAACGATAACAGAAGTTTAAAAATCTTATCTAATTTCTAAAAATATCTATTCCTAGCGACCCGCCTTCGCTTCGCTTCGGTTTATAAGTTTTTTTTTCAATTTTGTTAAATTTAATTAAATAATAATAATATATTTGCTTTGTTTTAAAAACGATAGAATAAAATAACCAATTGGAAATTGAACTGCACTTCGAAGAACTGAACATGAAACTTAACTAAAGATAATTGTAATGTTTTCTAACTGTACTTAACTATAGAACTAGATTTCCGAATTGAACTATTTTTGTGGTTATTATACAAGCAAAAAATTATTTGACTAGATTTTAATTCAGAAATCAAATTATTATAAAAACCTTTTTAAAAAGCTTTTGTTGTGTAATTATATTATACTAGCGACCCGCCCTCGCTTCGCTTCGGTTTATAAGTTTTTGTTTCAATTTTTTTTATCAAAATTTCAAAATAAGTATCTCCTATATTAGACACGGATAATGTAGCTTCCTATTTGTGAAAGAATTTTTGAAGTCGGTTCAGTAGTTCCAGAGATTACCCCCAACATACCCACAAACAAACACACAATTTTACCTCTTTATTATATTAGTATAGGTAGTATAGATGAATAAACTTTCGTCATTATATCAGATTTTTCGTACACTTAAATGTCTTTCCGACTCCAGACAAATTCATTGCTTGCAATTGATTATTTTTATTATTAACTAGGTATCTGATTGACACTAATTGGTAATTATAAGGAATAAAAGTCATTAAAATTATTAACATTTAATATTGTGTTTAATTAAATATATAGATGCAATTAATAATTTGGCGTCATTCATTTATTTATCCATATTGAAACAAGTAGATAAGTTAAAGTTGTACGATTTCTTTTACCAAAATTATGATTTAACAGTGTGCATTTATAAATGTGCGAACGGCACATCATTATTTACATATAATATTAAAACTCATATTTACAAAAATACATCAAATTGTCATAATTACATGCATTTAAAACACGCTTCTAATTCCTCGTCGGTTAGTCTGACTAGTCTCACAGACTCCTCCCAAAGTCTCGTGGCCATTTTATCATCATATGCCCGTTTAACCGCTCGACACTGTACACAGTTTTCGAAAAATTCACCACTCACTTCACCAGCGTTCGAATCTACAGCTAAATAAATAGCTGTTTGAGCACCATCCCAGGGTGCCTTAAACAACAACTTCAAAAAAAACTCTGCAAGAAGGCCACTAATTTTGCCACCACTCTGAAATATTTTGGTCCCTACAAAACCCGGATCTGCGCTGTTGATCACCACATTCTTACTCCTTAATCTCTTCGTCAGCTCACGAGCAAACGGTATCATACAAAATTTGCTGTTTCCATATATTTGGATTTTATACCAGTAACCAACTTTGTTCAAATTATTGATATCCACTGTTCCCATTCGGTGTAAAATCGATGACGCGTTTACTATCCTACTTGGATCCGATGGCTTTCCCGACTTCTTCAAAAGAGGCAGGAGCAGAAGCGTCAGTAAAAAGTGCCCGAAGTAATTAACTTGCATTATGAAATTTAATCCATCTACTGTGTAAAAATCTGCTGGAATACCCACGCCGGCATTGTTGATTAAAATGTCCATCCGATCTTCAGAGTTCAGTATGTCCGCGACGAACTTTCTCACCGAATCTAGTGATCTTAAATCTAGAAGTTTGAATACAACTTCATCATTTCCCGTTTCTTGTCTTATTTGTTTTTCGGCTTTCGTCCCTTCTTCTTCAAATGGACAAGCAACTATAACTTTAGCACCTCTATGAGCAAAGTCGGTTGCAATTTCTAGTCCAATTCCTGCCGTCCCACCAGTGACTATTGCTATTTTCCCGTCGAGCCTTCTCCTGGACTTGCATATCGCGTTTCTGTTTTTCTGATAAAGTCCTATTATGACGACTATAGTTATTATTATAGGCACTGCTAGTATCACTCCGTACATTGTGCTCAACAGCAGAGGACCAACTAAAAGTGCACTAGAATCATTCAACACTTTTATAGATTGAGGCGCTAATGTTTTTTATTGCGTTTACACGTTCTCACGTCACTTTAATGCCACATATTCAATATTCATTAGGAACCGAATCAGTAAACGACAATGACTTCCAAAAGTATTTAGCGCAAAGTGACTTCTTCATTCCTCATTTTAATAAAATTAACAATTAATGTTATTCCATTAATGATCCATTGTCCACTGTAACTAAAACTTCTTAACAAATCATGAACAGTGAATATTGGATTGTTTATCTTCAATATTTCGATGTTCGTAGTTTCTGTATACTATTTGAAGTTTGATGGAATGATGGACGATACGCGTGTATTGTCCGTTTGCGATGAAAGTTAAGACTAAAATGTTTGACCGAATATTGGAGACGTAAAAGTAGTACAGTTTGACGCAACAGAGATTCCATTCTTTTGCTGATACAAACGATACAAACGATTCTAAACTTTAATACCTTGACGTAAAATATTTTTTACATTGTATTAGAAAGTTTTCTATAGATACATAACTTTTTATTGTCCATAAAAGGTATTCATATCAATCACTTTATAAATTCAGAATAGTTTGTAATGTTTATTTAAATTTTATTCCAACCAAGGCGAAAGTGAAAGGTTAAAACAGAAGGGCAGCCATACTCATACAAATTAATATAATACATAAGTTACATATTAATAATACACATAAAACAAAACATATGAATATATAATTTATATTTACATATAAATAAAAGTTCGTCTATCTCATATACAAGAGATCGTCGCCGGGTTTGCTGAAAGAAATTCCCTAATGAGTTTTCTTTATGTATGTGTAAAATAATGTATAAATATTACATTACCTCAGAAAATGGACCCTACTTACATAATTGAACTATGGATTATGATAACTTTTCACAGTCAATACAGTTTAGTATACTGCAGCCCTTTCATTTTTATCAATAATCATTTGGAATTTTTCTGTGCAAGTAATCAGAACCTCGCCGTCGTTCGTCGTACGCGAGAGATCGTTTTTTTGCAAATAGCTAGAGCTGTTACATAATACAGCATCGTCCTCGTTTGTATACTGCTTGATATAAACTGGATTTATTACAAGGACAAGAAGATAATCTTTAAGCCAGAAGTACATACAAAGTAGGTATACTTAATTTACAGAACAAATCAGTAACAATATCAATTTGCAAGTAATCAAGGCAACATAAAATATTAATTGTTAATACCATGTTATCATTATACAACATTGTAAGAAGAGTAATGATTGAGTAGGTAATAATTGAGACTAATAAGTAACTACCGCCTTTGATTGCTGTGATCAAAGATTAGTTCCGACCTGTGCCTGTACAAGCCTTGCCTGTAGTTCAATGGGGTTGCAGAACACAATTCACCACGGGGGCCTCAAATTGATGGAATTACACGTCCCAGATAATTTTGAAATTTTCAAACATGATGAGTTCCTCATGGTGTTTTCCTACATCTCCGAGCCGTTCTGCCGTCCTAACTAAAAGTGCAGTAACTACCATAAGGCGGGTGAAAAAATGTAAACAAATTTTTGTTTGTATAATATCTCCCAAAGTAAAGAACTTATCTTTGCTGAAGGGGTGGAAAGTGGAGTTTACATATTTAAACGCGGGTAAGATTGAATTATCGAGTTTGTTTTGCTGATTATGTATTATGTACATAATTCTATTTTGGCAAAAACACTAGTTACTGCAATTTTAGTTAGGACAGCAGTATTGGTCATTGGTCAAATTGGCCGTGAAAACTTAGTTTATTGCGCTAAAGTTCTCAAGCGTCCGTTGAAAAATTGGAAAAGTTAGGTTGGATGGATAAACATAAATCTGCTTAGGTAAGATTATTTTGTGCAATTTTGTAACACTTATTTTGGAAAATACTTAATTTTTTGTAATTTATTTACGCTATACATAACGCCACACTCAAGGGCCTAAACTAGGATTCCTTGTGTCGTGGGTCCAGAGACTACGACACACTACCCACATTCGAACAAAGATTTGTCTTTAAACTAACGAATATCCCACCGGAAATCGAAATCGGGACCATTTGCACAGCAGGAAACTGGGCTAATTGGTCGTCAAAATACCATCAGCCAATGTTCATTCACTACTGAATATAGGCACCCTTCAGGACTCCCCGCCAAACAATATCTTCCACTCTTCTGATCCTCATACCACCGGCACTTGTTCAAGTAGTTGAAAGCGTGTAATTTGAAAAAAAGAGGTCAAAACTCAAAAAGAGTAAGTAAGTAGTTGCTCAAAAAGCAACTTTAGAAGTAAGTAAGTAGATAAGTGTTACGGACCGCCCTCTGCGAATACGTCGCCAACGTTGTCGACCTTGAGGGAGAAGGGAAGCCCGCAATTGGAAAAGGGAGGCTAAGACCCACAAAGGGTTGTAGTTGGAAGTAAATGAGTGTTGATCACAGCTTCAGCGAGCTCGTCGCCGACCTTATCGACCTTGAGTATGGTGAGGTGGTCGCGGTCCAGCTCATGTACATGCGCTAAAATGAAGGATGATAGACACAAAACGTTGTAGTTTGAAGTAAATGTTACTTACCGCTTTAGCGACCACGTCTTCACCAGTCTATAGTAGCTTGAGGGAAACGGGATTCAAGTAATTGTAAAAGAGAAATAAAGTCTGTAAAGGGTTGCAGCAGCGCTGGAAGTAAGTAGAGAATCAAGGGCGGCCAAGAATCACAAAGTGTTGTAGTGGCGCCGGAAATACGTAGAGAAGGGTTACTCACCGCCTCAGCGAGCACGTCTCCAACATTGTCGACCTTGAGTATTGTAACGCGATCGCGGTCGCGGTCGAGGTCGCGGTGGAGGCGCTCCACGACGCCAGCGTACGGACTGCGCGCGCCCGTGATCAGAAGAAGGTCCGGCTGGCACCCGCGCAGCACCAGGTCCTTGCGGCTGCGAACGAACATGCCAGCTTATTGGGGGAACGTGGCGAACAGAAGGGAAAGGAAAAGAAGAAGAAGAAAGAAAATGATTTTATTGATAATTTTTGTGCTAATCGGACTCAGCATATGTCGCAGCGTGAACTGCAATGCTGATTTTCAGTTCAAGTATCACCGGTGACCATGGCTAGTGACCATGACTATGACCCACAGCAGAGATAGTGTCTTATGTATTATACTCGTACATCAAGCTATTTTCACATATTAACGAAATAATACACCAAGTTATCAAACATATATACATTAATAGTTTTGGTTGAGAATAACATGCAAGATCCCATATCTCATCCCATCCTACCCTAATCTATTTCTTCTAACTAAATACATCGAATAGAGTATAAATTGTGTAAAATATTCCAATCCATCCCCTCAAAAGTGGATTGCTAAGGTAATGAAATGAGAGAAACTCATCGTCCTGTTATAAATATAACCTATTTCTCCTTTTTCCAATGCTTTTTTAAAATCCATTCCTAAATCTTCTGTTACATACTCGATCAGGAACGCATGCTATTGTATTTGGCAATTATGCTATCTCAGTTCCGAAGTCATTGTTTTTAGCGCTATAAAATGTAACTGTTTTGTAAGTTTGGTCCAAGTAACCACGAGGTTGATTGGATCATGGGATAGTGAAGGCAATGGTTGTAATTTTGGGGTAATGGGTTAAAGCAGGAAATTCAGATCATTTTACGGTAGCATTCTGTGAGTGTGCCTGAACTTAGCCAGTCGAGTGCGCCCAGCCGCCTGTGAGATTACAGAGTGCGCCCAAAAATATTAATGGCCTTTCCTGATATTTAATCAGAAGGTGATGAGAAATTAACTGTTAACAATGTGATAGATAATTTAATTGCCAATTATCCGCCAATTAAATCTAGTTGATACTGACTTTCTGATATAGTATCAGGAGGTGGTGCGAAAGGCCCTATATGTACAGACACGGTATTGTTACGATTTTATTATAATATATGAGATATACAGGTACAGATATATATTTAAACTCACTTGATGAAAGCCCTGACGTACTGCTTGATGTTGTGGATGTTGAGATTGCCGCGGAGCCGCGAGCGGTACTCAGCGAGCGTGCGCTCGCGCTCGCTCACCTCGCACGACTCGCTCGATATTTGCTACAGATCACACAACAGTTATAAATAATACACAAGAAAGAATATTAGATAAGAAAGCTTTGAAAGTGTTTAGAGCTTAGAAGAAATAGCAAATAGTTTAACGGAGCATCAGCAAGAATTGGATGCTTTGTCATATCACATAATGTCAAATATATTAAATGTAAAATATTCTTCATATTAGACAAACAAATATGGCAATAAATACACATAGTTTATGTGTAGGTAGATCGATATAATCAATAAAATATACTATCTCGTGCGCATGAGGGTAGAGCGCAACGTCAAATAGATGTCAAGCATCATTGTTTCGGGGGCCGTTGACGAGTACGCACGTGCGCTCTCACTAAGCTTGTGTTACAAGAAAAAATATTAACAGCCTCTAAATACTGAATTAGTGATGTCATCATTACGAGCTTTCGTTTTACGACTTAAAGATATAAGATAACTTAAAGATTCGTTTTACGTGAGTCCTAAAGATATAAAGTTTCTACTGAAGTATAATGATGTGATTACTTTGGACCCATAAAACTGACAAGAATGCGATAGCATGCTCGTGTAAAGGGGGCTAATAATTGAAATGGCTTTAAACACATTTTAATATGATATTAATAAATAGAAAAAAGATTAATTGCTTTGACATCAGTACTTCGGTGTGAAGAAATTACATAATTGTATTTTTTCAATAAATGCATGCCAGATTTTATAAAACAGCAGGAAAACATAATAACATTTATCATAAAAGAAAATTTCCAAAGCGATTACTAGTTTACTAGTTATATTTACTATTTATTACTAGTTATATTTACTATTTATTACTAGTTATATTTACTATTTATTACTAGTTATATTTACTAGTTATTACTAGTTATATTTACTATTTATTACTAGTTATATTTACTATTTATTACTAGTTATATTTACTAGTTATTACTAGTTATATTTACTAGTTAGTAAATATGACAACATCAATTCAAAAGTCATACAAGCTGGCACTAAAAGCAATAAATAAAATGAAACTACTTATTAATTAGACTACAACATTATTTTTTGAATTTTTGAAATCTTCTACGAATATTACAGAGAGTGATTTTGTTAATTCACCTTTGGAAATTAAAAATGAATTGGACATAATGAAAAATCAAGATTTATAGATGATATTAGTTATAAAGTTGATTGCTTCAAAGTAGAAGATTTCGAATTTTCAAAAAAATATTGTTTATGATTTTTAGTGGGTTAGTAAAAGACAGAAAATTGCTTCTACGGGCAATGAAAACAGCCTTTACATAAAACTAGTGCCACGACAGAAAGTAATACTCTTAAATAAAATGACCAAATGATAAAGTTCCTTGAAGTAGAAACAAATATTATCATTAAAAAAATAATTGAATATTTATTTATTTTTTTATGGCAAGAAGGCAGATGAACAGACAGCTCGCTAGGTCGTAGGTAGACACTGTTGCCCCTCAACATCCGGGATACATGCCAACATCAGTCCCGAATGACAAACGTTGTATGGATAAGATGGGATGGGAATGGGCTCTGGCATATCTCACTCACTACCGAAACATGTACGTACATTGGGGAAATACGATAAAGTAGGAAATGAAGTACATTTCAAAGTAGTCTTCTGTGAGAGAGGCGTAACGTGGCCAGTCGAGTGCGCCCAGCGGCCCAGCTGTGGGAATGCAGCATGCACTCTCCCCCTAGGGATCGTACATTAATCATGTGAGGCTCAAAAGCGGGGGGGGGGGGTTCGGAAAAAATCACGAAATATCACAAGGATGTAGTGAGATATCACATGTATTTATCACCAGTATCACTACGTATCACCAGGGGGGGGGGGGGGGGTTAAAAGTTGCTAAAAAACATCACGTGATTAATGGACGACCCCCTACCGACGGAATAGATAGGACCAGATATCCACCAGATAGGACGGAATGATATAAAGTATGCATGATGGGATTCAGAATAGGACATAGAACGGCATTTTGACCTTTCATTCTAACCATATTAACTACTAGCGACCCGCCCTCGTTTCGCTTCGGTTTATAAGTTTTTGTTGCAATTTTTTTTATCAAAATTTCAAAATATAATAAGTATCGCCTATATTAGACACGGATAATGCAGCTTCCTATTTGTGAAAGAATTTTTGAAATCGGTTCAGTAGTTCCAGAGATTACCTCCAACATACCCACAAACAAACACACAAGTTTACCTCTTTATTACATTAGTATAGATTACTTTAGTTCAACTGTTACTGGATGAGACGCTCGGAAGACCGTGTATGTTGAAAGGCATAGATCAAACACTAGAGAGAAGGCTAGTATGTAATCATATTATATCAGAACAATAGAGATTATTATCATGATTTTACCTATTTGATGACATAAAATAAATAGTGGAGATCATGTAACTACACGGATGGCCAACTATATTTTCTAAGATGAAAAGTCAATATTTTATGAGAGATGACGACAATGATGACCGAATTGATCTCAGATCTCTGTGTCAAAGTCAATTTTAAAGTGATAAAACTGCTAATGGAAACTAAATAAAATTGTACAGTCTGCGCGAGTAATACCATAGATTTTGGATTTTCTGTGAACCGATTGACAAACGTTTTAAAAGATGCATTTGAAATCTTAGAAGATGTTTGACGTAAACGAGTAGTGTTAAATAAATATATGTTATATTTTACCAATACGAATCATTGTAGATTATTCTCGTGTCTGTTATTTAAATGTCATACATATTAGAAAAAGACAAAACAATAAAAAAAAATCATTTTTATTATATTTATTTATTATTTATATAAATATATTTATTTATGAATTACGTATATTCGTAACCCCAGGAGGTTATGACTATATATGAGAAAAGATAATATCTAGGCTGGAAGCGAACGCATCCATGAAATCCATCATGTCGGTGCTTTTACAGAAGCCGCGGGTAGAAGCTAGTAAATAATAATGTTGTCGTAAGTATATATAGGCCATAATATAAGAAATACCTACATGTGTAGGCAAATTTATAAAAGGCAAACAAGTAAACAATTAGAACAGGTAAATTTATAGAAAGATATAGAAAGATTAGTAAATTGTGCATTTCCTAGAATCTAACATTAGCGATTAACTATACTTGACAATATTTTAATTCCGTGATTAAGTTTATGGGTTTTTAACAATGTAGTTAAGTAAGTAATATTAATTATCGGTAATTATGTAATAAACGTCCATAAAAGAATTACAAGAAAAATAATCACCAAAAATAAATTGAACATACTAGAATTATTACATCCTCTCGTAGCACTAGTAAGTAATGTATTTCACAGCGTAGCACATGAAGCAAAAGAGATAATAAAGGACAGTACCAATAACAATAATTAGCAAATAACAATAAATAAATTCATATAACAGATAAAAATAAAACTTGAAAAAATTGGACACTGAAATAAACAGAATCACACTTGTACAGTACGTACAAATAGTGCAAACATTCGTTCCAAAATTTAATCAAAAATTTTGGTATTTATAGTCATTGCAAATAAGTGAGGTAATCTTAACAAAATATTGATCAGACGTAAAGTTAGCACTTTACTCACCAAAAAAATCACTTAAGGAAAATAGCTCGTCAGAGCGTTAGTATCAGGTTAGCAACGAAAACAAAGGAAGAATACCTGGTAGCAGTAGCCCTCTGGCTCAAAACTCACATGTCCAAACTTGTGGTAGATGAGGAAGTCCTCCTCCGATTGGCTGATGTCCGTTCCCCTCCACCGGGAAAAGCGGGAGCGGAAGGCATCGGCGACTGAGGAAGTGGATGCTGTACAGTTGACAAGGATCAAGCCGAGCAGTCGGCGCGGGTGCGCGAGACCGCATCGAGCTAATATGTTAGCTCCGGCACCTTCGCCGAGACCGACAGCGTAGCGGACGTGAAGAAAGTCCAACACGGTAATGAGGTCCTCGCCCAGAGTCTGAAGCGAAGGGAACTGGTAGCTAGAAATTTATAATTAGAATTATCTTTATTGAATAGACTAACAAACGCACACATAGCTATGAAAAATAGAAAACAATGGACGATATTATTGCAATTACATAGATTATATGTTATTATTTATAATATAATACTTCTTATCGCAGTGTATCTCTCTGATCAATTAGCTGATCAAAGGTTAGCTGGTATAGAATGCAGCTCGCTTTTTGTACGATGATGTGCAATAACGTTTGCATTAAGTGGATACTGTCGCTCATAGACATTGAACATTCAAGTGTGTTTATAATTACTGCAAAATATGTCAATATTTCACATATATGTAAGAAATTGTTTTCTCTGTTATAATTTTAAAGAAATGTCTACAATACTTTATTTAATTTTTAAAGCGTTGTATTTTAAGAATTAGTAAAATAAATAATAATCTATGAAAATATTGATATTAAAACGTTTTAATAAAACATTTGCATAAAAACAGGATAGATTATTAATTCTTTATTCGAAGATTTGAACCTACCGCAACGACATGTGTGGGCTTCAACGAGCTGTGAGTAGTAGAGTTTCACCATTTTTGCGAGAGATGGCACCATATCCCTTAAAATACTTTTGGAGAATTTGTATGATTTTTACTTTTCTTGTGACAATCTCTTAAATTAAAAGAAATAATTTTTCAAGAGTCAAAGGGCATGTCTTTAATTTCGAACGCGTAGAAGATATTCAACTAAGAGAGAACATGTAGGTATTCAAAATTCTAAATACAACATAGGTAATATGTAACAAGTGATATTATGTGAACAAAGGGACTTTATTGTTGGAATGAATTTTGGTTAAAATTTATTAACCTAAAGTTTTGTTTTTAAACTTCTATTTAAGTAGACAAATACAGACGCCTGATTTTTACGACAAATCAATTTTACTTAAATTTTCAGACCAATAGCAGAAACCGTGGATGAAAGTAAATACGACAACAAGGAATTTTCCTATGAAATTACCAATTAACAGGTTCAATATTTTACTTAGGAACTGTTAACATGTGTGAAGTCGGGGCATGTCACTACATACCTACTTTAAAATGAATGTGGAACCTAGAAATGTTAATTGTAATAGGAATTACAATTTTTCGGGGTGAACATGAACCGTTTTTTATAAAAATATGTCCTGAAACTTATTTAGTGTCAAAATTATTGTTTCAATCATAATGCTGTGTAGAGAAGAAACTGAAGATGGCGCTAGTTGTCGTGCGTTTGACTCATTAGTTTACTTTCTCGTAAACTCGTATTTGAATATTCTCCGAATTGGTCAAAACTAGTTAACTTTAATTGGTAAAAACAATAGCTGTAAAACTGATGAAATTACAGAGAATTTTATGCCCCTCCTGAAAACTTGTGATCTGTCCCCTAAGCCAAATTAAATTTCCCGTGTCTTTACTCGTATTTACGAACGCATTTACCGTGTACCGTGTGTATTATAACGCAGTCTCTGTTTGTGGTAGCTTACGGATAGCTTTTAAAAATATGTTAAATATTTCTTTAAATATGTTAAACCGACATTATGTTCTACTATTCCCAAATAAATAATAATTAAATAGATAAGTTAAGTATACTCACGAGTCAGGCAGATCTGGGGAACTCTCCTCATGTCCCGGCACGTCAACGTGGATGAAACAGGAACGCTCCTTGATCTCCGTCATCGCCGGACAGTTCACGAAATCCACCATGGAGGAATCTGAGGAATACAGAGTTATTGGCTGGATATGCCATTCAATAAATATTGTGGTGCATTGCGTAAATAAATGGCTGATTAAAGAAAGTTTGATCAGCCGTCGATCGTATGACATAAACTGACATAATTATTAAAAATATGATATTTCCATACGTTTTTTGACATACGATATATTACCGTATTTTTGGATACATTTTTGCCATATTATAATTATGATTAATATTTAATTAAAATATGATATGCCAATTCTATAGAATTGGCATACAAAACGTAAAAAAAATCTGTTAGATGTTATGACCCTGTATTTAGTTACCATCTATTATTTACTCACATTGCAAATAAATGATTTTATTTAATTTGTGCCTCTCAGCTGCTAGATGTGGGCCTCTCCGAAGGCTTGCCAACACACACGATCTTTCATTCTTCTCATCCAGCCTACGACCTTCTTGAACTGCAATCCCAGTGTGTGATCTACATTCAAGGACTTGTATACAGATCTTGTAGACTCATGAAGTCTAAGTTATGTCAAGTGATTATCAAATACAGTATCTACTCGCAAGTACATCATACGATCAGCGTGTAATTCTCCACTGCTGGATACAGGTCTCTTCCAAGGCTCGCCAACACACAATCTTCTCATCCGCTCTTCTTATCCTGCAACTTATATAATATACAAACAATCCATAATTCGTAGGTCTACTTACGGTTAGTGCCGAGGTCGTGTACAGTCAGAAACACGCACCTCTTGTCTTGTTGACTCAGATCACCCTGAAATCATACATTGATTTCGTCATTCTTTTGTGAAACAGTTTATACAGGGCGTCCGTAAAACGAAACAAGAATAACGGATAGGTTGCCAGGTCCAGTGTGTCAAATATCGGGACGGAGGTTAAAATAATCGGGAATTTGGTTTTCAAATCGGGACAGCTACAAAAAAAAACTGGTTTTTGTGAATCATCATTTATTTTTATCGGTCGGTCATTTTTTTTTTATAATGGCATGTTACCATTGGTTAGTACAACAAACAAAACAGATAAAACTTAAACAAACTAGATCAACTTCTTTAAAATATAACAAAATTCGAACGTAACCGTTTTGACTAATTAAATCGAATCATAATCATCTTTATCTCGCCAACACAATACGCGCGAAGTTTAAAACTTCTATGATGACTATTTAGTCCGAGTTTGGTGAGAAAATATGAAAATGTGAAAGCAAAAATATTTTTATTGAGTAACAGTTTACCAGTACAGTATATTCGTTTTTCCTGTCAAAATTCTCGATCAAAATACAGACTAAGGAGGTTAGTGAAAAATCGGCACATTCGGCGTCCCGATCAAGGGTGAATCGGGACGTGTCACCAAACCCCTGAAAATCGGGACGTCCCGCGCAAATCGGGACACCTGGCAACACTAGTGACGGAAGTATATAGTTGCCGTTGACTATAATATACTGCAGTTCATACATACAGGATGTGTCAAGGTGTGGCAAGTGAAGATCAAACATTAATGCAGGATGGGTTAAATGGGATTCCGTTTATAAATCTGAGTTGAAATGAATCACACATTTTTCACAAAAAAATCCATTGTATTGTATTTGTACTAAATTTTCATAGGTACATACATATTCACTATATACGAAGCACAAAAATGTCCATTTCTTACAAAAAATCATATGTTCAACTTCAACAATCTACTTCATGTAGGATATCAATACTCAACTTTCACTCGTGAGATTGTGAATTCAAATCCTCGGCCCGCACCAAAATAAGACGTATTTTAAAAAACATATGCTTGAGAAATAAAAAAAAAATCGTAACCGCGTAACCGACCGTACAATTGATACCTTATCGAACTGCTGTAACTATACAACCTATACATGTTATCCATAATATCCTCAGGATGTCGACCATTATTCCAGACCTTGAACCGGGAACAGATCGATACCATTCCCGCGAAGTAAAACCGTAACCTGCCCTACTACGCACAATTTTCACAAACTTCCTCGACCTGTCTCACTCACACTTACTCTATGTGGGTATATTGTCTCTTTTACGCCAAGTACAGCTGACGAATGAGAGAAAATCCCCAAAGTAAGGGAATGCTTTTGTTTGCTTTTACTACGCAATTGACCATTGACAAAATTGGTGACATAAGTAATAATTATATTTAAAGTAAATTCCTTTATTTTTGCATAGATTACCTAAATAGCTAAACTAAATACTCACTTTACCTAAATAGATAGAGATTCTTATACATAACTCCGAATAGAGCGAAATTGGTTAAATTTGCAAACCAGTTTCATTCAAACACTAAGTCCATGAAAGTTTCGTTTCTGCTTCACCCCCTTATAAGTGACGTGAGATCGTGTGTGATAACGAACATTTCTCATTTTTTTTTTAACGAAACGAGTTACTGATGAATGCCTGGATAACCAATTAATTAATGTTTACGAATTGAGCAAAATCGTTTCGTACCGAAATTTTTTTTTAATAGAAATAGTTGCAGACGTGGGTGACCTACAGGAGCTCAACCCATAGCGACCTACGTCACCAGGGGCAAAGACAATGTAATATAATCTCTAGAGAGGATGTGAGTATGCTGTTAACCCTGGAGAATCGCATTCACAGCTCTTAATTATCTTTAATATAAACCTTAACTTATATTAATAAATCGGTAGGTTATAGGTAATCATATTTATAATCTGTAGGCCTACAAAGCAAAATAATAATATAGACAAAATTACATACAGAATCAATGATTTATCAAAGTTTTCATTTTCTCTAATAAGTGATTAGATTACTTATTAGGTACATTTCACAATACATACATAGTTATAAACTCAATATGACTATCACTTACCTGGTTATGCCTTGGAATAGTCCCCTAAAATAGCAGCATGAAAAATAAAAATACATATATAAAATTTTATACTAAACATTACATTATTGGAAAATTCATTCCAATAAAATGATATCAATAATAGTAAATTGATAACACCTAGGAAAATAAACATTATATTACACGAAAAAAAATATTTGCTAGTTTATTTCTAAAGGGGCAACTCGAATACAGTGCATAATGGGAGCGTAATTTTATTTAACAGATGGACGCTTTATTCTGCTCTTTAATAATTTAGTAAATTTATTTCTTCGGGATTTCGATACGGTTTAATTCAATAGACCCCGTTTATGATTAATGAAGGGCAATGAAGGCTGCATAGTGTAGCTAGATATAAATTATAGAGCAACAAATAAGATCTTTTTTGAAGTTTTTTGAAGATGTTTTTACTTTTTATTTGTCTCTTTATTAACGCGAAACTTTTCGAAAAAGAGGACGTGAAGATTAATTTAAAACTATCTACATACGTAATTTTCAACACCATGTTTAACAAGAACAAAAGTCATCGACATAGCTCAAGAGACTAAAAAGAACTCGATAAAAGAGCGCTCGATTAACCGAAATGCATACGAACTTGATCAATATACTTACAAAATAGTTTAATACCGAATTGTACCAAAGTATTGCTATAAATAAAACGCATCGGTATCGATGTTCAATCCAATGAATTTGTCGGTTCATTGAATGGAATTGTTATTTATGTGCCTTTTGCGCGTACGAGTTGATACTCTGGACCTGGCTGGTTCGTGTTTACTAAATTGAGCTGAAGACAGAAGGAAATTAATATACGTTTTTATGTATATTCAATGGAATTGGCAGAAAAGCAGACATTCCATTGAACATTCCATTTGTTGGATACCGTCTTAGGTTTATACCCACTTGTCAAGATCAAATACAATGCAACCAGCCCTTTCAGTATCCGCTACTGTACATGGGCCTCTTCAGGTACATTGTCTTGCGTATGAGGGATATATGACCTCAAAAAGCAACGCTGGCTAATCGGGTTGGCGAGTCCACTCTATTAAAGGTGATGTAGTTCCTCGGGGCATTGGTATTATTGGTAAATATTATTGGTATTGGCATTGGGGCACTAATACCAATGTAGCCTATCATTGATATTAGTGTAAGCCACATTAGGAACTCATTATCTCAGTGACGGACTAAGATCTTCCGGCGCCCGGGACTAATGATTGAAGGGAGCTTTTTGGGGGATTAAAAGTAAAATTAGTAGGGCCCAGGGCTGCAGCCAACCCTAGCCCCTAGATTATTCCCCCACTGCATTGTCCTTTAGTGTCAAAACGTTCATCTGCTCAAAACGTCCACTTCCCAGAATGTCCATTTCCTAAAATACCAAGTCTCAATATGTCTACTTGCTAAAACGACAACATTACGAATTTCAAAACAAATTCAACTTAGTATTATGTCGGCTCAATATGTCGTAGAAATCTAAAAGTTCCCAGCTTCTGTTGTACCAAGGTAAAAATAGTAAGTTGCATCCATGGATAGATAACGCAAGGTGTCCGTCGCTGTGTGTCCGAAGAAACATTACACTGGCAGAATGTGCTAATTGCACCATTGCCATATATGAAAAAGAAACTTCCTTAAGATGACAGTATTGTCACAAGGAATTATCCATCTATGTATCTTGGTTGATCGATGAATTCGTCTTAATGAAGAAATAATATTTGACCTATAAAAGATTCGTACTTTGGGCAACAGTACAGAACTTATTGACCTACTTACTTGGGTCGGTATTATCCTCTAATCTACCGCGGCAATAATCCGCGGCGACCCAAGATGGCGTCAATATTAGGTCATTTTTCCGGCACAATTGCGAGGAAAAATGAAAATGTCAGATAGTATTTATTTCACCGCTACTCGATTACGGTTTTACCTTTATTCATCCAGTTACACTGCTACGAATTTTACCACAATCAATACAATATTGTTGCAAACTTTAATTTTTAAATACTAAATGGACTTTTTGGCGGGAACTCGAGAACTGAAGTTGAGTTTTTGTTTGATTATTATAAAAATTGTGTATTATGGGCATTGATATTATGGATTTTGTGGTTTAATAGTGATCATTTGTTAAACGTCAAAGTGCCCTAATATGTTTGTGCGTAGTGATTGTGATAACTAATAATCAAATATGAGACCGCATTTTTCGTATGCTTCCCAGGAGTCCAACTCTGTCCTCTGTAAACCTACTATCACTTTACTGACTCCTGACTTGCTTAGATTTGAGTACACATTGACAAAATGTGTTTTAAAAAGTTTTGGCTTTAATTACGAAAAAAACTTGACACTGGCAGAATGTGCTAATTGCTCGATTGTCATTAGATGAAAAGAAAAAAAAATAAACGAAAATATGACACTGGCACAATATGCTATTTTTTTTACTAATCTGCAATAGTGCTATTAGCACATTCTGCCGGTATCAGTTTTCGTCGTATAGTAGGTGCCACAAATGAAGTCTCTTAGGTGCGGCGCTGTGATCGGCCTACGTAAGACTTCCACAGCTTATTCGTTTCAATTTACTCTATCAAAGTATGTATTTTTATTTACACCTACCAATAAAGATGTGTCTAGATTAGGAAGTAAATTATAAACGGACATAATATTATTTATTTTGGAGAACGGACGACCTGTCCTATTTAGTTTCCTTAAATGCCGCAGGACTTCTTTGGTGGCGAGCACTCTAATTAACAATTTCAAAGTCTAAAACCTATTCAGTCTATGTCCAGGGTCATCAAAATAGGTCAGGAATCGTTCAATAATTTGATAGTAGGTTTACTGAAGACAGAAGAGGACTCCTTGGACGTACACGAAAAATGCAGTTCTAGTCTTTTATTTGATTATCACAAAAATTACGCACAAAAAACTGAAGTTCAATAAAAAATTGTTATTTAACTATTTAAAAAGTCAAATGTGCTTTCTTGCAATATTGGCGTGTACATAAGATTTCTTTTTTTTTAATTTGTTTATTTATATAATTCTTTATCTAAAATTCTCCTATTAAACTGTGCAATCTTAAGCATCGTTAAATCATCTATTCAAAATTGGCAAGTCAAGTCAATTCAAATTCAAAATTCGTAATTCAAAATTGGCGATTAAAATTTTATCCCAGAAATGCCTTAAGGTAAAATTTGAAGCCCTTAATAAAATTTCTTACCCACCCACGCGCTACTTAAACGGTCGGTTATCTAATCTTAACTGATTTACGAAGGTTTGATCAATCTACATCATAGCTGTTTCATAATCTTGAATTAGTCGGAATTCTTAATCTTGGAATATTACAGATACTCTACCAGTAAATATTCGTACAGTATAGGCCATTCGTTCGCAAACATAAAATCTTCTTTGCAGCTCTTAATCAACTTAAACAATAAGCGGTTACATAGCGTCGACCGCAAATATGACGTTGTAGAACAAACGCACTTGGAGCAACGAAGACGAATTTTAAAATCACAGTAATAAGTCAAAGAATGCAAAAGAAAGTTTCTGCAAATACTCGATTGGCCAATGCTTTACGAGCAGACCTGTCTTAAAATAAGCAATAAGCGACAAAAACAATCCACGCGGCTGGAAGTTGAAATTAATTTAAGTTGCACATAAATAGATGCTGATAAGTAATAGTGCCAACCCACAAATAATACAATTCGTCAAAAAATTTTTTTATTATTATTATTATTTAAAATACTAATGCACATTATGATACAAAAGGCGAGCTTAATGCCTTAAGGCATTCTCTACCACCTAGCCTCTGGGTTGATCGAAGAGATACACTGGGAGGTGCGATGAGAGGTATAAATATATAACGTAAACGACAAACAGAATAAATACATACATATATATCATAGTAAATACATACACGTACACACATATCATATTATACATACCTACATATACATAGATACTTATACAAAAGCGCTAAGTCTGTTATGACGAAAGGTAATGTTCCCGGAGCCCCTGTTTGAAAGTATACTCGTTGGAAACCTGTCTAATGTCAGTGGGGTTCGCGTTCCAAAATTACTGCCTGCGCGGCGAAAGAGTTTGATAGGCACCTGGTATGGTAAAAAGAGACTTGGAGAACAGAATTGTCGGCAGAGCGAAGAAAACGGTCATGAGTATCATCCAAAAAATGAAATTTAGATTTTAAATAATCTGGGCAAGTATAGAATGGAAACGAGGTTGCAGAGAATTCTTAATTCTCTACATTTTCTGATAGTAAGCCACTTAAGCTGAGAACGATAAAAGGAGATGTAGTCATACTTACGTAAGCCGAAAATGAAGCGAATACAATTATTGAGCAAACGATCCAATTTGTTAAGAAGATCTTGATTGATGTTGGAACAACAAGCGGCAGTATAATCAATTATGGGTAACACGAGGGTTTGTACCAACAAGGTTTTAGTACAGGTTGGGAGAAAGTTTTGAAACGATACAAATTGCGAAGGATGTTAGTAACTTTCCGACATATTTCAGTGGTAAGTGGGGTCCAGGTCAAAGAGTTATCGATGACCAAACCTAGATCCTTAACCTGCGAGGAATACGGCATAACTATATTGTTATAAATAAAAATTTACTTTATTAAATTGAAACTAAGTCTTTATTCATAGTAATCAAATTTTGTTGATTTGTTTCCAATTTATTCTTTTAGGCGGAAGAATAATTTTGGGAGAACTCAAAAGTTTTGGGAAATTAAAATTCAACATTCTGGAAATTTATTATTTTAAGAAGTCAACACTAGGGTCTTAAAGGGGGTCTTCGTAGTCATTGCAGTAGATTTTTAAAGTTGCTTGACTTCGACAAATATATTTTGACTCACCTGCACATGAACATGAATGTCGCCGCTCCGGTCCGTGCTGACCACATACTTCTGCAACAATAGAAAAATGTGTTCAGATTATACACAGATAAAATTATATGTTTCCACTTCTTAACAATGTCGTAGCGATGTAGTGTGTGGTGTCGGCTGGCTATAGAATACCACCAACCATCTCTTCCCGTGGGTGTCGTACAGGAGGACTAAGGACTCAGACTAAGTCTGAGGAAATACACCACCTCTAAAATAATGGACTCGCCAACCCGCTTGGCCAGCGTGGCGTTTTACAGCCACATATCCCTCATGCACAGGACAACAGGACCTCATGCAGAGGAGTAACATGCCCAGCATTGGATACTCAAAGGGCTGGTTGTATTGCATTGCAATACAATCGTATACACTACAATATTCTTTCAAATATTCCTACGTAATCCAAAAGTTGTGCGGCGCCCTTGCGGACTTACCAAAGTTCGTTAACTTCAGCTTCAGATTAATATTGTGATGTATCGCGTCACATGGTAGGTGTTATGATAAACGGTTGCCCATTTGCCATCTTGTTTCCAAATATATTCTCTGCCCTCTGTTTTATGTTTCAGTGTTTTTTGTAAGTAATGTTTTAGATAATGAAATAAAAGCAAGGACTGCTATTCACCACGGAACAGTGAGTGCGTGAACAAATGACAGTGTCGTGTGTATAAAGAACAATGTGCCAAGTGAAAATGGCGACATAAAAGTGTCTACAAACAGTGTAAATAGTGCATTCGCAAAAGCGTCGTAGTTTCGGGACAGTGTAAACGAAACAGTCGGCGAAAATAAGTAGGCAATTATATTCAACTACGTTAACCATAGTTTAAAATCTTAGGTTATTATTTTCATTTGAAGCCGCTGCCACCTGTATTTAATCGATTTACTATTCCGTACAACGCCATCACCACCTAATCTAACTTACAATTGACGCACGAAATGAGATTAGAGCCGTATTGATTGTGTAAACACCCTATATGTTCACGAAACTCTGTCAGTGTTTCGTGAACTTTGAAGTTTTAGGCCAATTATTTGTTAGTGATACAGATTATAGAGCTGTGGTAGTGTACCTGTGGCCTGTGCTGTTTCGTGTCGGCCGGTTTTAGAATTGCACTACCTCATCTCT
Organism: Sesia bembeciformis; assembly: GCA_943735995.1. Taxonomy (NCBI): domain Eukaryota; kingdom Metazoa; phylum Arthropoda; class Insecta; order Lepidoptera; family Sesiidae; genus Sesia; species Sesia bembeciformis. Next base: position 17,619,971 of record OX031030.1, on the reverse strand, counting down.
TCCCGTGGGTATCGTGGCGTGGCGTTTTAAGATCATACATTCCTCATGGACGGGGCCATGTCCAGCAGTGAATGATAAAAGGGTTTGTTATGGATACGACGTGGGGATACCTAATCTCGAGTCCCTGTGGATGTAACCCCATATAATATAATATTTACGGTCTACGTGAATTGATAGTATCGATCTATTCGTAAATGAAATCAGTCGACATCGATCGATGTGCTACCACACTAAATAAATCTGCCCAGTTGGTGGAGGCAAAATCGATTTATAATACCGAGTGATGATTGATCGTTGATCCATAGGCGAATTTAACAAAGGGCTACTTTTACCAACCTTTGTATGAATATTTGTATAAAATATGTAAATAGTACTTGTATATTATTTGTATGAAAGTTAAGAGACGGATCATTCAGATAGTCGGTATACACTTCTTGAGTTGTTTAAAATTGTTTTTATTTTTTTCTTTCATGAATATAATCGTTTCTTTACATGTTGTAGCTGCCTGAAATAGGTGTTGTTATACTTCGGGTTATTTTTTTATGATTGTATACTACTCGTATGTAAACATGAGTGTAATAATAAACCAATAACTGTCTTAAAATAAATAAGAAAATAAACATTACTTTTCATTCTTTAAATCCTCACAAAATACTTGGTTTCAAATAAAAGTTCCCACTCGCTAAAAATGCAATAACCTTCTGAGTAATACGTTTTTGTTTGCTGTTCCGACTGTAATTCAGCAATTGAGACGTAACTGCGCCGGAGACCTTTATTAACTCGGTTGGCATTTACTACTGGGTTCGTTTATTTGCACATTGTTGAATAATTTTGTTTGTTTATCATTTACTTTTTTTACCAACTGTTTCAATATTGTTGACATTACGTGTTAGTTGACATTACGTGTTAGTTGACATTACGTGTTAGTTGACATTACTAGGTTACCTTAACTATGATGTTGCTGTTTTATATAAAAAAATATAAAGAAAAAAAAATGTTTCATTACAACATATACACAAAATATGCGCTTAGACAACGTGTCGAGGAAATAACGCAAAACCCGAAACACGTCAACTACTCTAAAATATATAATGCCGTTCTTCGGAAAAATTAAACTATTTTAGGAAATAAATCAAAAATTACAAACATGTCAGGTTTTGTTGTTCTGTCTAAACGTTCATAGCGGTAATTAGAGTCATTACTCAGACGGAGCGCCAAGACGTGAGACGCGCGTAGATTAAAAAAGATACTAGAAATGTACCTATTACAAATTATGAAAAAAAGAACCCATTGTAATACCTAACTGGTAGAGTCGATTCTATTCTATCGATTCTCCATAACGAACAACCTACTTTTAGCTTTTGAGTTATTTTAATGCCACATTGTATATAATTAATGGAAATATTGACCCATATCCCTCTGCTGTAAAAATCCTGTGGCCGGGAATCAATAATTATTTGAAGGAGTTTTTCACTGCCTCTTCGGGATTGTTTTTTTTTTTTTTGTTAACCAAATTTCAAAAAAGTGGCAGTCTATTGGAGCAAGGTCTGGCGAGTACAGTCGCCGAAACAGTTTCTAGTCCTTACGACCTAATATATCAAATGGCAATCTTTTTGAATACTAAATTCTTGATAGGTCATTTAGGTCGCCTGTCAACTGTCACGCGCTGTAACTCGTTACAGTTAATTTTACGATAATGGCGCTATGCAGAAAATTATAAAAAATCTGTAAAAGAATCTGTATAATTTTTATCACAGCATCAACGTTTCGCCAGATATTTGGCTTCTAAATTAGCACAAACGTGGCCGATTTACCTAGTTTTCTGATATCGCGAATTTAATATATGGTAATGCTCCAGAAATTCTAGAATACGGGTAAAACAGTTAGTGGGTATGCTTACGATGCAAAAAAAGAACAATTTTAATATGTTGTCACAGAAGACTGGATGATAAGTGAGTGCGTGTTATCAAAGCTTATTAGAATATACCATCCCTAAACAATGAGCATTGTAAATAATATTTTTCGATAACCCCAATTTCGACAACGTTAATATTGAGCTTAAATTGTCATTTTAGACTACATTTAGTATTCGGTTAATAACTATCGACTTACAATTCTAAATAACAGCAGGTGTGATTATAAAAGGGACATAGTTGAATTTATCGATATATTGATCAATTATAATATGTTCTCAAAGAAGACTGGATGAGAAGTGAGTGCGTGTTGTCAAAGCTTATTAGAATATACATACCATCCCATATTAAACTAAAATTTAAAATGTAATGTTCTTAAAAAAAAAATTGCGCGCCAATTCTGGCAAAAGTGACAAGTTGTTGTACATTATTACCATCTGCCATTACACACATTGCAAATAAATGATTTGTTTACTCATGGTTTATTTATAATAACCATTGTAATATTATTGAATATTTGGATTCCTTTGCGTTTTAATAAAATAACATAGTATAATTTAAAGTATCGTAAAAAACAGTAATAGTCGATCGCCGTCCAAGAGTAGATTTTACCGCGCTATTTCTGTCGGCGAGTGTAAACAGAATTGTGCCGTTGTTTACAGCCCACTGTACTGAAAATGTACTCAAATGCTAGGCACGATGGTAGAAATATGACCATCTTCTAAACTCTGTAACAAATTACTAAGATACTTCTAGTAAAAGAATATAGTAACGAGCAGTAAAAGAGTGTGAAGATCCTTGAGATAGATAGATAGATAGACACACTTTATTGTACACCAAAAACATACAGAGTAATACAAAGTACAAGTTATTAGAAGTAAAACCAGCGGCCTTATCGCTAAAGCGATTTCTTGCAGGGAACCTTTGGGTGGTGAGGAGAAGTCAGTACACGAAATAGAGGTAGATGGTGCAATAAGGAAATAATATCTGTACCTATATACATTCATACACAAATATATAGATACCTACAGGCATTAATATATATAAACAGAAAGATAAAAGAAAATAATTTGGGCTTCACAGAACTCTTAATCTGCGAGGTAGTGTTCTTTCAAGTCTTTTAAAACTTGCCAGAGATGGAGCGCGCTTTATAGTTAAAGATAATGTATTCCATAAGCAAACCACTTTGACTGTAAATGAATGTGAATAGAATGTATAAGAATGGTCAGGAATTTTAAGAAGACAATTTGAAGATCGCAGATTGAAAGGATGTGAAGAAAGAGATTAAAATATTCTTTGAGTTATCCGGGTGTCAACTGGTTAAACAGTATACTTGAGATGGAAGATAAAAATAAAAGATGACGTACCGAGAAACGCAGCGTGGGACCACCTTACAGTCACAAGGACTGACAATTTAAGATCTCAGAATCAGAACTCACAATAGTGAGCAATAATGATAGGTACAAATTGGCAATTTTAAGACCATTTTTCTTATTATTTTTAACGGTGAGAAAATTTACAAAAAATAACTATCACTTTGGATAGGGGTTGTGGAAGTACAACATGTTTTTGTCTAAAACTTACAGACATAGTGAAATCTAATTTTCATGTCTGTCGCTGAAAAAACTACCAAAACTGACAGAGGTTTGAACTCAGGAATTTGCGTCGACAATAAACATCACTATATATCTTCAAAGCATCATCAAATATATTATATCAAAGCATGTATTATATCTAGGTGTAAGGTATACAAATAAGGTATACAAAGGTACACTTTCGTAACATACAATTGCGACATACGACTACGACCGACGACAGCACGACACCGGTCGTTACGACTGCCTGCTACCGACAGCAACCCACGACAGTACGACGCGTCGCGTCGCTACGACCTAGAAAGTCCTAGGAGGTCGAGCGAGGAAGTTCGAAGAACAAAAACCTAATTAGATCTTACACATACGTTAATTAGTACATACGTGATAATTGTATAGTGTACACTCACAAACTGACTTTTCGTAAATCGTAGTCCATTGTTGTAACGTCGTAGTGTGGTCGTGGATCGTGCGGTCGTCGATCGTGGACATATACAGTCGCACGTCACCAAAATTCATCTATTAATTATTTATTTATTTAAACTTCATTGCACAAGTATTTGACGTGTACAAGTCTAAGTCTACTAGTGTCTTGTCTAATAATCAATCACCAGATAAAACAGAAAATTTAATTATCCTACATAGTAAGCAGTCGTATGATCGGATGTCACAATCGTACGTTACGAAACTGTACCTTAATGTAACAAAGCGATCTTGTAAAAGGCTCAATCTACTCGTACACACAAAGGGCGCTTAAACATTGTTCTTGTTCGGTATCCTGTTTCACTAAGCTCTAGAGCCTATAATCTCCCGAATAAACACGTTATACACACTGTCAAGCACCTTATGGCTACCAGCCTTATGGCTAGTTTTAATGTACATAAACTTTAATAATTATCCATTTACAACAAATAAACCTAAATGGTACATTAAAGTGGACCCATGGGAAATCAGTCAAATGTGTACATTTGACATACTAGCACATAAGTTTATATACTCGTATGTAGGCGTATGATTTGACAAGATAAGGGTCAGCTAACCTCAGGGGTGTATCGTTAAGTACAGCGATATCGAGCAACATGACCTTTATGGATCTACTTCGTTGATCAGTTATTTACAAAAGATTTTTTTTTCCAGGTGATCATAGAGTCTAAGCACGCGAAGTGTCCCAAAAAACAGAAATTCAATTTTCACAATTTAGAAAGGTCATCAACAATTTATCATTTTGACTTCTTTTAGTCTTACTTTTGGTTTAATTCTTAACTAACCGCTTTGCAGAAAAGAATCACTCTATCTAGTGTAAGGGTATAGGTGTGGAAACCACACCCTTTGCTCTCCTCCCTAGTCCGTGCCTGGTAGTTCAGTAAAGGTGATGATTTACTATACGATTCTTATATTCACAGCTCGGTACTTAATTATCTTCCCCCAAACCTACACGCGATCGTCCACTCTTCTCGTTGACATTGAAGAAGAGTTTTGAAGTCATTGAAGTTCATTTTCTTTAAGTCTTTTGTTTTTTGTCAGGTAGTCTACACGAGCAGTCTGTGGGTCAATTACGCTCAGAGTGCCTACAATGCCCTGCGAATCCAGTACAATAATGCCTTCAGGATGCTATTGGGGCTGCTACACTTCTGCAGTGCCTCAGGAATGATTGCTACCGAGCCCACGGACGACTTTTATGCGATTAGGCGAAAGAGAGTAGCATCCTTGTGACGCAGGATGCGGGGCAGCACCAACAGAATCCTGACGGTGGTCGCAAATAGTATTGATTGTCTCATCCAAAAATTTTGGTTGGAATAAATATATAAATAGTGTTACAGTTTGTTTCTTACTAACATAGTTTATAGGTCTCTTACTAACTCTACCTATGAATATTATGTTACATTTGATATAATTAATAAATGAAAAAAAAAATGAAATGAAATTTAATTCAAACTAACACAAAACTTCCATACTGGAGGTATATTCTGCTGGAGAATGTTAAATATCATGCTCTTGGAGTCATAGAAAAGAAGTTAATAGGTACGAAAGCAAAATCACAAACATCTGTTTTTTTGCAGTCTCTCTTAAAATGTTTAATAAAAGCTCTATTCTTTTGACCTTCTAATTTTTTGTATGCTCCATTTTTCATCAGCTTCAAAGGGAGTATGATCAAAACGTTACTTCCTCCCTCTTGGTAAAATGAGATTAATGCCTTCATGAGTCTTCTTAATATAGACGAATATCTTCCTTAACAAACAACATATTAACGCCAATTTTCGAGTCAAGTGAAGAATTAGCTAAAAATAGGCAAGGCTTGACAGCAGATACAAATTTTAATGTATATCACCTGCACATGACACATGACAAATTTTCAGTCTTTTTAGATATGAATCCCCAAGTGCGAATGCTGGAGGTAACGTCCTTAGTAGTATTTTTCGTCCTTTTGACAATACAATCTTTCCTTCAGAACATCAGACCAAATACTATAATTTCTAGAAATATTCTACTTCTTACATTTTTTTATTTAAACCAAAGTTTCACAGAGCAGAAACGTGGCAAGTAGATACTGTCGACAGTCCACTTGGTGGTAAGAGGATACTGTCGCCCATAGACATCCGCGGTACATGCCAACTTCAGTTTAGAATGACAAACATTGGCATGCCCCGGATGCGCTGCATACCTTTGGAGATGTAGGAATGAATTTAGGGAAAGGGTTAGGAGAATAGGATATGATGGGAGGGAATGGGCTCTGGCATATCTCACTCACTACCGAAACACGTACGTACATTGGGGAATAGAATAAAGTGGAAATGCAGTACATTTCAAGGTAGTCTTCTGTGAGAGAGGGGTAACGTGGCCAGCGGAGTACGCCTAGCGGCTGTTGGATTGCAGCGCGCACCCTCTTCTCCATATATTGGATGGATTTGGAAATGATAAGGAATAGGGACCAAGGATACAAAGAAAATAAGATATATTAAAAATATTAATGTTAGTGTAAAAAAATGTTAGTATTAAAGAGAAAAATACAACGTTAAGAACTTGTAGGTATTGTTTATATAATTAATCCTGTATAATGTTATCTTCAAAAAAAGGTTTTTCTGACTGGGTTCTATTGTATTCTTCTTTTGTGTTCTTCTTTTGTATTCTTGGTCTCTATACTCGTACCTTATCATTTGCAGTCCCTTTCCAAATCCGGTTAATACATCTTCGAAGGTAGGCAGCGCATTTGCATAGGCACGTGTCAACATTCGTCATAGTTGAATGATGTTGGCATTTGTATCACAAATGGTCAGAGTCTACAGTATCCACTTGCCGCCTTTCTGCCATGTGACACTTTCAGATATAAATATGAAAAGAACCTAATTTTCAGTGGATTTTTCGGTCTTCATCGCAGAATTTTCACTGCATTAGTGTCTAAGAGACCCTCGTCATGGTGTGTCAAGTCGGATAAAAATTGTAAAGGTACGGAAGGATTAGATGACATAACAGTCCCGGAAACCGGGGCGTAATGGGTGTCATAAACGGAGTGCTTTGTGGGTTATTTCATGTTTATTTTAAGTAACAAAGCTTTCGAATTTTTGATGACGTATTTTTTTAGTTTTCTTTTGGAAAATGAAAGATGTTTTAGCACATTATTATTATTGTATATCTTAGTCACTTGCTATAATTTACAATGTCTAGATTTCCATGAAAAATCTAGACCCTTTAATGCAGAGAGTAATCTATACTAATATAATAAAGAGGTGAAATTGTATGTTTGTAGGTATGTTGGGGTAATCTCTGGAATTACTGAACTGATTTCAAAAATTCTTCCACAAATAGGAAGCGACATTATCCGTGTCTAATATAGGCTATTTTGAAATTTTATTTTGAAATTTTGTAAAAAAAACTTATATACCGAAGCGAAACGAGGGCGGATCGCTTGTAAATAATAATAGGCTACTAAGAAATTTCTACATCAATTGACAATACCAAACTAACGGGTAGATTGTCCTTTATGTATATAATAAACTTAAAAATAGACTCTAAAATTGAATGGAAATCCATATCTTTGCGTTTACAAAGGGTGCCAAGATGCCAATCAAACGTACCTACCTATTCGATAAACCAATATAAATATATACATTATACAATTGGATTACCAATTCTAATAAACCCTATACGTTTCCGATCTTCCCTTTATTATTTAAATTAGATTCCCTCAGGGAGAGTATAAAAAGAAAATCGATACGTGCTGTATGAGAACGACAACACAATATACTATACAATATCGGTTTGACTATACTTTTTAAATGGAATCGTTTGAAAACAAAGTGTCATTAAATTGGCATGTCAATAAACTCAGAATTATGAACCATGAAAGGAATCATGAAAACAGCAACATATTGTTCACTCATATTTCTTTGAGATGAACTCCCAAAATAGCTTACACAAACAAAAGGAACTCTCGAGTCTAATTAAGATCCATTCAGGTCATAGCGTAGGGTAGACTGGGGTCAATTGGAACGTTTTTGAGAAAATCGGTTAGTGTGACTTCATTTTATACCGTATATGTGTGGTAATGGGCTTTTATTGTAGTTTGTCTATCTAGCTATATGATAGTATTATTGATTTTGCTTCTTTTATACACTTAACTTAAGTAGACGCTATTTAGAAATCTTCGAAGAACGTTTCAATTGACCCTGTGTCGGGGTCAATAGAAACAGCGTCTGGGGTTAGTTGAAACATGTGTTTTCAGCTGATTTAACTACTATTTCTACTAGCCCTATATACTGTTAATGTTGAAGCGGTGACATATGATCGTTATGAATAAAATATGTACATTTTTAATTAAAATAATTATCTTTATTGCTTTTCATTCCAGTTTCAATATCTCTTCTAGCATATTATTATTAGTTTACTTAACTAGTTTTAATTTAGTAAAGATAATCAGTCCGAAAATAGTTTTTGTTAATAGCAAGCTGCTTAATGAGATCAAGATAGAGATAAATCAACGTTATAAATTTTTTTCATATTAATTTAATCTACATAACACTTATATCAGTCTAATCAACAAAGAACTGTTGATCCAGAGACAGTTGTAACATAAACATTAATCAGTTTCTCTAGTTTAAGTTTTGGTAATAACCGAGTTGGTAATATTGGTAAGTTTAAGTTGTGGCTTGAGCAGCTCTCACAGATAACTCTGGATTTTTTGCCATGAAAGCTCTAAACCAATCATCCCCAACCATGTTTTTCTGTTCCCACGATGACGGTCTTCGCAAGTTGTACACAGTAGTAAGCTCAAAAACTAATTTCTGTACCTCCTTTTTAGAAAGCCCAAAGTAAGTGTCTGCACATCTTGTTAAATATTTTGCTAGCGTCCTTTCCTGTGTTTCAGTAAATACTCTGCTATGTGGCAAATAACCCATCTTCACTGATTCTGCAGTATCTTCATTGCAATTATCCCTCTTTTCTTGTATCTAAACAAGGATGTTAGGCTTATATTGTATTTTTCAGCCACTATATTTTTCTATTTTTCCTGTCTCAGTGGAATGCCATATTTTTTGACGTGTTCATATGCCTTTTTATAATTTTCAAGTCACACTCTCCGCGGTTCGTAGTCTTCGGACGGTTTCTTGGCATCAAAAAAATAAAACAAGATTTGTAAAACAACAGGGTCAATAGAAACACGTTTCAATTGACCCTGAATTCGTTTGTTTCAACTGCCCCTACACTCTCTTTTCAAATATTTTATCAAATAATATATGACCCATTTATTGTAGGTAGACACTGACTACAATAAACTCTACTAGAATATTCATAATAATGATGATTGTAAATTACGCCGATGGAAGAACAATAGTTTAGGAGCAATATACAAAATAATAATAGTCAAAAAATCTACTTTTACTGTCGAAAAAGCGATGCACACACGTAAAAATGTCCGAAGCGTTCGGACAGACTGAGCGCCCTGAGCGACAGGTCCCGATACGCCAGACAGTCCCTTCTCCTCGCGCGGCACCGCCGCTACCACTAGCCGTATTCGAGTTATTCAACTTGTTTCTATTGACCCATGTTTCTATTGACCCCAGCCTCCCCTAGTTAGGAAGCAAAAATATTTACATAATAGGTCATCGACTTCATTCTTCCAGATTCCTCATTACGTTCAATTTATTTACCTATTTACTTTTATTATCTATTTATAAATAAATGAGAGACGACAAAATAAAACTAATTAAAAAAAACACTTTTTAAAAATAAACAGCACGGATATTTATACTTATTTACCGAACTACAGTTAAACCCTGGAGGTTTTTGTAGTATTTATATAATATTAAAAAAATAATTTTGTATATTTGTAAAAATTGTATGGATGACAAAATTAAAAAATAGGTATTTCAGGCAACTAAGGTCATGCAATATATACATTAACCTATATATACATATCTATATAAATAAAAATGAATGTTTGTTTGTTTGTTTGCCCCGTGTGCATTCATCCGATTGCGATGAAACTTTGGTGAATTGTTGGCGCACGCCCGCGAAGGTTTCTGAACTAGTATTTGAAGACCACGCGAACGAAGTCGCGGGCAATAACTATATAATATTATAAATACGAAAGTTTGGATGTTTGTTACTCAATCACGCCGGAACGGCTCAACGGATTTGGACGAAATTTGGTACAGAGAAAGACTATATCCTGGAATAGGATATAGAATATCTTCCATCCCGCGAGATACATTTTATCCCAAGGGACAACAAACTTTTCCGCGCGGGCGAAGCCGCGGGCGTTCGCTAGTAATGTAAAAAACTTAACTACTAATGTCTATATTTATTAGAGTCAGGGATATGACGTCTAAAACTGTCAAGCAGAGTGAAATTTCAACGGAGATGACACTTTATTGACAGTTCTACAAGTTATATCTCTGACTCGAACAAATAATCCGACTGTAATAGGGATTTTATTCGTGCTCTGCCTCGCTTCCCTAAAGAGTCGGAGCACTATCCCTTCTGGCCAAAAGCCAGGACTAAGGAACAGGTTCTGATGAACTGCAGTAATCCGAAGTGTATATTTTCTAAAGTGTAAAGTTTAGTGTAAAACCCATTTCATACACATTCATTCACATCGATGAGTAATGGAACAAACACTGCTGGTCTTAAAACGTGTTTACGAATTATTGAAACGCACTGAAATTTGAAATTAAGCGGTCAATTCAAGCGGAATATTTTGATCTGAAATTAATTGGCACAGTTTATTAACCGATCGCCGGAGATCGTGAATAGCACGGCGGCGTCGTGTGGAATAGCACGGCATTTCTTATCGGTGTCGTGAAAGGCTACTTACACATAACAACAACATATGCCCCTGAACATAGGCTTACATAGGCATGGTATACCAGTAATGCTGTCTGAGGATTCAACATAAAATATATAATCTACGAAGAGCAAAACAAAGCTATAGATGCGCTTGCATGAAGGTTGTGTACTTATGTGTTTTCCAGTTGAAGTTACTGTCTAGTTCCAAACCAAGAAATTTCGTGGTATTTGACTATTTTATTACCTGTCCTTCATAGCTGACTTTTAAATTGGGTGGAATAGTTCGTGGTTGACGAAATTGCATAAACGTAGTTTTCTTTAGATTAATTTTTAATTTGTTTATAGTAAGCCAATTCATAATATTTAAGAGCTCAGTATCCATTTCAGCCAGCCATCCCTCATGTACAAGACAAGGTGCTTGGGAATTTGTCCAGCAGTGGACGATAACAGGGCTTACGGTTACGGTATTACCCATCGAGTAAAACTTCATTAGTTGGGAAATTTTGCTTTTATCACTATTCCGAAAAGTGCTCAGAATTCACCAATCATAGACACAATCAAGATTTTTCAAGGGCCTAAATAAATACCCAAAGGACTTTTGGGCGGGAACTCGAGGAGTGATATTTGAGTCTTTATTTGATTTATTATAAAAAAATGTGAATAGTGCCTTTTGTGATAGTTTATTAAACTTCAAAGTGTCTTTTTGTGCGTAATATTTGTGATAATCAAATAAAAGCATAGGACTGCGTTTTTCGTGTGCATCCAATGAGTCCTCTTCTGTCCTCAGTAAACCTACTATCACTTCACCAGCGACTTCTGACTTACTTCGACGGGATTGAACATTGACAGGATACGGCTTAGACTTAGAAATTGTTTGTTACGAAGAAAATCTTGATACTGTCAGAATGTGCTAATTGAGCTATGCCATATATGAAGAGAGAAAAAATTCCTAAAAAGAGTGTACTCTCCAACTCGCAACGGCCAGTGCAGTTTTGAGGCCATTAATGTCCTGTATCATCATAACCACAGTTCCTTTTTACGTCCACTGCAGTTCCACTTTATAGAGATGGTGTAGTTCCTCAACACTCATATTAGCGGCTTAGTTATTAGAAGGTGTTAGAAATATTAGTATTCTATTTTACTTCTGTCTAGTAATTGATGTAGGTGTCAACTACTGGTAGTAGTTGACGCTATTGTCAACTGTTAAAGATAGAAATGTTGGAAAACGTACACGCAGTTACCTTCTATTGGTGCAGCAAGTCCAAATATTTCAACTTCGTTCTGACCACAACAAAAGGACAAAATTACGAAAAATCCCTGCTGTGGTGGTAACATCACGAAAATAAAGAGAAAAAAAACAAGTAGAAAAACAAACAAAAGCAGAAGAAAGGAAAAAGAAGTGTAGTGAAGAACGAAAAGCAGACGAAACACAAGAAAAAGTCACAAAAAGTAAAACTTTTTCTGCCTGTGAAGCCGACCACGAGGAATGGCAACTATCGGGTGGTACCACAGATGATATCGATAACGATAGTGATTGCAATAATAAGAAAATACATATTCGTTGGTACTTTATCAAATGTACTACTCAAACACTGATATCAAATGTGCATAGTGCATTAGGGTAATGTGCAATTATAGGCGTCAAATGAGAGGTTGTAAAAAAATATTATTTTCAAATAATAATGAATATTTTCTTTTAATTGGTATAACATATAATACAATCAATATAAATTTGTTCTAAAGCAAATAAAGATTTTTTCTGAGTCTTACATTATTGCATTGAACTAAATTATATTATGCAAACCATAGCTAATAGCTCTAGAGCATTAGCGCATGCGCTGTTTGACCCAATTGCTAATAACTAACTAGCAGCCGTTGATTTATATTTTTGGAATGGGTCGATGTGTGGTGATGTGGTGCAGTGGAAAAATAACTTCCAATAATGCATGCCTAGTCTGCGTTCCGGCCAATGAGGCTATGAGGACTAATTTTGAATTTGAATTTTCTATTGAAATTTTAATTCTATTTTATCTGTTTATTTTATTTCATGTTATCGTCGTCTTATATAATTAACATTAAATTGTAAACCCTCAATTATATAATGTATGCTCTGTTGATGACCTTTAATAACTAATTAAATGAACAAATAAATTTTATTATTGTCTGTATAAAGTTTGATTAAGATCAAATTTTTTTTTTTTCAAATTCAATTTTTTTTATTTGCTAGAACACACTTACTCAAAATCAAAAGTCTAATACATTCTTAAAGTCTTGAAACTTATATTAATTGCGTAACGAGTGTGGACCAGGCATAAGTGACAAGGTAGCAACTACGGCAAGCCCTGAGGTACTACACCATCTCGTCAAGAGCGAACTCGCTAACACGCCTGGCCAGCGTGGCGGTTTATGGCCAAACATTCCTCAAGCACATGACAATATGCATGAAGATTCCCCTGTCCAGTAGTAGACGATAAAATGGCTGGATACGATATACTCTTTACATATCTTTTATTCTGCGCATTTTACATTTTATAATCTGAATTTATCAGTTTTGACATTTTGAGAAATAAACAAAGGACAAACTCTACCCGCTGTTTATTTCATTAACGAAGGAAATATACCTAATAGACTAGGCTCGGACAAATGGGCAGTGGATGTAGATGGGGTCAATTAGCAAGCGCTCCGGACGCGGTGGGACACCAATAAAGGGAACGTCGGATCACTGAGTTATACGTGTACTTCGTATCGTCGCATGGGTAATGCAATATCTATGGGAGACGGATGTATTAATTTTGCGTTATCCTATATTTTATAGGTGGTTAGATATAAAATTGAAAAACTCCACCTTTACGAGAATATCTTTATAATAAAGGACAGAGCAATTACAATTGCAATACCAAGGAATAGCCTGATATACATTTAGAACCTCAGATTATTGTAATAAAGCTGTACTGTGGATTGACGAGAGATTGACAGCTGGTTGCTATCTGAGGCTGCATTTAACAAAATAAAGCGTACAATATCTACAACAGATAATGCCAGGGCATTATCTGTTGTAGATACGTGTAAATATTTACTGTACTCCCTAGGATTGTGAATGTTACATAAGTAAAGAACGCTCCAGACATTTTTTTTATTTATGGGAAGAGCTGACAGTCCACCTGATGGTAAGTGGTAAGTAATGGTAAGCCCAGAATGACATACGTCGGAACGTGGCCTACCTTGGAAGATTTGGGCATGTATTCTGTGAGTGCAGGGAAACTTAGATAATAGTGTGCGCTCAGCGACTGTGGGATTACAGCGTGCACTCTCCCCGTCCAACATCAGTTAAACCAGTGTACACAAATGCCTATATCCAACAGTGGAGAGCATCTATTGAAATAAATCCAAAGTAACATATCAAAATATATGTTATTTCATCTGACATTTACGGGTGCTATCATTAAAAATAAACTTCATTATATTGATTTAGCACATTACCGTTTATATCGATCGTAAACGTTACACGTTAACTTCGGTCCACATAAACATTACGTGTATTGGCAAGAGCGATGATAGCATAGGGGCATCTGTACTCGACTCACATTCGTGTGACCGTAAATTCAAATCCACATTTAATCATTTATTTATTTCATAGGTAAAAAAAAAGGGGCTAAAGTACATACATCAATCCTATATTCTGCCTTTAATAGGCGTGTAAAAATAATGTTACAATTATATGCCATAGAACTGTTACTAGTGAGTTTCTTCGATCGATATTTAGCAAACTTTTCTAGAAAAGTATTTAGATGGAGACCTTACAGTCTCCGGTTCAAACTCCACATCACCCCGTGTTGACCGCGGCGTTCTTTCTCAAGTAAAAAGTTGTAACAGTTAGTACAAACAAGAAACTCACTTGTAAGTATGATCTTTACCAAAATAACATGGGTTACTATAGATCAGTAATTTCAATGACTGGATATAATAACTCACCGTGATTAGTTATAGGTACTTGATGACTGATGTTAACTTGATGACGACCCGCTTTCAGTATCTTTAATGATTTAATTGAATATAATGGAATGAAAGGAATGGAGCTATAGGAAGAAAAGGGTTGGGAAAATGGGGAGGGACAGGATGGGAATGGGCTCTGGCACATCTCACTCACTACCGAAACACGTACGTACATTAGGGAAATAAGATAAAGTGGAAAATGCAGTACATTTCAAGGTAGTCTTCTGTGAGAGAGGGGTAACGTGCCCAGCGGCTGTTGGATTGCAGCGTACACTCTTCCCCTCAAAAAAGTGGATCTTCCCCTGGATGCTGGAGACACGACGGAACACTCCGAGGACTTCGGTGTAGCCGAGATGAGTGTTCTTTATTCATCTTCTACTATAAAGTCGTTCCTAGAAACAATAGGCTCGCGCTACCTGGTTTTGAAATCTCACAGGATCTAGGACTAGAGATTTTCACGGCCGACACAGGATGTATGGCTTTAAAACGGCACGCTTTAAGGCGAGTCCACTCTTTTAGATGTGGTGTAGTTCCTCAGGGCTTGTGTTGGCGGCTTTGTTAACCTTCAGTCGTCTTTTACGACACCCACGGGAAGAGATGGGGTGGTGGTATTCTATAACCGGCTGACACCACACGGCACATTTAAACAAAGAAACTTAATAATTGTAGCAGAATAATCTCAGAATTTACAAATGAAACATATAAACACTGACATTTAAACGAGATGATAAGATTAACGCTAACAATGATAATAACTTCCAATTCAACGTTATAAAATCTTTCCATAAATATCTCTAAGTGAATTTAAAATTAGGAAAACACGTAAGTTTTAATATAAAGGAATTTAATGAACGGTTCCTTCATTGAGTTCTTTTTCAGGCAATTTTCCTTTCAGCTTTCAGATCACGATTGTACGCTTTAATAGGAATGGATGTTGATACAGGGAAGCCACTTCGCCAACGAAGCCAGAAAACGTGATTGTATTGCGAAACATTTTCGTAGTGATTCATTTAATTATTTATTATTATGGTACGGTGTAACGTTTTAAGCTGCCTATTTCCCACGACTTCGCTCGTGTGGAATTAAAACTGTCCTTTGTGTTAATCTATATCACGAAACAATAAGATACCATTGGGTAGATACAGTCGCTCCTTCAAAGTTATTGTCCATCGTTTAATTATAATAAAGTTTAGAACTATATTTATTGGATACTATATTTACCCAAGTCCGAACTGAGATTGTATATGCATTTGGGTCCGCAGTATTGTTTGATGAGCAGTCTAGTTTAATACAACCTATCTTTCAAGTAGTCGCGTCGCGTCCCCGTGCCTAGCGAAAGTTATCGAATGCAAATAAAACAAGATGCTTGATTTTTCGTTACACACGACGAAGGCGATAGATTGTATTGAAATATTACAGATTGTCAACAAAACTGCTGACTGGTTTGTTTTCATTTTAACCTTTTCAATTTTTTAATTTTTAAACCGTCGGGGTTTTCATTTACAGATTACATATAACAGATTTGCGATACACTGCAAAATAATCGCAGAATTTTACAACATAATTATAAACAAAAAGAGGGATGTACCTACGTGTATAGAGATTCCGCCTCTATACAATGAAAAAGTAAGAAAAAATAATCGTAATAAAAACCCTTTCAACTAAAAACATTGGACAACAAATAAATAACATGGAGTAAAACAAACAAAACCGCCGGCTAACAGCTATCTACATTTTACCTAAACACGGAAAGCCCCAAAGTAATTACGCAACTGACACTTCAAAGGGACAACTTTGCCGAAATACACAAACAAGTGCGTATAGTACTACAAATTTATATCAGCGTCTGACGGCATCCTTATTTACAAGTTAAAAAAGGGTAGTTCTCAATGTGGCGGCATTGAGAACTAAATATTAGTGTAAAGACTTTTTTATTCATTTAGTTTCTTTTAGTGAATAAATTATTTTACAACGTCACTGAAATACTGCAAAAGCTGCAAATCTGGCCGTTGTTCAGTATCGAGTGTAAAAGCTATTTTACCAGTTACGTTTTTTTTAACTTATTGTTAACTTATTTTAACTCATTTCTAGTAGGTTTATATTTTAGTAGGTCTGTTTTCTGCTTGATCTGGTGGTTGACTGGTAGGTAGAATGCCTTTAGCCATTTAGTCCGCCTTCTGTACATGTCAAATACTTGTGCAATGAAGTTTAAATAAATAAATTGTAGGTACTTAAACGTATCTAGAAATAGATTTCAAGATGTTTGGAAAGTTCAAACTACAAGAACAATAATAAAATTGGTCATTTTATTACGTCTTTCTTCTTCGTTTCTTTTTTAACTTTCCAAGAAACATAATTCTATCTAAGTTTGAAGGTTATCTGGGGGTGGGGGTGGGGGCTGGCAAGAAACCCTTACCATGACACCCTAAATACGTGCTTATTCAGTAAGTAGATATAAATAGAAACGCCATTGGCTAAACGTAAAGATAAATTTGTCGGATCACAGTAACTTTTCTCTCAGTTCCCTTCAAAAATGTAGGTCACAGAAGGTCAAAGCTAAAATCCGGGATTGCAGGGTGTTTCCAGTCATCTCAAATTAATATTTGACGTCTCTTATTATCTTAGTTTGGATTTGAGAGCAATTTTGTATGTGACTGTATGTAAATTAATTAATTTAAAAAAAAAGCGATAAGTCGTCACAGCCCAATTTTAGGCCACGTTCACATTGCAGGTAACAATATGCTAAAATTACTTCAAATCATGTATTAGTATGGCTTGTATTTAAACGGGCAGCAAAAAATACTAAACGGGCAGCAAATCATGATCAACATATAACACTATTTTTGAATAACGGAAATAAATAAGTTTAAATCAGTCACTAAGAGTGTCATCAGTATCACAATAGGCGACGGAGTCTCGCTTCGCGAGACTTGTACGTGCATCTTTATTTGTCATCAGAGAAACTAAACCATTTTTAAATTTGCTGACATCGATTCGCTGCCCATTCAATATTTTCGGCAGCTCATTTAATTAAATCTTAATTAAAATAAAGATCTAGATTTAATCACTATGCAAACATTTTTCTTAAACGCTACATACTCAACCGTTAATGAACGCTTACTCGGCTCAGTTAGCCGCTCACTCGCAGAACATGCTAGTGTATAAGCCTGCAAAATGGCATACCTATTAAGTCGCCTACTGAATGAGCCTGAGATTTCTTGCCTACTGGTTTCTTGCTCACAGAAAGCCGCTAACTCTTTGCCCACATGTGCATACGGCCTTACTATTAAAACTCGAATTACTTTTAAGGATATATTTAAAACTATTGTTTATACGATTTACTTCTTTTTAGAGTATAAACAGCCTTTTGGTAACTTATAACTGTAAACATATTAATATAATTAGTAAAACTGGACTTTCTTTTACAAAAATGCATTAATTAAAAAAATTAAAGAGTAGATATACTTAATTAATAATAATTCGTTTTTGCTACATGGAATATGTGATTAGAAATAATACCTTGTATTTTCTTATTTTTGTACTTTTTTCTCTTTTCGGGGGATACGAGTCACTCGAATGGAGACCACGTACCGGGAAAAGTAGCGTGGGACGCCCTCCGGCCAGGTGGACTGGCGACTTGAAGAAAGTCGCCGGTAGTGGCTGGATGAGAAGAGCCGAAGACCGTGTGGTGGCGGTCCTTGGGAGGGCCGCCTATATCCAGCAGTGGAGAGACACAGGCTGATGGTATGGTATGGTATTTTATTATCGAACAATAGGTCAGTCGCCAAGACTAATATACATAAAACCATTAGATTTTAATCCTACTTAATTAAGTTACATACCAACCTGTTACAGACCGTACATAATCCAGCACATTAATCGAGTCCAATTGAAGATAAATTTTGTTCGGTCAATATTAACTCTTCAATTTGCCATTCCAACGTCAACCATTAGAAATATAAAACATAATAATCAAGAATAATGAAAAAAAAAGAAGTGAATTGACTAAATAATAAACAAACTATGCTGCAGCAGCAAATAGGACCTTAACTCAACATAATGACGCTGACGACGCTCAACATAATGACCATGAGGCTAATTTTCACTGCGTTGTCGAAAATTATTGATTTTGAAAGTCCATAGAAGATTATCTGGCGCACTTATAGTTCAATATTGATGCTTAAAAATGAACCTCAATATCATGTAGCACTATGATGTAGGTTGACACTTAAGATATTGTGTCCAGTACCTCGTGTCACAGAGGTATCGTCAGTTCACATTCCATGTGAAGAAAAATGCATAAAAAAAATTAACCGTGACAAAAATGTATCGAAACGAGAAGTTAATAGTAAGAGAAGTTAATAGTAATAGTAAGGAACGTAATAAAAAATAACCTCCCAAAGAAATGCATTTAAGAAAAAAATTAAAAATTGGTTATTAAAGAAACGATTTTACACAATTAATATTTATTCATAACGCCAATTCATCATGTGATATTGTTATCTATAATAATGTAATCTATATTCTGTAATGTATTTTTAAAATATGTGTAATTGTTTTTAATATCTGACATAAACAGATTAACAAAAAAAAAAATCTTTTGCACGCCTATTAAGGCAGAACATATCGGGCAATGTATATTATAACGTTTTATTTTCCATCTTGTTTTGCCAGTGTTCTAGCAAGTAAATAATTTGAAGTAGGTTCTTACCTTGACTTAAATCAGTTAACAACAATGTCAAAATAACTTACAACAAATATCAAAGTTTATATTCGTATACAAATAAATTTTAATGTACTGTTGTAAGCCAAAACTCGGTACATAACAAAACACGTTAAACTGTAGTTATTTTGATCCTAGTCGAACGAGTGTTGGTAAACGAGAGTGGGGCGGGCGGGAGGTTGGTGGCGGGCGGACGGGAATCTTTTAACTATAGAATTGGGAAATCTTTTAGGGATCCATTTAAACTTCTATACTCTGTTGTAGTTCGATATCAGCTTATGACATATCACTGTGAGATAAACCTTTTAGAATCACAAGAGGGGATTTCGGGCCCTCTTGTGAGTCCCGAAATCCCCTAAATCCCCGAAATCCCGAAATTCATCACTAATGTGTACTGTTGAATATTACATTATATAGAAGACTTTCTCAGACAGGTATGTTTCATTAAGTATAAATGTATATTGTATGATATATTGTATACAGAAATATAAATACATTTGTATAACTATTTATCTGGTAGACGTATAAAATATTTACTTATACTTATACTCATAGGTATAAGACGCATAAAATAAAAACATGGATTATATAGTAAATTATGTTTATAGTCTTAAGAATCCTATAAAATAATTGTAACCAAAAATGATTACGACATTTTAGAAAGTAATTCGTTATAAAGTTTAATAGTTATTATAATTTTAACGTCGCATTTTACAGTGGAATCAATTTTAAATTCGTTGACTAATTTACCACAATATAAATTACATAATATTTCATTTACATAATAATGAATTTAAATTTGTAATAAAAACAATATAAATACGTTCACATTTTGTAGAAATTGCTTAAAAACTCTCATATATTGATATCGCGAATTCGATGCCACAGAAAAACTTTAACATCAAAACAATCGGTTATAAAAACGACTCACCTGAATGGACTTGTCCTCGGTATCGGGCATTTCACTCGATCAAAACTCGACTCAAGTGTTGAATTCACGATTATTCACGATTACTCCAGTGAGGCGGCCGACTCGCGGAGAAGACTGGAGTGCAATGGGGAATGTTTAAGGAGGGTACACGCGGGGAGAACAGCGGGATACGTGGATAGATAAAGGCGCAGTTTCAGTCAATCTTCTGCGCGTTTTGTGTTTCACAAATACACTGGAGTGTTTTCGTGGATAGATTAATTCTAAAGTCATAACAAACAAGGCTTAAATGGGTTCTCGAAAGTAAAGAAAAGTTTTAAGTTCTTTAGAAGTGTTGAACTTTCTGTGAGCCAGGATTTATTGGGGAACTATCAAAGTCTTAGAAGAAAAGTTTTGGTGTTTTATTATAATCGAAGTAACTAGAAAATACTGATATGTATGGTCGCAAGAAATAATTGTTGAGCCCACAATCCTTCATTGTTAATTTTACTGTGTTAAAATTCATTTATTATACGTATATTTGATACGTACAGATGTGACTGATACGTACGTACTTACGTACAGGTTGATACGTACATATCACTGAATTATGCAACATGTCATTGAAATAACGCAAAAAATCTTTTTTTATTGAAAATGGCGGCGAACGAGCAAACAATCCACCCGATGGTAAGTGGATACTATCGTCCATAGACATCCGCAATACATGCCAACAGCAGTCTAGAATGACAAACCAAGATGCGCTGCCCACCTTTGCTGATTAAGGAATAGATTGGGAGAAAGGGTTGGGAAAATGGGGATGGGACGGGAGTGGCGCTGGTATATCTCACTCACTGCCGAAACACGTATGTGCCATTGGGGAAATACGATTAAGTAGGAAATGCAGTACATTTCAAGGTAGTCTGTGAGAGAGGGGAAACATGGCCAGTTGAGTGCGCCCAGGCGGCTGTGGGAATGCAACGTGCACTCTCCCCCTACAGAATAGGCTGAAAGTAGGTTGGTCAGTATCGAGAGTATAATCGATTCTACCAGTTATTAAAATAAGTTTTTATTTTTCTAATTTATAGTACATACGAGTATATCATTTATCCTACGCGCGCCGCCTGGGTCTGAGTAATGAGCACTACGAACGTTTTAGACAGGACAACAAATCTTTACATGTTTGTAACTTTTTATTAATTCCTTATTTTAAACGTTCTATAAAAAAGAACGTTTCTATATATTTTAAATCGGTTAACACGTTTCAGGTTTTACGTTATTTCGGTGACACATATACCTATTATATTGTAGATGTTTATTTAATACTCTCAAAAATATTGTACGCTACTACATATTTACATTTGGATTAACTAGATGCTTATATGAATAAAACAAAAATACCAAATAAAGCTGTATCACTGTTCAATGTTCAATGTGCGGTAGACCTATCGGTATAAAAAGCTTTCGGATAAAATGTAAACAAAGCGTTCTGTCAAAGCAGTTCACTTTTGGAACGCATTACCTTAAACTATAAAGCGCACTCAATCTCTGAAAAGTTTTATGATTCGTGAAAGAACACTATCTCGCAGATTAACAGTTCCCTTACGACCAATACCTTTTCCTTTATCTTTTCTGGTTTCTTAGTTCTTTTTGTATGTAGGTATGTATCACCCATACATAGATATGTGTATGTATTTATATACAGACATTATTAATTTATTGTATCATCTACTTATGTTCGTCCATGGACTTCTTCCCACACAAACATTGCCTGGAAAAAATCGCTTTAGCGATAAGGTCGCCGATTATACTTACATGTAATTACTCGTATTTGTGTTTCTTTTCTGTATGTTTCAGATGTATAATACAATAATTACGATATCAACAATATCAGTAGTCAATATTCAGCGGTCAGTAGTACAATATCAGTAGTCAGTATTCAGTAGTCAGTAGTACAATATCAGTAGGTCGACTAAAAGTAACATTTTACAATTACATTATACAACGTGTATTACGACCGACACCTAAGACGTTACGAACGGTAGTAAACTATTTACGTTCTAACTCACTAACAATTATGGGACAATCTGGGACCAAATGGGACGACAGAAAGAGCCATTTATTTATGAAGACGGACAGCAGGCAAGCGTCTCTTTGTTAAAAACGTGCTTGTGTTATCTATTTCTTTCCCATATCTTCCCGTGGCTGTCGTAAAAGGCAACTAGGTGATAATAAAGTGGCTACCACATGCCCTGAGGAACTACACCACCTCTAAAAGAGTGGACTCGCCAACTCGCTTGTCCAGCGGGGCGTTTTAAGGCCATACATCCCTCATGCATGAGACAATGGAGGCCAATGACCAACAGGTGGTTGCATATCTATCTATTACTATCTGCAGCCTTTAGCCATCCACTGTTGAATGTAGACCTTCTCTTGCTAGCGCCATCCTTCTGGTTCACGTCATCGCTTTATCGCAGCACGAACTATATCATCCATCTGGCGGGATATCTGTCAACATTACAATGTCCTGTTTTTGATCTCCATTCAGTCGCTCTCTTCGATCATCTCGTCACATGACAATCGGCTCAAGTGTCTGGCCCGTCTCTACTTTAGTTGAATTTAGTATTTTTATCTTAATAATCATGTCCTAATCATAAATAACTATTATATCATAAATGTTGTTGTGGAAGAGCGGGGTCCCCTGACACAGGTATTTCTTATACTTAAAAGGAGACCCCCACCACGTGTGTAAAATTGTATGATTATATTAACGAAATATTTTTTTTGAATTTTAATGTTGAATCCGTACTCGAATATCAGCGAGTTTGCTCCTTTTACTGATATTGTCATTGGATGTATTATCTCTGAGGTAGATATGAAGCATCGCTCGCTCGATTGCTCTCCGAGTGCCTCGCATATTTTCTATCAGATACACGTTACCGATTCCTACTCATAGAAAGTAGTAAAGTAAGTAAATTTTAGAAAACTAATTTAAGCACAGAGCATTTCTGTCGACATTGTGCTCTGCAGTTTGACAGACGTTATTATGTGATATATATTGTATAATAATTTTTGTTATGTGGTTTACAATAAATAATAATAAAAATAAATAAACAACTTGGGATATCTGTCTGATCTATATTTTCCATTCCTCAGTACTCTAGATGGCCGGTAGACCGTTAAAACCCCCCGAAAACAGTTATAAAAAATATTATTATTTAGTATAAGTTTAGACAAGTTTATAAAAATGTTTAGACAAAATTTATAGTTCTTCATGAGACTCTATTTTGTCCGAAATCCGAATGTTCTCGGCAATATTTACATTTGTACCTAGTCTCCCTAAAGTATTTAATGGACAATCCCTACAGAATACAGTGAAATTATATTGCCCTAGTAGTCTGAAGTAACATGATTATTTCCTTATAATGAGAAACTGGTCCACATTGGCTCCTTGTGCGATCTCTTGATTGTATTCTTAATTACATTGCTCCAGAAACTATTCTACGGGGAGGGCAAACCTGCCATAGTCATAATACCCGTCCTTATATGAGATATAGGACTAAAGCCCTTCTATAATAACATTGGTCTTAAACCGTGGGACACCCGGTATCAATTTTTCTTTACAAATATTTCACTAAAAGCAAATTATTTCACCAATCACATTACTATAATAATTAGTGTCCGTCAATAGCAATGCATGTTTTGCCAGTCATTTGTTTTACGATCGTTCAACTTGATTTTGAATATTGACAAGCCCTTAAAGAAATATATCTATAATTTAATACTGGTTTAATATAAATAAACGAAATCAGTACTGTTAAAAAGAAAATTTATTCGGCTATAAGTAATAATTATTATAGAAATTATGAAAATCTAAGAGAAAACAATATTAGAAACAAAAATCTAAATGAGCAAAACGCGCAATTACTGTACGATAATGCCGTGCCTGACATACGAGGAGGCACCCCGAGGTCGACTATGTGCGATGCCTATTATATGTCTTTATTTTATGTTTTTCTTGATTCTCTTAAATGCCTCTTATTTTATGATTAATTTAATTTAAGTGAAACGGCTAAATTAAGACAGGAAAATGCCTAATCAAATCTCGTTGAAAGTTCATCTGAAAAAAACATGAACCCTTGCTTTTATGAGCATTAATTTTAAATCTTCAGTGGCGGAGTTCCGGCAACATGACTACAATTAAATTCTCCATTGAGTTACAGATATAACTATAGAAACTATCATCGACCAACCAAAATACACTACATTCCTATATTATACGATAATCCAATAGTAGCGCCATCTCAAAAGGTCACGTGAAACTGAAAGAACGCTGTAGCACTGCGTGAAAATTTTCAGAAATAGAATCAAGTAGTTCAATCATATTCCGCCTGGCGTCGCTACTGGAGGAGAAAACCGTAAATTTAGAATTTGTTGTTAACCGCAAAGATCAACAAAGCGTGCGAGCAAGATACGGTAGCAGCTTTATCATAAGAGAGACAGAGTTAGAACTACCAGCCGGGTGGGAAGTATTTTCAAGTGGTAAATAGTGGAAATCTTGTCAAAGATGTCTCGAGTCTTACGGAATGGTTAATGGTCTCAATATTTTTTTACTTAAATAAGATTTTTTTTGTGTCAAGCCAAATTTAACTTTAGTAGTGTAGTTATTCAAGAATCGTATATGTGTTTACTAATAATACAAGCAGGAGGAGGAGAGTGCACGCCGCAATCCAACAGTCGCTGGCCGCACTCGACTGGCCTCGTTACCCCTCGCTCACAGAAGACTACTCGTACCATGAAATGTATTGCATTTCCCACTTTATCCTATTCCTCTGTACGCTCGTGTTCCAGTAGTGAGTGACATATGCCAGAGCCCAATTCCCATCCTATCCCTCCTCATTTTCCCATCATTTTCTCCACACCCATTCCTACATCTCCAAAGATAGGCATCGCTTCCGGGAGCGTGCCAACGTTTGTCATTTTGGACAGATGTTGGCATGTACCGCAGCACTTTCCATCAGCTGGACTGTACGCTCGTCAGCCGCCTTTTTTTCTTAAAAAACGAAATGCTAGTGAACTTTTAGATCACCTTTATCCGACTACGTCAAAGCCGAAAAGGAAGATTTATGGTTTGTAAAAAACTGTATGTAATGCAAGAATTGCGCAAAAACATCACATGACTTCATTAGAGACGTCATAGCTGTTTCCTACTTAACTCGAGATCGTCTAGGAATGGTCATAGATTAAGCAATACAATATGATAGGTTAAAGATCATATAAACAAAGATAGACAGGCATATAATCCATCTAACGTTAAGCATGTTCATACGCCATCAATGTTCTGGCCTGTAGTACCGAAAAATGTATTAAATTTTCCCTTCGTATCCTATTCTCTCAATGTACGTGTTTCTACGTGAACCTACGTGTTTCTGTAGAGAGTGAGACATGCCAGAACCCATTCTCATCCCATCCTATCCTATCCTCTCCAATCTCATCGAATGGAGAAACTGAAGCTTTTTAGTCTAAGATTCCATTTTAACCAACCAGGCTATGACCTTTGACCTTTTATTGTTTGTCTATTGTTTACGGTATACGTAAATCCAAAAGCAAAATTAAACGCCGTATTGGTTAAAAAAGTATCAACATAATTCTTTGTCAGTGAATTACTCCCGTCTACACTACATAATCTGTGGCAAAATAACGTAACGACATAATTGGGGGGCTCGTCCGTACGTCTGTCCTTATTTTCTATATTTGGAACAATGTTCTATATTTAGAAGAGGATATTTTGTTCTGGATGTAGACGGAGTGAGATAGAACTTAGAACATACCAATTTAATGTACTTCGTATATATACAAATGAAACAATGTCGGTTGGAAATGCTTTCAAGCTTTAACGGATAGACGAATTGAGTTGATATTTTTCACGAACATTCTTCGGGAAGTGATATGGTTATAGGCTTTAAAACTAAGGTCCCGTGGGATAGCGAACACGCGAGCGAAGTCACGAGCGAAAGTCGTCATTATAACAAAGAGTTAATGACACGCACCAATGAGAAAAAGAGATTTATTTATTTTAAATGTTACGCGCCCTCTGGACACCGTGCAAGTATATAGAAAAAAAACCTGCAAGATTTGGGCTCTTAATTTTAAATTTGGAAAAATTAATTTGGAATTAATTTAATCTTAATTTGGAAAATACATGCGGTTATTCCTGTAATATTGTGTTAATTATTAAAAATATGAACTAATTTACTAAAACTACATATATTTTTCATTTGAAACTTTCGGATATCTGGGAGGCGCGTAACATCAATTGCAAAAATCATTAAATAAGAACCACTATTATAAAGTGTCGTAAAAGTCGAAAAATAATAAAACTACTAATCGACTTGTTAATTAGTTAATGAGTATTATAATCATATATCTTGTACTAGCTGTTGCCCGCGGCTTCGCTCGCGTGACTTTAATAGCGTTTAATTACGGTTCCATACAGAATTTGACATCCTGTATTTTAACCCATGACACAATTTTGAAAAACTGTGAAAGTATTTGCATTGCAGAATACTTATACGAACGATTTGATGACTTATACCAAGTTTCAAATTTATAGGGCTACCAATATTTCTTTTTCCATACAAACTTTCACCCACGTTTGTACCTACGTCATAAAAGGATGATATTGCCCAAATTTCATGCGTCTAGCTTCAGTTGTTTTTAGGGCTCGGCGATGATGAGTCAGTCATTCAGGAAATCTCTCTTTATATACATATATATATATATATATATATATATCTGATATCTGAATTATTTACTGACAAATAACGCAACAAACCGGCCGGACGCTACCCGGACGCTCTCCAAAATAGGACAAATCCAGGGAAACCCGGATGCTGGCCAGAGAGTCGCAGTGACTGCGCGTGACTGCCGACACCGTTAGAACATCTCATACAACTGTTATATTGTCACAGGTTGCCACGACCAGACATCACTACCTGCCAGACGCCTAATTCCTACCTTATAAATAGAATACTATCTGTTTTTAATTTTCAAAATTCTCTAAATGTATTGTGTTGTTTTTCAGGTGCAGGTGTGTTTACAGCAACCGTCAGCCTCCTGAGGTTAAGCGCAGCCATTATCATAAATTTCATAATTTTGTGTTTTATAGCGCATTTTTCACACCAACGCTGCGCGGTTTTGGAATAAACTGTTCAGGCTATAAGTTATCTTTTTTAAATGTGACATAAAGTTTTCTTTACATAACATAGACATGTTACCGCCAAAATATACGAAATCTATTGTTATAATATAAGGGGGAGAGTAATGAATGATACATTCCACATTCCATTGGCCTGAGTGTCCCCATATCTCACAGAAAACTGTTGTAAAACGTACTGACGTGTT
The DNA here is from genome assembly GCA_943735995.1 of Sesia bembeciformis. NCBI lineage: Eukaryota > Metazoa > Arthropoda > Insecta > Lepidoptera > Sesiidae > Sesia > Sesia bembeciformis. The sequence continues at coordinate 17,592,158 of OX031030.1, read as the reverse complement.
TTGGGAACGAGTATCAACACATCCATTTACACATCTTTTTGGATTATAAGTATAAATAGAAGCAAATATGTACATATATTACATTGTATTAGAATTATATGCGATCAGAAGTATTTTTAAAACCGTTGATAAAATCAATGCAGAGTATAATAATATTAATATCGCTAATGTCCTCTGGCAACTATCTTTAAGGGCCCACGGCCTTTCACGGGCGGGCGGTGCGCGGCGCTGTCAAATTTGACGCTTTGCACACAGTATCGAGTGCTCACGCACTCATGTAATATATACATAGGTATTGCCAATGGTGCGAAACATAGCTTGGACAAATGATATTACGTGCTTGCTATTTTTTATTTTTTAACATGTCTTGTATCCCGCTGCACCTACTGATAAAATTTTATTTGTTATGTCGTTTGTTCTTAACATGTAGGGCGTAAATTACCTGTTCATAGTTTCTATTTTAATAACAATGTTTTTTTTTATGGAAAAGGCGGCAGTCAGGCATACAGTCCACTTGATGGTAAGTGGAAACTGTCGTCCATAGACATCCGCGATACATGCCAACATCAGTCTAGAATGACAAACGTTGGCACGCCCACGGATGCGCTGCTTAACTATGGAGATACGTTATAGGAATGGATTTGGAGAAAAGGTTGGTAAATGGGGAGGGATAGGATAGGATAGGAAACACGTACGTACATTGGGTAAATAGAATATCGTGGGAATGCAGTACATTTCAAGGTAGTCTTCTGTAAGAGAAGGGTAACGGGGCCATTCGAGCGCGCCCAGCGGCTGTGGGAATAAATCGTGGAATAAATAAGGGAGAGGCCCTTCAAAACGTGACTGTATGTTTCCGAGATAAAGTAAAGAAATATTAGGCAATTGAAGTCTCACCACATTATACTCCCCACCCCATCCAATTCCATCGGATTTGAATAGAGAGAATGATAACGAAGAAAACCTATTGACATATTATATTTATTTTACCCCTCGTGTGATTGTTTGTTTGTTACCTAGTAAATTTGTAACAAATCAACTAATCGCTATCGGACTTGGCATATGTGTAATTCGTAGTACCTACATGACTGTTAAAAAATATATTATGGAAAATTATATGTGATTTGATATATGTTTTATCACTTTTTCGCCTGTTTGTAGTTGTAACTATTAGAAAGGACGAGAGATTTTAAGTCATTGTTAAATTTAAATATCATTAACTCAAACTGTGTAAATTTTATCTCGTGACACAGCCAGATTATTAAGACAATTTCTAATTTTAAAGCCATTGGCACACACGCAATTGTATGTTTCCGTTACAATTCTTTGAGGAGACCAGTTCCGCTCGCTCTCTTTTCCTGATCATGCAAGTTGTGTTATTAATTTATTATGTTTACGCCAAATTCGTGTACCTAAAACTGTCGGTTATATATCCTGCTGTAAATAGAAATATGGAATAATAATATAATCTGCCCATTGCCACTTCAACTTTTTTTTCAAATGCCTTTGTCGCTTTTAGAGAGGCACAATTTAGCCTACCTCAAGTAAGCAAATCAAATATCAAGGCGGAATCGGGTCATGAGGAGCTATGGATAAAAATGTAAAGCGAGAAACAATAATCACATACTAAAAAAACTTGGATAAATGTGGTAGTAGTGACTGAATGACAAGAGATGAAAATCTTGTGTTGGCGGGCCTTGGGTGGGACCCAAGTCTCACCTATATAGTGGAGAGACATAAGCTGATGATATGGTCTCGTACTATTGTTAGGGCCGGTGCAGACCTAGCGAATTCTATTAACAAACAACAATCAACTTTGATAACATTGGAATAAGATCAAAAATTCACCAACACACCTTCCAGTCTTCGGGCGCGTTAAAGCGGACGAAGACCCAGCCCTAATGCGCGGTAGCCAAGTGGGCCCGGCGATTAGGAGCTTGCGCGAGCCTATCGCTTCACCAGCCCTTACAGGTATGTACCAAAAAAATCCCAACAACTGCGCAGTTATGGCATCACATAAAGAAGTACCCACGGAATTATACACATATGTACCTGTAACCTGGCACTGTTCCGATATTATTTACAATTTGAATATTATTATTGTATCACAATTTATTTATGAACAAGCAGTAACCACTACACATATATATGTAGGTATAATTATATTCCTCTCAGCATCTGTCAACAAACGAATCGCTGCCAAAACGACACGACTCGACACAAGATCAAATATCATAGTAGTCGTAAACCGGCGTTTCTTTTATAGGAAACCAGTAAAGGTCATTGCCACGCTACAAACTATACTCGTATTCTTCAAACTCGTCTTTCAGGAAATACTAGTCAACCCTTTAAACGTCTAGCGTTGTCATACTTGACCTGCTGCGCGCGGGCCGCAAGCTGCCCGCCAAGTTTTTAAGGTGTAATAAAAATATTCTGCATCAATCTAAACTGTAGTAAAACACTGTAAAATACGGAGTTACTGTAAAATACGCCATTATTTCATTGATATTCAACCATTTTTATATAATTCAAGTTTATTATTATTGTCCTTAATTATAGTACCTACCTAAAATAAGTTCATGCTGGCCTATACAGTCACTAAACCTATTATTTATTAGCTCATTACTTAGTATGGGAGGGGAAGGATATACGCTGCAGTACCACAGCCGCTGCGCGCCCTCGACGTTGATATCACTTCATCTTCCAAAGACATTTCAGTTTGAACACGCACACATTTAATACGCCCAATCTATAGTATGTATATAAATAAAAATTAAATGCTGTTCGTTGGTAAGCGCATCACTTGAGAACGGCTGGACCGATTTGGCTAATTTTTCTTTTAAAATGTTCCTGATAGTCCGAATAAGGTTTTAGGGAAATAAAAATTGGAAAAGTTGTATGGAAAATTTTAAATTTCCGGAAAAACTGAAAGTGCTTTTTTGTATGGGATTTTTGTATGAACTTATTGAAATTATTGTATTATTGAAATTAGCTAGTTAAAAATAAAAATAATTGCCATTCAGAGGTGGTTGGACTTTGACCCCACATATGGGGCACATTTGTGGATAAAATTGAGTGCCTATTACCTAATTGATTACTTGCCCTCAAAATTTGTACAGACCATAGTCAAACACACTGTACACAGAATTATTTGTCCTGGAGTGTACTTCTTGCACTTAACCATTGTTTATAACTCTAAAATTGCTTACTGAATTGCTAATAGCTTTATTAATAGACCTCACAACAGGCACACTTAGAGTAAGGTCGAGAACAGAATAGAAGAGCGACAGCGATTTAGCAAAAATAAAATTGATAGTCAATACTGATTTCTTGGAATATCAAGCAATTTATCGTACAATCGATTGCTAAAATTGTTTTGGATTTCGTAATTTAAGCATTACTTTGACCAATAGCATAATTATAAATATGTTTACTTTGAAAACCGTGTTTTATTATTACTTTAATATCCACATTCATTGCTTTAATTGTAACATGTTTATTCTACAACGTTGTATTTGCGATTGGCGCCACTTAGCCATCTATCGAATATGTTGATAACGAGCTGCAAACATGCAAAGGAATTTGTATTTATTCGAATGTTTGGTTGGCTAAACTATTATTATTGTACTGGGTCGCTAGTCGCTAGCCCTCGCTTCGCTTCGGTTTATAAGAGTTTTGTTTTATTCAATATTTTTTTTCAAAATTTCAAAATAAAATATAGCCTATATTAGACACGGATAATGTAGCTTCCTATTTGTGAAATAATTTTTGAAATCGGTTCAGTAGTTCTAGAGATTACCTCCAACATACCTACAAACACACAATTTTACCTCTTTATTATATTTATTATTAGTATAGATTACACTCGCAATAATTATTGCACTCGAATCACACGTTGATTTTTCTACAAACATTAGTTCCGGAACTGGGGAGGCCAATATCGTAATTTCGATATTAGAAAAAACTTTGTATTGTATTTGGGACCTAATTTACTGAAAGTTTTTTTTTGTATAAACAAATAACTGTCTCTCTATCTGTACTAACTAATCGATATCGGTGTATCAACGGTGTTGCTGTTAGTATTTTTAAGGAGACTAATATGGCTACAGTAATGTGGACCACATTCACACACTGCGGCAGGTTATACAGAAGACCAAAGAGTATAATTAGCAGTTGTGTCTTGCATTTGTGGACTTCGAGAAAGCTTTTGATTCTGGCGAGACTTGATTGGAATCTTTACAGCGGTGCCAAGTCGATTGGCGATATATCGAGGGAGGTGCTGAGATGTCTGTATAACACTGTAAGCTTGACAGTCCAAGTCCAAAATAGACGAATCTGAAACAGCTGCGTCGAGGGGTGAGACAGGTAGATACAAAATCTCCTAAACTGTTCACAGCTGTTCTGGGAGTTGCATTTAAGATACTGATTTGGAAAGGATATGGTGTTTTTCGGGACTGGTAAGCATAGAAGGTGTGGCACTTGAAGTTGTTGACCATTATGTCTGTCTTGGGCAGACTATTCATTCTTCAGCATCCTTCAGCCGAGCTGAATCCTTTCAGCTCCGTTGTCTCTTTTTGTCGCCTACAACACAATGCTTGAAGACGTATGTCTTCAATCGGTGCGTCCTACCAGTTATGACGTACGGTGCTGAAACGTGGACTCTTACGCCACCTGATAAATATTATAATTTTAAAGTCTCTCAACGAGCTATGCTAGTATGCTCTGAGTTTCTTTCTGGGATAAGATCCGCAATGAAGAAATTCGTCATAGAACTAAACTCGCCAACAGAGCTCATAAATCAGCACGCTAAAGTAACAATAGGCAGGTTTTAATATTTGCCTCAAGACGTTCGCCTACTTTTTTTTTTTATGTACGAAGGCGGCAGACGAGCATACAGTCCACCTGATGGTAAGTGGATACTGTCGCCCATAGACATCCGCGATACATGCCAACATTAGTCCAAAATGAGAAACGTTGGCATGCCCCCGGATACGCTGCCTACCTTTGGAGATGTAGGAATAGATTTGGAGAAAGGGTTGAGAAAATGGGGAGGGATAGGATGGGATTGGAATGGGCTCTGGCACATCTCACTCACTACCGAAACCGTTAAAATAGATTGGGCGTAAATAAATAGTAATTAAATGCTCCGTTTGTCTGCCTGTATGCAGACGTCCCCGATAAACCATAACTACCCATGGCAATGAGAATACTGTTGGAATAAACTCAACCTACCCGCTGTAAAATACGTCATTCTTATGCCACTATAGGCACAGTGTCAACGCAACATAAACACTTTAACGTACACTCGTCTCTCAACAACGTCACCGCAGACCCTGACCAGGCCACGAGCTAAATCTGTCGCGACAATGGGAATATTGTTCGAATGAACTCGATTTATTCTCACTTAGTGGATGCGCAATACGCTGCTCTTATGCCACTATTGTCTCAATTTCACTACAACGTAAATCACCATTAACTTTGTTAGCATAAACTCGAAATCAATGTGGCAGATAAATGTCTCCCTTTTTATATAGAAAAAAGGCGACAGACGAGCAAACAGTCCACCGATTGGTAAATTGGGATCTAATGTGGCCAAATAACAAAAAAAAATTGAAAAATATGCTAAAATTTTAAAACTTAATCGCAATATGTCTATATCCCTAAACTTCTAAGTAGCAAAACGACTAGATATTGAAATGACTTAGTAACAAAATGATTAGATAGCAAAATTACTAATTTGTATTTTGCTTTTGATGAGTAAGCCGTGTGGTGTCGGCCAGCTATAGGATAGCACCACCACTCCATCTCTTCCTGTGGGTGTCGTGAAAGGCGACTATGGGATAAGCGGCTGCCACAAGCCATGAGGAACCACATCACCTATAAAACAGTGGACTCGCTAACCCGCTTGGCTATTGTCCCGTTTTGAGGCCTTACATCCCATGTCCAGCAGTGGATAATGAAAGGGTTGCATTGCATTAGCATTGCATTTGGGTGAGTACATTCTTATACATTACCTTATAAACAAATTAAGCAAATAAAAGTAATGCAACTCTCACCTATTGATATCTGCCATACATATCAACATTAGTTAAGACTGACAAACGATGGCACCCTTCCGAATGCTTTCGTGAAGAATCTCATGCCGTAGCACTCGTTACAATACAGAAACACCTCGTGAGGCTATTCGTTTCACAACCTATAGCTTCGCGGTATAAAACGACTTTTAGACCGTCAATACGAAAATGGAGTTGAGTATGTATACCTCGAGTTTAGAATACTTATAAGCTATCGCGTTAACTCTCTTTAAAAATTATAAAATTATGATTGTAACTTACTCCCAAGTCTCGACTAGACGTCATCATAGACCCTGGACTGGGCCACGGGCTAAATCTGTCACGACAATGGGACTATTGTTTAAATGAACTTGATTTATTGGACTTTTGGACTGTACCTACTGTCTCGCGCAAAAATAAACGAAGCGTAAAAAGCGAAGCGTAAACGTGTCGGTTTGCTTTAAATGTTTAACTAGCATGCATAAACATTGTCTACCAAAATACGCTAAACTGACAGTAGTGGTGACAATAGCTTTACTTGTAGCTAAAAAAAATAAAAAATATAATGTAAAACTTTAAGATAAGATCGGAAGAAAAGGTAAATTTCAATATTTTCCGTAGGCACATTAAAAAAGTGTTTAGGCAAAGCTGTCCATATTGTTTACATGAAGTGTTAAATAAAAAAGGCTTGTATTTAAACGGGCAGCAAGAAAATACAAAATAAGTGTTGCCTATTTTGTATAACGAGCAACAAAACAAATTAATTCTGAACAATTGAAATAAATAATTGTAAATTATTAAGAATGTAAAGAGCAGTGGTAGCGGTGATGATCGTGAGTTCAAATCCTCGGCCCGTACCACTAAGTTTCTACTTGCATACGGATTTTTAAAAATTGTTACTAGCTTGACGGTGAGAGAAAACATTGTATCCACAAATCCGCACTGGCCCCGCGTGGTGGATTACGGAACGAAACCTCCAGTGACTTACTAGGGGAGGCCTGTGCCCTGCAGTGAGACTCTATAGGCTGATACACAAGAATGTAAAGACAATGTCAACGGAGTCCCGCTTCGTATGATTCCTATGCGCTTATTGTCACCAGGGAATCTAAAGCTAATCTAGGTTTAGATTCTCTTTAAATTTTCTGCTACTTTCAGTAATTTTGCTGTTCATTTGATTATTTCCCAATAAAAATAACTTCCCTCTTAACACTCAGTTTGTATAATAAGGACCCCTTCTTGCACACTACAACCGAACAGCCGCTGGGTGCACTCGACTAGTCTCGTTATCCTTCTGTCATAGAAAACTATCTTGAAATGTAGTGCATTCTCCATTTTTTTCTATTCCCCAATGTACATACGTGTTTCGGTTCTGAGTAACATGACACACTGCGCCCATTCCTGTCCCATCCTATCCTACCTTATCTCTCCATATTTTCCCAACCCTTGGCCCTGATATCGTTTGTCATTGTGGGCTGAAGTTGGCATAGCTACAGTATCCACTTACCACCAGATGGACTGAATACTCGTCTATCGCCTTCTTACTATAAAGTAAAAGGAAATTCAATGTTTTTATTTTCATTTAAGCCTGTATATTAGCGTTAAAATTTATTTTTTGAGTTTTTGTATAAATCTTATGTGCACCGTCCAATTTCGGAACTACTAAAACAATTTGGCATATTAACTCAACGGATACATATATATGTACATAGCTTAAATGTAAATTTAACATACACAAATTAATGGTAAATGGTTTACCATTTAACTTGTGTACTCACATGCCCTACTAAAACTAAACTAAATGGGATTAAGCCACTTCAGTCGGAAGGTCTATTTCCAAGTAAGACATACTCCGTAAATAGGATTAGCACCACTTTCCTCTTTGGACGTACCGATTTAATCTGATTTCCCGTAACCTCACTAATAAGCAAAGTTGATGGATGGACGTCTGACGTTATTGTATTAATCTAATTAATACTTAATGTACGTACTCAGTCCGTGTATTAAATTACAAGCTGCTTTAGCCTAGCCACATAACTTGAACTTAAATGAGTTCTTTTTTCTGTTCATATATGGCAATGGTGCAATTAGCACATTCCGCCAGTGTCGAGTTTTCTTCGTAATAAACAATTCCATAGTCTAAAACGTATTCTGTTTATGTTCAGTCCCGTCGGAGTAAGTCAGGAGTCGCTCGGTAAAGCGATAGTAGGTTTACTGAGGACTGAAGAGGACTCATTGGATGCACACGAAAAACGCAGTCCTATGCTTTTATTTGATTATCACAAACATTACGCACAAAAACACTTTGAAGTTTAATAAACTATCATACTATTAACCTACAAACATAGTACCTATACATTTTTTTATAATACATGACTACTATGATATATATTATAGTTTTTCTGTAAACTGAAATTGTAATTTGTTAGAATTTCTTGTACTTAAAAACCAATTATTTAATTATCTTGTGTGTCGTTTTATAACAAATAAACTTTACAATCATTCATTCAATCAAACAAACACTCCACGTTCTCGCCAAAAAGTCTTAAATGAGACAGGGGAGCTCATATGGTCGACCAGTCGAACACGAGAACTTTTATGGTGAATTGAACTTACCACCCTCCACTTCTGTCCGCCAGGGCCAACACCGCAAACGCCACCGATAACTACCCATTACTATTTCACCGACATCATGGCGGCAGACGAGCATACAGTCCACCTGGTGGTAAGTAGACACTGTCACCCATGGACATCGGCGCTACATACCAACCTCAGTCCTGAATTTATACTATGACGCCATCCCCCATCATCCCAATCCTCTGATTGTCTCCTCCCTCACCTACACACCGGACAGGAGTGCCCCTCCCCGCCATCGTCGGCCGAGGCACATCCTGGACGATCCCGACGACCCAATCACCGCTGCCAATGCGGTTCTCACCCTGCACTCAGACACTGCACACAGACACCGTCCCCGCCGGCGGAGACGTGGACGTCCCCCCCGATACACCGTTAACACACACCGGCCCTCAGCCAACATGTTCACAAGGTACAAACACGTGCCTGGGCGCTTCTCGCCGACTCGCGATCCCGCGGTATCCCCCCAATGCAACGCCCTAAGCCGAGGTCCGTTCCTTCCGCCGGTTTACCGGCGGGGGAGCCCTTAGGCTCGTTGCAACACACACTTTTGCTCCTGGCTGAGCGCCTTCTGCGCTCGCCCTAATATAAACAAGTCCGGTGACTCTTGAAAGGCCATCAGGGCCACAAGAACTAGACATACACGATGTTGAGGCAATCAGATTTTTTAGTCGGTAGGAGTCCGACACTACCTGGTACCACCTAGGCTGGCCCAGCCAGTCTAGATGGTACCAGGTGTCCCATGCAGGATTTTTCCTGATTGTCTCTCCTAACAAAAAAACAAAAAAAAAAGTCCTGAATTTATCATTCAGGACAGAGCTTGGCACATACCCGAAAGAGATAGCTATCTTTGGAGATGTAAGAATGGATTTGGAGAAAACGTTGGGAAAATGAGGACAGATAGAATGGAGTGGACGGGCTCTGGCAATCTCACTCACTACCAAAACACGTACGGTGAATAGGATAAAGTGGGAAATGCAGTACATTTCAAGGTAGACTTCTGTAAGACTAAGGTAAAATACAATTAGGTAATTTATGTCACGTCACACACAGTTTTCAACAGTCTGATCCTAAATATTTTTTGTGCTTTATTATGCTTCTACCCGGCCGAAGCTGGGGTGAATTATTACCTATAAAACTTTAACGCGATTCTCAGATAACGAGACATTTGTTCATACAACAACAGACTTTGTTTATAAACAAGTGGAAATGCAATAAAACTGCATTATATCTGGGCGCACGTGGTGAAAGCTATTCTGAGTTAACAATAACGTAGCGGTTACATGTTTAGTCTGAGCACGCATATTTGGGTTAAACATAGCGTTAAAGTGATAAATGACAGCTTTTCTACGTCACGCGTATTTACCAGAACGTGTTTGACTTCAAAGATCCTAAGAACACTTTTAATTTCCCCGCGGCTTTGTCCGCTTCAAACCAATCGTTGTTGTTTGACATTTTTATGACCATTTTATATTTAACCCATACCAATCGTTGTATAGAGAAGGAAAAAAACTATTATATTTTTTTTTTTTTTTTTTTCGGAAGGACTAAATTCTTGTGGCCCTATTGGCTTTTCAAGAGTCACCGGACATGAACTATTATATAAAAGACTATGTATTATATTATATAAAATGATACTTTGATAATTAGCGACTAGCTTCACGAGCAAATTCAGCAGATCCACCAATCACAGCTACGCAGCATAAACAGGTAAGTGAGATAATGCAAACAATCATTCACGTAGATCACCGTAATGTAAACACAATTCGATTAAAAGTACCGCGTTTATTATTACCTTCCAGAATAATTAAGGTACGCGCAGTGAAATATCACAAAAGGAATTGCCCCACGGATGCTCCAGCCGGAAACAGACGTTCTATATGTAGATAGACAGATAGAATATTCATAAAATTGTATTATGTGCGACAAAAATATAAAACAATGTTTAAAGAAAATAATACCACCGGGCGGATTTATCGTTTATATTGTAACTATGGTAACCATTGTTTCCGCTCAATAAAGATTTTATTTATTATATTGTATTATAAAAACTCTTCCAGACAACTTTTACAATGGGAGTTGCGTTGCGACAGAGATAAAAGAGGCTATAATAAAAAAAAGTCTAAAAATATTATAACCTTATACGAGTGTAAATAATGTAGTGAAATTGGCCAAATTGTTTAAATCATTCTCATTGTTTAATCAAATGATCACCAATCCATTTTGTTATCAATATTGGAAGCTGTTTATTTGTACAGTAATTCATACTCCTATGTGAATTGCGTTCCATTATTTGCTATTATTATAAATCACAAGACAACAGAAAAATAGGTAGATACTCGTAAATCACAAATCAAATTCTTTATTCAACAATTGTGTACGTACCTATATAAATTAGTGGTTATTATAATAAGAAACAAACTTTTCTGTAATTATGGGAATGCAAACGTGGTGACACGTTTCCATGTCAACAAAATCTTGAAAAAGCAAAATTGAGCCCCAGATTACTTAAAAGGAATTTGTCAAAGGAACCGTAATCGTAACCAGCCCTGTCATCGTCCACTCCTGGACATGGGCCTCCCCATGCACTTAGTCCAGGGCATGAGGGATGCATGGCCTTAAAACGCCACGGTGGCCCAGCGGGTTAACGAATCCACTCTTTTAAGAGTTGGTGTAGTTCCTCAGGGCATAATGAAGCGACTTTGTTATCCCTTAGTCGCCTTAGGTAAACGTAGGGTGGTGACTTCGTTATAAATCCGGCCGACAACGCCCGGCCGAGGCAAATTAACGCTCAAATTTGTTTCTTCAAATAAATGCACACAGCATCAGCACGTTTAAAACAGCCAATTTAAAAGCGGTCAAACAAGGAACTATACTAAACTGTAATACCTGACTACAGCATTTTCTCGGGCAGGATACCAAATGGTAAATGTGGCTCACCGGTGTCAGCGGGGTCGGGATGCTCGTCGTCCTGAGCATGCTCAGCTTTCTGCGTTGCTCCGCAGAAAGCGATGCCCGGCGACTCCTGGCAATTCCATAGCCACTCACGTCAGGTATCTCCACACTACAGCTCCGCAAGAGAGATGGGCGGAACATCGTGGCGAGGATGTTATATGACTGAGCGATAGTTTCGTTTGTTAGAGTATGATTGAGCGTTTATTTACTATTTTTTATGTTGTAATTTTAACAGATTTAGAAGTTGTTAGTTAGCACACTGATTTATTAAGCCAATTAATAACTGTATGAAACGCAAATATAAACTTGTAATAGTAGGTACAATTACCGCTTTAATTACAATTGACTTAAGACAAAATCGATTGTTTTACTCTAAAATGTAATATTAATTGCAAGATAAATACGAAAAATTCTATTGTTTTGTCTCGCTGGACAAGAAATAGAAATTTTAACAGTCAGTTAATTGACTGAGTCTTTATTTCCTGTTGTTATTTTAGACTGAGTGTGTGCAATTATAATTATATGCTTAGGAATAATATAAATGGGGATAATTATAGGAAAAATAATAAATTAATTTGAGTCCTTTAAAAATTCATAAGGGTGAATGTTTTATTGAATAAGCATTTGAATACTTTGGAATTGTATTGTTTGGATCTAGTCTCGATTTGGGGTTCTGTGAACCTAGTGGATTTCATCCGCAGTAAGACGCGAATCTGTGCATTCACCGCTAAAAAAAACCCTTTGTTTTTTAGCTCGCTTCAGAGATCTCGATCTCGATACCTATACCTCAGACCTCAGATCTCGGAAAGTATCGGAAGGGATCCTTGGTGTCGACATTTCCAGCAAAGTCGAATTTAGGGGTCATCTGGAAAATAAGGCCAAAATGGCCTCCAAAAAGCTCGGTGTGCTGAACAGAGCGAAGCGGTACTTCACCCCTGGGCAACGCACCGAAATACCAATTGGACCTATTTGACTCCATCCAACGACGTGCTGTTCGTATTGTCGACGATCCCACTGTCACGGTAGGTTTAGAACCCCTCAGCATTCGGAGAGACGTTGCGTCTCTCTGTGTTCTACCGCCTCTACAATGGGAAATGCTTTGTACAAAAAAAAACTTAATACAAGAAGATTTGTACGAAGTGAGATAAAATATACTAGATAAAAAATTAGAAGATCGATCAACATTTTTTTTTAGTAAATATTTACTAGTAAATGAAGTATTTGCTATGTTCAAAATAGACATAAGAAAGTATTTGGAAAGGAAGCATACAATGGGCAAGAAATAATTTATGTAAGGTGAAAATTAAGAAAAATGATTCATTTATAATGGTATGAGATTAATTTAATTAGTAGTTAATAACGAATGGGGTTTAAATATCAGATAAACGAAAAAAGACGATTAATTTGAAACAAACAAATATGCGAAGCAAAACGAAATTTTGAAAACATTTAACGCAATCACCTTTTCCTTTCCATATTTTTATACACACAAAAAACAATTTAATTTATACACATCACTGACACAAATTGTTATTGAAAGTAATTGGCTTTACAAAACTTAGACTTGGACGAGAGTTAGAGCGCGCGAACGTGTCAACCCAACTACACACGTTTTTAAGACGCCAGAAGCACGTTTTGTTCTGGCTAGAAGGCGCGAACTGAATATTTCAGTATCAGAGAAAGGTCTACGTGTAAACGTTGACCGGTCGCCAGCGTATTGCACAATTATCTATCTGACATTTAAAATAGGATCAGACTGTGCGTAGCATAGGCCGAGAGTTGAGTGACAGTATACACTTTAATTTATTTGTAAACATTTCTTATAAATAACATTTGAAGTTTAAAGAGCACTTGAACCGCTTTATACGAGTGGGATTTTCTTATTTATTTTTAGTTCTGATTGGATATATTGATGAAAGAAAAATATTTTCCGTAATAAATTAGTAATAATATTTCAGTAAATTATTGTAAAAAAGTAGCAGGAAGATATTAACTCTTTGAGAGAATGCCGAATTTGAAGCTTGAATTTAAGAGGCGTTTTTTATATTTTCGCATAAAAATATAAAAAAATAAAAATATCCTTTACTAAAATCTATCATGGTTTCAGAGTAAATGAGAAAACATTACATGGATGATAATGTCGTCGAGGTATGCTTATTAGTACAAATATCAAACCGCATAGAGAACCAAAATAAGAGAACGATAAATATAAAAATTAGTCGAAAACTACAAGAAGTCGTTAAAACAAATGTAGATACACAAAATATTTAACGAACGTGGCTATTTTAATTTAAATTTTTAAGGTGCCTTTGAAGCGACTTTTTTTTTTAAAACATTTTATATCTTTACATTCAATCTTTACTATTTCATGTAACCTATGGAGTTCGCATTAGCATAAAAATAAATTTTGAAAAATTTCGCTAGTACCAAAACACAATTTAATAAATTTTAATAATCATAATCATTGTCCAATAATTCGATAAAGTATCAGCAGCAGAATATTCGTAAATTTCACTGAGAGAGGGCGCAGATATTCTCATACACAGTGGACGTAGAGTGGACGTCCATATTCTACTCTATAAAAAAATATATTCTAAAAAAATATATTATTGCAATTGAAGTTTAAGGCAAAATGTATGTAATTGTTGAAATGTAAAATATTTATTTATTTTACATGACGCCCAAGTCACGACTTTAAAGAGATAGTTTTCGAACACTTTCCATTGTCCATCTCCCGCACTGCAATTAGTTTGTTGACACCGATTTGTCCACTATATTAATGTGTGGTTCTCTAAAACTGGAGTCGTTTATTTTAATGAATGGTTTGGCGAGATTTTCCCACTTTTTAAACGTTTCTACTTACATTGTCTACACAAACAAGTGACAAGGTCAATGGAAAGTAAATATAGCCCTTGTACAATATTATAGCTAATGGTAACCACGTGCGTTCACGTTACATTTTTAAGTATTTTTAGTGTCTACTTAATATATGAACGACAACGACTGTCTCATAATTTTGGAAACTGCTCCGAGATTTCTTGCGGCTTTTGCTATTCTGTGTTATTCCGAATGATTTTAGTAGAGTATATGTTTTATCAAAAAACTGTATTACGCATAGACTTATCTATTATTTGATCTGTGGTATTACGAATATAGAAAACGAGGAACCATAATTGAACCGTAAAGGAGCGATTAATCTCTAATAAACAAAATAAATTACAATATTAATGATTACCGCTCTTTACACATCGGGTAGCGATGAATTAAGGCATTGCGATAAGTCTTATTCTAATGCTTTTTAGCCTAAAAATACTTGAGATACGGTTTGCTGGTTCGGCGAGATTCGACCGACTTCAACAAACATTACTTTGCCAAAAGAAATGTGTTCGTGCAATACCTGGAGTATCACTATTAAATTTCTGCATACCATTACTCAAAAAATATACTATTGTTGTATATTTTTGAGGTAACTTCATTTTCAAAAGGACACGATATACGAGTACACCACATAAACATTAGACAACCAGACAGATTAGTCGTAGAAAGGGTGTAGGTATAAAACTAGATTTCTCCACAAAAATTGCTATGCCACTTATATTATAAAGGTACCTATATAACGCGCTACCTACCAGGAAAAACATTTAAAAGTAATTTACAGATTAAAATATCACAATGTGAATTCATCATAACATTTTAATCTGGAATTATTTTGATATATGACATAATATTTGACATAATTTTTTTTTTTTATATATATACTAGTGGGCGGACGAGCAAGCGGTCCCACGTGGTGGTAAGTGTTACCGCCGCCCGTGGACACCTGCAACACCAGGGGGTATGCGGGCGCGCCGCCGACCTTGCAAAATCCTATTCACTGCTCTCTTGAAGAACCCCATATCTGACATTCCTATAATGCATAAGTTTGAAGAAACAGTTTTGTTTAAGTTTGATGAAAAAATTTTGCCTGCTATTAAGGCAGAACATATTAGTCTTTGGACAATGTATTTAACTTTAACGTATTGTTTTGCCTGTGATCTGACATATAAATAATTTAAATTTGAGAAATAAATATAATATATATATAATAGTCACTTCTAAAAGAATTTTACAGCTCAATAGAAGGGCATAATTCTTCAAGACTGTTAAGTGCATAAGTATTTAACTGCAACAGCAGCTGGTTGTCGTTTCTTTTAAGCTAAACACTTACCGGTAAGTAATAGGCTACCTAATTACTATCTAATATAATTCATCTAATCTGAACTAAATCTAAACCTATTCATAAGGTGGAACATCCATTTATCCATTTCATCTAAGTATCTATCAACGGTCCACATCAAGCATGGGTTGTATTGTATCCTGCATAGGATCCAAGTTCCACGTGAATTCAAAGACTTACAAAAAAGCAAACGCATACTACCTAAAACAGGATCGAACCAAAGAAAGATCTTTGCTTAGCAGATAGAAGTACCTACATCGATTGTGGTTTGTAATAGTTAAAAATTTAATTTAGCAAGTTGATTTCACCCAAATGCGGAAATGATTTCGTAAAACAAAAGATATTTATAAACATAAATCATAATTTATGGGGATTATTTGAATTAAAAAAAAAACTTACCCTCTCAATACATAGTCTGTGACGCCGAAAAAAGTCCGATATACCGCACAAATACATTTCTAACACAATTTTATAATAAATAATATAGCAAGATATAAAATAATTTTAAATAAGCAATTTATACCAACACTTCACTTTTTGAAAACCGGCGTATTTATTTATCACTGTTTTCCAGTTTTCCCTTATTTAATCAATTTTAAAAACGTTACTTTTTTAATTAAAATTCAATAACTCTTTAATATTCCTTGAAATCTTGTACAAAAGTACAAGAAACGAAACCACAAATTATTGTTTTCTGTTCGTATTAATGTTTACAACTGAGCAGTTTCGATAGACTAAATATTGTAATAACAATTAGATAAAAAAATATAATTACTTAGTGTAGATAAAAATTAAAAACTGCCTGATAGAGGGTACAGTACAAAACGCGGTGACATTGTGAGAGACGACACAACACTTGTTTATTTCTATGTGTAAAGAATAATTGCTTCAAATGTACAGTGTGTTTGAAAATAATTTGTCATGAAGTCACAGAAGCTTCACTTGAAAGGTAGCAACGCATTTTGGGAATGAGTGCCAGTTGCCTGAACACGTTTATTATCCCAATCTATCTTATGCCGTTCCCCTCATTGACATTGATCTGCGGCCATACTGTCGTATGTGTTCGTTTGTGTCGTATTGTAACTTACTTTAAAATAAAATCTGCGGCCATACTGTCGTATGTGTTACAATGACTCATTGTAACACATACGACAGTATGACCACAGATTTTATTTTAAAGCAAGTTACTCGGGATCCTATGTAACCTGTAGGCTATTTTAAAACAACAGACACTCCAAAAATGCTTTGTCGACTTAGTGCGACTGGGCTTTTAATGAACGTGGCTAATGAAAAAAGGAACTAATTGCCGCCATCCTGAAACGTTAGTCTATTGACAAATTGTCGTAGTGAATGTCGTCAACACAACTATGGACATATTTTTTTTATTATTCAAATCCTGCTTTTTAATAAATTTGTAGTAAATTAAACATCACTAATATTTTCTTAAATAACCCCCTATTCACTCAAAATACACATAATAAAGTGTACCAAACCAAACATTTGGTTAGTCCTACTTATAGTGGTCTACTTATAGGCTATAGGCCATCTATGGTCTGAAAATTTTATTAATCAACTATTGTTAACCCTTACCTAACTAATGCACAAACGTATCGATAGCATGTTATCCTTCGTATTTGGCGACATCTAGTGGTGAACTGCTTAAACTATTATCTATTTTAACTATGGTTAACCCAATCAATGTAAATATAACTTGACACCGTCTACTACGTTTTCCGATATAGCAGATGTATTTAATCTGGCAACTTCGTAGTCGATTGTCATTAAAATCCTTCGTTCATTAAAATCCCGGGCGGACCTCAAGTATCCCACCAATGCACATTTTAAGACACCCTATAATGTAAATATGTACCTACTAGTAGTTAGTTAAAACCGCCTCAATCTTGCGGTGACCAAACGCTTTAATTGTTTTCAATTTCTGGGTGCATGTTGTCTGTACATTTGTACATACATATTTGTACAAGTTCATAGTCGTATACGGACTATGATAGTGCTATTGATTATTGGCAGTTTACGACATGTATCATTTATTACCATTGTCAATAATACTGTCCTCTGTAAAGAAAAACCCAAGTGAATTTTGACTAAATTCGAGAAAAATGCAAACATTTTTTAACCATTTTTTTTTTATTTTAACCAGTTTTGAATAGGGGAATTGTGCTTAAGATGACATACTTTTTGTTTTGAGGCAAATATTTGAAAATTCAAAGGTTATAAAAAATAAATGTAAGGCTACACATTTAAAACGTTTATTTACGACGCACGAAAATTAATCTTGACGCTATAGAAAACTTAATAATTGAAATAAAATAAAAAAACACCAATCATGTCCATGTGGGTAAGATGACACACGTCAGTCTAAGTTGACATACCTAATTATCGGTGTACATTTCACTTTTGAAAACCTTAGTTCTTGGTGCAACGCCAGCACATAGTGTAACACCATCGCTTACATAATTGGCAGCATACCCAATGCTCTCCTGGCTTCCATTTGCTATATAATTCGTTACAATAAAGGCATGCAGCATCGGAGTCATCAACATCATCAGCGTCCTGATTAAAATCTTCCATAGATCCGGCCATCTGAGTCATCCTGAAGGATAGTACGCTTCACCTGCTTTCGAGCTCTAACGCTCTTGCGATTTTCCTTCTCTTTTTTATTTTGGACTTGGGCTTTAACTTCGTCCATAAAAGGAGTGCCTGTCAGAACCCGAGAGCCAGTGATTTTCCTCTTCGTGCTTCTTGCTTGCCCCGTAGACATTGATTTCGGAAATGGAGAAATTTCTATTTGGTATCTCCTGGGTGGTAGACTATCCAGCAATGACTTGGCAATCACGCTGAACTGGACCGACTGATGTAGGATTTTTAGTGCTCTTTGAGAAAGAAGGTCCACCAGCGATTTGGCTAGCACGCTGAACTAGATCGACTGTTGCAGGATCTATCGTATCAATCAAACAATAACAATGTTAACTATCAAATAAATACTATAAGAAAACTTAAATAATAAAATCTACTCAAACAAAGACTTAAAACTATTGTCGCATCGGTCGTCCCGAACAAAAATAAAACAGGATTTTAAAGTATTCATAAACGCAAGAACTTCAGGGTAAGATGACATACTATGTCATCTTAAGCCGACCGTTGCTATGTCATCTTACCCTACGAGGTAAAAAATATTTGCCACCTTTTGCGACTTAAGAACTTTAAAGTTACTTTAATTATTCTTCAATATTCATAACCCATATTAACCACAGTTCATATCAAAGTAGTCAAACACAACTAAAATCTTACCTGAACATATTTATTGGCACAAACACTTTCAACAAAATAATATTTTCGAGTGTCGAAATCAAAACAATCCACACCACATCCAAACAACGCAAGCGGTCGCTCACAAAAGTTTTGAGTGGTGACGCTATCTGTGAGCCGATGTGTGATCGTCGTTTAGGCGTTTCTGGCGCGTATATTTGAACGGATATAGGCACTATGTCATCTTACCTGAGTATGTCATCTTAAGCACAATTCCCCTAAAACAAAAAGTATAAATAACCATTATCAATTCTCTTTGTTCATTTTTACTTTTCCAATATAATGTTACTTACGCTTTCATTATAAATGTTAACAATGCCTTTTCTTTTCAAGGGGGCACAATAACCAAATGTTAAATGCTAGGTTACTTCGCTTACCTTTCTAGTGTTATCTATGCCTGCGAGATAAGCGGGCATACAAACAGAGGGACAAAAAGAATTGTATTTTTCAATTTGAAGTCCGTTAAAACGTAAATGGTTCACCCTAGGAAATACTAAAGTAATTGATTGTAGTTTAACTTCATGTGACTTATTTGACAACTAGAGAAGAATCACCGTCAAATCTAACCTAAACGTTCTTATATCGTCCACTGCCGGACATGGGCTGGCAATGAACTCTTATGCTCATTGCCTTTTGCATGAGGGATGTATGACCATGCTGACCAAGCGGGTAGGCGACCCCCCTCTTTTACTAAAAGTGGCTTAGTTCCTCGGAGCTTGTGGTAGCGACTTTCTTATCCCATAATCGCCCTTTACGACACCCCCGGCAAGAAATGAGGTGGTGCTATTTTACGACACTCCCGGGAAGAAATGAGGTGGTACTATTTTACGACACTTCCGGGAAGAAATGGGGTGGTGCTGTTTTACGACACTCCCGGGAAGAAATTAGGTGGTGCTATTTTAAAGCCGGCCGACACGACGGCCAGAGAAAACAAACGCATATTAAAAAGCCAGTGGACGATAGTAATCATCCAGCGTTCTTCCACTGCTGGATATAAGCCTCTCCCAGAGCTCGCTACAAGACACGATCTTTCTCTCTTCTCATTTAGCCACAACCGGTAAACTTCTACAAGTCGTGGGTCCACGTAGGCGGAGAACGTCCCACACGTCGAGGACTCCTCGGATAGAGGCTACGTGTGGGAGACGAGATGTCGATCTTGCGACAGATATATCTTGTCCATTGCCACTGCAGTATGCTGATTCGAACGAGAGTTCTTTGGCGAATCTCTTCGTTTCGGATCTGTCCCGTACACGAATAGGTACATAGAATCTAAAGTTGTTTAACATGCTTTGTTTTTTATAGTTATCTTCATTTATGTTTTACCATATAAGATTTTTTTCTATATTAGTAGGTATGTATGTATGTATGTAGGTATGTATGTATGTAGGTATGTATATTCCCTCGTAATTATAATGCTCCTTATTGTGATCAGAACTTCTAGATAATTAAAAGATCAATCAGTGAGAAATTCTTATTTATTCGAAACGTCTTGCTTGTAGTTTAAATAGAGATAGACACTGTGAAAAAGAATGGGACAAGTGGTGCCACCTAGCGTCATAAAATTTTAAACCTCAACACTTGAACCACTGATCATATTTTGACAATTGAGGTGTCGTCGAATTCGTCTGGATGTTCCGCGTAACATAGGCTATTATATGGCAGGTATTTACATCCAATATGGCGGTTATGAAACATAAAAATAAGCGTAGCAAAAAATGCAGATAAATGTATAGTTTAGTATTGAATGAAAGGTTTTCATAGGCACATTCCAAAAATATATAATTTATATACATAAAAATGTGCCATTCCGCCATAAAAATTATTAAAATACCCATCCTAGCGTAACATAAAAAAAAAATTACAACGAGCACAATAATTTTAGCTACGAGTTTTCCGGGATTTAGAGAATTAAATATCTATGGTATAGAAAAAAAACAGTTTAAAGTCCGACTACACAAATTTTTCAAAAAAGTTATGGGTTCTTTAGGAGGCCTTTTACATATGGCGTAGTCGCTCGTTTACAAATTTAAATAGCCTACACCATATTATATAAAAGGCCACCTCCTAAAGAACTTAAAATTTATTCGAAACCTGCTTAGTCGGGTTTTAGTTCTTAAACTTATTTTTTTTACACAATCATGAAAAACTGCCTTGTTCCTAACTGAAGTTTTAACACAAGTCGTACAATGAAAGGAAAATATTAATTATAACTTTTCGTAAGTATGTATATTAGGTATAATTAACTAGTGAAATTAGGTAATTAGAAAAACTAGACAAACTTTTATCGCCTTCCTCATAAAAGGATTCCTTTACTGACTGATTACGCCAATAGGAAATATTTATTTATTCCTTTGTAAATAATCGTAGGACCCCTTGGCCGTCGTCTAACAGTGACATTTTGACCGCCCGCACGCGCCGTTCAATTATATAAATTAGCCGGAAACCTACTCTTTCCGCCGATTCTGGACGTTGTCGGAAGTGCCTCCGAAAATACCTGGCTACGAGTAGTTGTTGATGAAGTGATCACGGATGCCAAGCGCATCCTGGAAGCAGCATCACCACGCAGATCAAGCTGGCCAGAGGCGCAACGGGTACCGACAACGGCGCCCACCCGATACGCAGATAGGTAACAAGCCATCAGATTAATTATTTCTATTGATTTGCAACGTGTATTGATATCTACCCGTAATCCCATTTCCCATAAAACCAACCAGCGAACCCCGAGTGGCGGCCGAGAAAAAAAACATCAGGCACAGCCACACCATTGAAAATTAGAATTTTAAACTCGTTAGAAAATGATAAAGAATTTAGAGCAGTGGATAATTTTTTATATCAATAGCAAGGGATCGACATATAAAAAAAAATACAAAAGCTAAATATCTCTCCTGAATTTTCTTCTTGTGCCCTCAATTTCCTTTTCTTGATATTCATCGATAATCTTTGAACAGTAAGCATTCACCGAGCCTGTGAGCTCGTCGCCGGGTTTAGACGTCACAACTATCAGGAAGTTGTCATAGCCGACTCCTCCGCGCAGTAGAATTGGGATGCCGTTCGTAGTTTCTACTGCTATGTGACTTATCTGAAATGTATCAAAGCTGCTTTTCAAAATTAACCTCGCCAATGAACCTTTGAGACTTTTTTATGGAAGGAAGGCGTCAGACAGGCATATGGGTCAGCTAGTGGTAAATGGATACTATCGCGCAAAGACATCCACGATACACGCCAACATCACTCCAGAATGGCAAACGTTGGCACGCCACCGGATGCGGTGCCGGTAGGCATGTATATGAAGAAAGGATTGAGAAAATAAAAAAGACCTGAGTCTTAAAAGCTTGTAAACTTAAAAGCTTCAAGTTAAGGCTCAAATCTAAAATTGTTAAATTGAATTGTTTAACGCAAGAGTTCTGACGCTGACATTAGCTCTCACAGAAGACTACAGTAAAATGTAGGTATTGCATTTCACACTTTATTCTATTCCCCCACTATACGAGTATGAACGTGTTTCGTTAGTGAGTAAGATATGCCAGAGCTCTTCATTTTCTCAATCGCTTCTTCAAACCCATTCCTAAATCTTCAAAGGTAGGCAGCGAATCCGGGAGTTATCACTCTGGACTGATGTTGGCATATACCGGGGGTGTCCACGGGCGATAGTATTTGCTTACTTGTGGACTGTATGCACGTCTAGCACATTCTTTTTATAAAAAAACTTGGGCCTCGAGCATTGAGCAATTATTTTGGCAACATTAAATACCGTCACACCCTATCATCACGTCATTTGTTGGTGCCTCAACATATCGTACACAGTCAGTAATAAGTCTAGAGTTTAAACCTTTAAATCTAGACCTTAGGTCGGTACTATAAGCGCATTAAACCAAATGCTAATAAACAATAACTGGTTTACGAACGCAAAAAAATATAATTGTGGGAACCTCAGATATTGTAGTGACATGGATAACACAAGCTGTCAGTCTCTGTGTCCGAAGTTGGCGCTAAAGCTCTACTTCTCGCGCTGCTCGTCGTTGTTAATTGGCATCAATCGTGCCACTAATGCGTACTCAAAGTCGGTCTATGTTCTCGACGTCACAACAGCGCGAAGTGTTTCCTTTCTTCGCGTTTTTTGTCCATATCTTCCACAACAAAAAGGTTCGACAACACTCAAAAATACTTATTTATAAAGTGTATAAACAAGTACGAAAGAAATCAGTTACGGCGCGTATAGACATCACGAGGCATGCGCCGCGAATGGTTCGCCACACATGCTTCAGGCTGTGTGGACGTGGGTGCTCATTGTGATGATTCGCTGCATACGCACGCTGCGAACAGATTCACGCCCTGCCTCAGATGCGAGCAGCGCGATTGTTTGCGTGCTCACCGTGAGCATGTGCCGTTCGGACGGATGCATTTTTGTACATCCCATGCCTCAGGCTGAGGCATGTGTGGCAAACCATTCGCGGCGTATGCCTCGTGATGTCTATACGCGCCTTTAGAAAACAGAAGAGTGCCTAATTGCGCTATAGTCAATTGTAAATATACATCAAAATTAGTGAACCGAGTCAAGGGAGGTATTTCCTTTCATCGGTGAGTGGGGGGTACCCAATTACCCATCACTCATATTTACCTACTTATCGCAGGTACAAATTGACACGCTTGGTATCCATACAATTTCCCGACATTGCGTTGTCTCTGTATACAAGGACGCTATATGAACACACAGTGACCAACACTTTGTTAATAAACAATAGTAGGTAGGTATTTACTTTGCATTTAACATATTCGCTATAAACAACTTTTTGTCCTTCGTCAATTCTGGCTGCAAAATTGAACATGTGATTGTAAACTCTATAATCTGCTTGTCTTTTTACGCCTTGATATAAATTTTTTTGTTGTCTAAGCGCCAATTTAGGCTTTGAGGTCGGGTAGGTTTGAGGATGTTCATTGTAGTTTTTGAATTCGATATAAGGTCGGTATTGTACACTGAAAACAAAAAATAAGGTCTATAATAATATATATTTTTGGGGTAAATATCTACCCTAGGTACAAGTTTCATTCCAAACTAACATAGGTACATACAAACTAACATTTTCCTACGTTTAAATTTAAGTAGCTGCTTATACTGTTTAAACAATGTATCTACTTAAGTTTAATATATCTGTTTTTTTTTTATATATAATAGAATGAAGATGGCAGACGAGAGGTCCATCCCATCTTAAATGGAAACTGTCGCCCTGCAACATTCTAGATACATGACAAAATCGTCACTCATCCGAATGCGCTGATTTGTATATGAAGGAATTTGGATAAAAGGTTGGGTAAATAACGAGGGATGGGATAGAATGAAATCAAAATTGGCTGTGGCATATCTCACTCGTGTATATAGGTAGTTTAAACTAATTTGTACGCAATGTATATACCTATAACTTACTGTCCAAAACGCCCTAAGTCATATTGATGCCCTGACCCAACTAAACGTTCCTCCCACCAAATGACGATTATAAAAAACTTCAAAAAGTAAAATGAATTCATATTTTCGGAAAGTCATAATATTTTGAAAAACTACAAAATCATGATTTCGTTTTAATGAAAATGGCCCGTGTGGTTTGTTGTACAGTACTTTATTACGCTGTGGTTTATTTACGATCGTTTTGTTATCGATACGCCTACGATTTTTAACCATATGGCAGTTATAACATTCGATTTCAAGGTATGTAAATAGCGTATAATGGTTATGTCATTTGAAAAAATAATTATGAAAATTTGCAGTGTTATGGCCAGAAACCAGGCGGGGGGGGGGGGTCTGCTGTGGGACGTTATCGGCTGCTGTGGGACATTATGAAATTTAATCCTAACACTTAGCTATCTTTTTTTGTCGGTATGATTAAATTCTTGTGGTCTTTTAATAGTCACCGGTCTTTTTTTAATAGTTTATAACAAGATACATAGAATCACTTTTCACACATGTAAGTACGTACACTAAAATTTAGTTTATATTCGGCCATTAATAAGTGAGCGAGATAAAACTATACGGCCGGGAAGTAGTGCTTGTCTCGCTCGTGCTACTGGCCAAGCTCATCGGTCTATCTCTGCCTTTCGGTGTGGTACAACGTGACTTCAATTATGCTGTACGACTTTGTGTGCATCATTGCACAACTGCATTCGTACCTATTTTCTGTTAACGAATGTAACAGCGTACCGTATCTTCCTCTTTTGCTTTCACATACCTACGCTTAGACTGCTATATACCGCAGCATTCAATTTATTCAAGTACCTACCACTATAATAACAAATGAGCTTTTTAAAAGAATGGACTGACAGACAGATTAAAAGAGAGAAATTGTTTTATTATCCAACCGAAAATAATTAAACTTACTTCGATGCAAATCGTAGCGATTTCTCTCGTCTATTATACGGATTATTAAACGAAAACTCTTATCCTAATTTGACATTGACGTTTGTTATAACTTTAACGTCATTCGCGTCATCATCGATCTTAAAAAAACTGAAATACTACTGAAAATAATTGAAAATAGACGTTGAATTAATCATTATTACATTTTTTTTCACTTCGTTTGGTGCTATTTATGTATGTTTATAGTTAATTATTTTATTTCGTAATCTTTTTCAGCTATTCAAAATGAGCGGTAAGTTTTATACGTTTTTCCTACAATTTTAACGAAAGATTCTATGTAATACAATATATTATTCTTTTAGATTCTCCACCAGAGAAATCCAATACTTTGGAAAGTCTAATAATACAGAACGCAAGTGATTCAAACGAATTAAAGGCCAAACTTATAGAAATAACCGAACTCGGCCAGGACTTCCAATACGACGTCTCTAACTGCCTGAAATGTTTATTACTCAACAGCGATGACGAAATCGTGCTGCTAACAGTCCAAGCTATCGCTGAACTCATGAAATGTAATCACAAACGAGAAATTTACGCACAAAAAGATATTATAATGCCATTACTTGACATTTTAAACAAAGATGTTACCCCAAACCACATAGAGGTCCTTAAACACAGCTGCAGGTCTTTAGGCAATCTCTGCTATAACTGTGATACAGCTAGAAAGATCATTCTAGAAAATAAAGGCATAACTCCTATTCTTAACCTACTTCGGAGAACAAAGGAGAACAATGAGTTTGTAGAACTAACATTGTTTGTAACTAAATTAATATTAAATTACACAATTGGTGGACAAGAATTTTCAGGGGATGTTGTGCAGGAAGGCTTGGTTGATATGATTGGAGAAATATTAGTGTTTGAATTGGCAAAACCTGATATGAATGATGATTTAGTGGAGACCGTGTTGACAATATTGATAAATAATGATAATACAAGGCATTTCCTTTACAATGATGGAGTCAATGAAGCTGTACTCAATGTGCTGAAAAATACAACAAATATTGAGATTTCATCATTGTGTTTGGAGCTTTTGCCAGTGCAGGCAGAACATGGTAACATATATATAGCATATATTTTTGTTTAGAATCTTTTTTGTGATTAATATTTCCAATTTATCCTATCACCAACCAGTTACTCACTTGTCTACCATCTCTTCTATAAAAACAGTGTAATGGCATACAGAATTTCCCATCCCATTGTTTTCACTATTTCCTTTCACTATATATATTTTTTTAATGTTCAATCTTCATCTCTTTAAGTTAGTCCTTTTTAAATAGTGAAATTTAAAAAAAAGAAGTGTATTTTTGTTACCTCGCAGATTAATAGGTGATGAATTGGATTATAGGATTTTAGCTTATTTTTTAAATTGAAATAACTACTTATAAAATAGAAATCAGAACCCTGGATATTTTTGTATCAGCCTTCCCACTAATGTCCCACTGCAAGCACAGTAAATATATCACTGTGGGGATTCTGGTCCTGGAGCATTTTTCTGTAGCATGCAGGTTTCCTCACAATGTTTTCCCTCACCACTAATCTTGTGCCAATTTTTTAAAATCTGTACTTAAGTAGAAACTCAGTGGTACAAGCTGAGGAGTCACAAATGTGAGTTGAATACCCCTAGACTATCACCACTCTGGATATACAACTGTATAATTTAACATGAATTTTCTACAAGAAACAATTGGTATCCCTTCACTGAACTGACTCTAGTTTTATCACCTACTTGACAGATTCTGTAAAGACATTACTAGCCAGATTAGGTGGGGTGCAAATGCTGTGCACTCGATTAGAACAGCTACTGCAAAAGTTTGACGAAGGAGATCTGAGTGCAAATGATTGTGAGGTGGATGCTATTATAAAGAGTGCTTGCGACTTCATCATCATTGTGCTCACTGGAGGTAAGGTGTAATAGAAAATCATCTTTTATGTTCTATACCTATAATAAAATTGTAACAAGGCTTTATGGAACATATAGTATAGTATAGAAATTTATATTATAGTATTGAACATTTAGTATTCTTTGGGAAAAGCCTTTGTAATGTAAAGTAGGACTACAGATCACAAAAAAAATGTTTTTTTGTAGTTTTGTGGCAATTAGGCTAAATGTCTATATTTTAATATATATGTAGTATTTTGCTAAACATGTCCGGGACTTTACAGTGCTTAAATAAATTGGAGTAACCACAGGAGTAAAAAAATGTATACAATACATTTTTTTTTTCTAATTTACTGCAAAAATGGGACCTTTAGCTTACTTTTTTTGGGCTATCAATGTAGCCTGTTTAGCACGTTTGTTTAGCACGACATGTTTAGCAAAATACTACATATATATTAAAATTACTACATTTAGCCTAATTGCCACCTTTGCAAAATTGCATTTTGTATAAACCTATGATCCAATTTTTTTTAGATGAAGCCATGCACATGTTGTACAACACGGGTGTAGGTGAAGTGTACTCAACTATGGTACAATGGCTGGACTCTACAAATCTAGATTTATTGACAACGGCTATTTTGGCAATGGGCAACTTTGCGAGGCAAGATGACTATTGCATACAGCTAATGGAGAATAAGATCTTTGATAAAGTGCTTCGTGAGTAATACTAATTAATATTATAATTATTTGTTTGCTTTTTTGTTACCTAAAAATTCTGCAAAAAAGTAATGAATCTACCAAATTTGGTATTTGCCGTCCAATGAAATTGTACCATATGTTAGATTTTTTTTAAAGTGAAGATTTTTTATTGATACACATTCTTCAAGTCATTTAGAAAGAAAGTACCATATAAAAAATTGTACATACGGTACTTTGTCTTTGGACGGCAGTATTCATATAACTGTTTTTTTAATAGAAAGCAAATAATCCATCTGTATATCTAGTAGTAAAAATTATTTTATACCGCGAACCCGTAGGCTGTGGAACGAACTGCCTCAAGAGGTCTTTCCATTAAGCTACAATATGGGGTTCTTCAAGAGAGGTGTGGATAGGATTTTGCAAGGTCGGCGGCGCGCCCGCATACTCCCTGGTGTTGCAGGTGTCCATGGGCGGCGGTAACACTTACCATCACGTGGGACCACTTGCTCGTCCGCCCACTAGTCTATAAAAAAAAAAAAAAAGTAAGTGGATACTAAATGACCTACTTACCATGAGCAACAATCTATGGACAGGGGTGATACATGTCAAGTGTTAATAAAAAATGCCAAACTTTAAGAAGCTTTTACATGTGTTGCATATCTTTTGAGATTTAAGAGTGGTTAATTTGAAAAAATATTATGAAGAATAAGGAATAGAGAGTATAATGGAATGAAGAGCTTACTTCATGCAATTATATTCTCCATCCTACTTTGAGAATGGGTGAGAGTGGGAAGTAAAGAGTATAATGGAATGAGGGACTTACCTTTTGGAATTATATGAGTACTTCTCATATGTACATGTATAAACCTATAATGTCCCACTGCAGGGCACAAGCCTCCACTAGTACATCACTGGAGAGTTTCGGGCCCATTTTCCACCATGTGCGCCCAGTCCGGATTGGTGGATCACATAGATTTTATATCTGGAGTTAGTGGGTTAGTGAGCGGTGATATCCTAGGGGTACCTATACTCGACTCCCATTCGTGTGATCGTGAATTCAAATCCTCGCCCTGTGGTACTGAGTTTCTACTTACGTAGTGATTTTTTTTAAATTCCCCTAGCTTGGCGGTGAGGAAAAACATCGTCAGGAAACTCCCACGCTCCAGATATTATACTTCATACGTAATAATATTTCAAGGGATGGGATATAATGAAAAATGGGCTCTTGTAAATGTCACTCCGGGAATATTATGTACAGTCGCCCAATGATAACTTGAGTTTCAATTTGACATTTTGACGTTTTTTTTTTCATTCTGCCAGTGTCAAGTTTTCTTCTTAATTATAATCAATATCCAGTCTCCTCAAAGCAAGTCTCAGGAGTCTCTGAGTAAAGATTTACTGAGGACAGAGATGGACTCTTTGATATGACACAATAAATGCAGTTTCATTATTTTATTTGATTATCACAAACTTTATGCACAAATACAGTGTCTAGTGTTTAATAAACTACCACTATTGAACCATAAAACACAATTTTTACATTGATCAAACAAAAACTCAACTATCATTTCTCGAGTTCACGCCAAAAAATCTAAAACATAATTAAATTTTCCATCTTTCAGACATATTTGAAATATACCACAACTTCAGCGTTCGGATGAAAGAACAAGAAAACGTTCCGGGTTCAATCCATCCCATTAACCCTATAATGGTTAACAAAATCCAACACGCATCACTGGCAACCCTTCGGAATCTCAGCATTCCTGTTGCCAATAAGAGGGTTGCAGCTGCAAATGGGAAAGCAGCCCCATTGCTGTTGAATGCATTGCCAAATATAACAGACCATCATGTTGCTTATAAATTGATGGCTACCATCAGGATGCTGATTGATGGACAAGGTGAGTGAAATAATAAAATAATGTCACTATGGACACATAAATTATATCAGAATATAATAAATAGGTAGTCGGAAAAGTTCGCAGCCTTTTTAAACGTATGAATTTAGCGTGCTATATTTCTGGCAACACTGACCACTGGCGGGAAAGTGATATACCGTTTGGCAGCTGACTTTTTGTAATAGCGGCAAATTGAAATTACAAGTGAAAAGTTCTTTTCATATTTTTAAACAATTTTAAAATGGAAGTTACGGGTGATAAGAAGAAAATTAGATATGTTTTACATTTTTTTTCAACAAGGGTATGATTGCTTCTAGTGCTCGAAAAGAGATGTTGTTTACGGAGATGATTTATCTAAAACTACTGCAAAAAATGGTTTATTCGATTCAGGTTTGGTAATTTTGATATGAATGTTGTTCCTCACTGTGGTCGTCCTATTAAGGTAAATGTTGATGTTATCATTGAAAAATTGAAGCAAATCGACGCATAAGCAGTCATCAAATTGCGGAAGAGCTTAGCATTCACCACTCAACAGTTTTGATCACCTGCATAAACTGAATAATTAACTGAATATTAAAAATAGTCCAAAATGTCAACTTATTTTTTATTATTGTTGTCAGAAAGTGTCGCAAAACAATTGGCTAGCAATCACTCAGCGTTGAGCTGTGTAGCCGCGTGGGGACACCGCAGTCAGCACGCGGGCGCGGCCGGGGAGGCGCCCAGGCTCCTGGCTTGGACCGTTAAACTACTCAGGCACTCACAGCACTGGACTGACATAGTAAAGGTCAGTGCAAAACTATTGACAATTAATCTGGTTCAAATCCCCACTAACTACGGGTACAAAAACGGACCAGATTTAATTGTTGACCTAAGTCGTCAATCTTGTTAAGAACTCCAAACATTGGACCAACATCATCCAGGTAACAACTATTAATGGATAATTTTCGGGAATTTATTTTGTTATAGAAAGTCCTATAGTCGATTACGTTCATTCCCCCTGGTTAGATCGGACCGTCCGCTTGATTTGACCACCCGGAATCGTTATTCCTTATAGTCTGATTAATCTGACCAAGGAGAATTTTTCTTTTCTCATAATCTGATACAAATACAGTCAATAAAATAAATTGTCTATGCTGATTAGAGAACAGAGATTATAAAAAAGTAAAATTATCGATTGTTTTTAAATTATATAAACAAGCAGTGGATAAGAAAGTATTGGGATTTTATAAAAGTTTCATAAAAGTAAAAACCATCCAACAACAAATTTCCCCGAAGGATGCCGCAGGAAAATGAATAAGGAAAGAAGGATCCGAGTGTAACAATTTACTGCAAATTTTGACAAACTTTACTTTATTGCAAATTTTATTCGATGAGAATGCAAGGTTGCTTATTAAATAAAAGTAAAAAGAAACAGATAGCAGGAAGTTATTTTATTGTGACTTCACAGATGGTGTTAATTAGAAATGATATCAATATAGAATATTTTTTCGAAGGAACTCGGTAGAGACCAATATATTATTAAAAAAAGTCTCCCTAAACAAGAAAACATTATTGTTTGTTTAAAAAGAAAATATGAATATAAAACTAATGGTTGGCAAATGGTTATAACTAAAGTGTAGTTGACTATTTTCATTTAATTTATGTTTCAAGCTGTACAGAAGAGCAATCGGACCAACACCAATAATGATTCCTCGTGGTCAAATCAGTCAGACAGTTCGATCGTTCCACGAGGAATAAACGCTGAAATCATTTCTTTCATTCCTATAGTAGGTAAACAACACCTGCCCAATACATAAACCTTCTACATCGACATCAAATTAATGTCCATCTTTGTCAATGTTATCTTTTTAATATTTTAAATTGCAGGTAGACGGTTGCATCTCCTGCCTCGTCAACATGCTTGTTGCAACTCACTCTGTCATGCAAAATGAAGCAATTCTCGCTCTCACTCTACTAGCCATCGAGTCACTCCACAAGAAAACTGACACTGACCAACCCACCTTCGATTTCGAAACTAGCTTTATAACACAACTGGTCAAAACCGAAATAGGTAAGCACATTTCTATATTAATTGAGACAAATTTATCTAAAATGCCAGTCGGAGTAGCTGAAAATTTAATCGCTTACCTCGATATAACTTGCAAGAGAAATGAATTGGTGCTTGATTATAGTAAAGCGAGTGTGCATATTGCTTTGAAGAAATTCAAAGATGCTAGAAACGATTTTAGTGAGAATCTAAAGAGTTGTATAGATGGTGTTGTCGATGTTATATTGGATAGTGGCAGAACAGACCAACTTCAGGAGGCTTTTACTCAAGTGAATGTATGAATGAATGGAACAAGTTATGTGATTGATAAAGGACTCAGGAGGGTATTCACATAAAAGACATTTACACGTGTGAAATGACCATTTCAAATAGCAAATAGGTCATTATTTTACCGCATGACGAGTATACACGTCATTACACAAAATATTGTCATTCGTCATGTGAGTCATGATGTTTTTTATTCGTTCGTTTTATATCGCCTTTATCTTCAAATAATTTAAAAGTCTTAAAATTTACGAATATACTTTTAGTTTTCATTAAAATTTTAATTTAAATAGCAAATTGAAATTACTTTTCCGCATGACGAGTAAACTCGTCAATCGCGCTAACTGGTTTTTTATTTTTTATTTTGTAAAAAAGGATTTTGTATGAATAGCCTCCCAAGTCCTACACAGTACAAATAATAAACATGCAATATCTTTGAAAGAAATATTAAATTCTTTATAAATAGTGTTTTTCAATAACGCACAAATCAGCCTTTTTAGTACAACATGCTGATCAAACAATTTGCATACAAATGCATTTGATCCTTTCACACATTCGAAATAATATAAATCAATGGTATGAAATTGTCCACCAACTCAAAATTCAATTTGAGACAGTGATTCAAACCATCAAATGAGTCAAAATATTCAACGTGTCACTGAAAATAGGTTGTACAGTATCAAGAGTAGAATCATTTTCATCAGAATCAGTATCATTTTTTTTCATAACTTATTGTTCAATTCTAGTATATTTTTCATTCCACGCAAAACAAATACACTCATTGCAATCACCGGGTCACTAACCTGTACTGAGTAATGAGTGCTACAAACGTTTTAGATGGAACCACGAAACTTTACATGTGTGTGTAAATTTTGATAAAATGATTTTGTTTTTGCTAAATCGGTTTTGTACATTTTAAATTAGTTGACGTGTTCAGATTTTGCGTTATTTCGCTGACACGTTGTGTATGACGACATTTTGTGCTTACATAAAAATCAAAACGCACTATAATTATAGTTTGAAAAATCTCAAAACTTGATCGCTTCGTTTAGTGCTCTAGTCATAGTCTGTGCTATTTTCTTAGCGCATAGTCAATTTTTCTAGGATTTTGCTGCATTTATAAAACTTTATTGAATTAATTAATAAGTAAGAATAAAACTTAGTTCATAGAAAGACTGATGAGAATATAATAGGCTTAACAATTATATATTATGACTATACCCCAAAAGGATACACTTTAAATAAATAGGTATACAAAAGGTGGAAAAAATGGCCTTATCGCTGAGGCATCATCTTCCAGACAACCTTTGTGTTACCAGCCATAGTTCTTTCATCTCACGAAGGCGGGTTACACTTAGTAGTGTACATGTACATGTACGAACATGTACATCGCGAACTCAACTGACCGTTCTTATGTTTACGCACACAACCTGTACTAATCCTAACCCGCCTTCGTGATATCAAAGAACTATGCCAACTGTACACTCTCGACCTTAATAATAGTCGTAATATTCTCTATCGTATACATCGAAAACATGAACATAATTAAAAAAACAAAAACACCTTTAAAAATAAAAAAGGATCTTCAACGCCGCTCTAACAATCAAATAATTTCAAATCTTTCAAATCGTGACTGTTCGGAACATCTCAAACATAAAAATATTTTCATTTTAAAATTTTATAATGTTTGCTTTCTGAACGTGAAATTATTTAATTTATTTTTCATAGGTATTAAATGAAGTCGCTGGTTCATATCCGGCTCGAAGGACAAAAACGCATGTATGATTAAAATGGTGGCTTTTCCAATTTTATTATATTTTAAATGCACACAACAATTTAACACATTGAAAGGATAAAAAGACGAATAGTGTTGCCACACAAATGAACTAAATGATTCAACGCTCAGAAACGAGTGTCTATTATGATAGGTGGAAACATACTCAAGTCATGTCATGTCGAAATTTAGATTTTACTATTATTTAAAATAGCACTTTAAACCATACACGAGGGGTTAGGGTGCACGCTGCAATCCAATAGCCGCTGCCCACTCGACTGGCCACATTACTTCTCGTAGAAGACTACCTTGAAATGTACTGCATTTCCCACTATATCCTATTTCCTAATATACGCACGTATTTCGGTAGTGAGTGAGACATGTCAGAGGCCATTCGCATCCCATCCCTCCCTATTTTCTCAACTCTTTCTTCAAATCAATTCCTACATCTTAAAAGGTAGGCAGCGCAACCAGGGACGTGCCAACGTTTGTCATTCTGGACTGATGTTGGCATACACAGCGGGTGTTCATGGACGATAGTATCCACTTACCACCAGGTGGACTGTATGCTCGTCTGCCGCCTTCTTAATATAAAAAAAATATGGCCAAAAATTCGTTTTAATCGTTTTATGAAAATATGATATATTTTTTTATTAATATGCTAGATGCTTTAGATAGATGCTTATTTATTAATTATAAAAATATCATTTTACACAATGTAATAATGATTAGGAATTGTTATTTTAATGATATATATAAAAACTCGTAAGAAAAAAATAATGAAAGCTGTTTTGGGGTTATGTCTTTACTCCACTGAGAGTGCGATGTGATCTTTTTCAAGCAATCGTAGTATAAAGAAACGTGCGACAGAGATGGAGGTAGCCTAAGTACAAAACAGACCCTTCTATATTCTATAATAAGGTCTTTCTATGATCTATTTTTTTTTAACTCTTTAATATTTACATTCCTTAGCAACATATAGCTTTCTCTAAGTGATCATTGTATTAGATTTACTAAATATTTTTTAATCTATACTCTATGGTAAATATTTTGAATATAAAAAACTATGGTTGTATTTAACAATTAGCAATGTTTAATACTCAAGCACAGTAATGTAATAGCACAATATATTAACACATATTGTATTTGTGTTCTATGTAAGTTTCTATGGATATTTTAGACATCAATTATGACATTATCCGAGAAAAGGTACAGTCTGTTGTCGATTCTAGTTCTCTGTAGACCATACTTTAGTAACAAAAATATAGCAATGTATGACGACCAATCAGCCCAGTTGGTAGTGGCCGTACTATGCAATAGGTTCCAGGTATTCCCTGTTGGACAATCATTTGTTTAAAGACAGGTGTTTGTTCGGGTCTGGGTGTTGCACGTGGTGTGTTCGTCTTTATATGTGTCTCTGGACCCACGACACAAAGAATCCTAGCAGCGCCGGCTCTAGCTCATGTAGCGCCCGGGTGCAGGGCGCCCTCTAGTAGGCGTTTTGAACTCTTTGTAGGTGTCGCGAGCGGCGCTCGGCGCCCCCTAAGACCCTGCGCCCGTGTGCACCGCACCCCCTGCACCATAGGTAAAGCCGGCACTGAATTCAGCGCTCGACAGGCGCCCCCGGGCGCGGGGCGCCCGGGGTGCACCGCACCCCTTGCACCCCCTGGTAAAGACGGCCCTGAATCCTAGTGTAGGCCACCATCAAGTGGCGTCGTTATAATAAAAAAAGAAAAAATATTTCTTGGTCTCAAAAATCAGATGCTAGAGCGTGTTTCTATTTAAACAAAATCTTGTAACAACGAAATTTTAATTTAGAAAATCTTTACCAAAAGACCATAAATCCACACCGACAATAAGGTCCCTTTGCTCAGATGACGTCAAAATTCATATTTACAATTTCTACATAGTACATTTTGTATAATGTAATTAAGAGATAGATTTCAGTGCATTTTTGAAACATTTGCGATTAAATCTTGTATTAGCAAAGCTGTATATATCTGCACGGATTATTAAGATTTGAAGATTATATAGTGAGTCCGTAAATTTAAACTATTAATAAATCCATACTTATATATTAAACAGGTCTTAAACGCAAGTGAGATTGTCACCGTGTTGCTTCTCAGTACTCTGCCCAAATCTACCCAGAGTTTGTCCGTATCGTACAAGCTCTCACGAACTGAGTGAAGTGCCAGCAGTGGTAACTAACTGAGTCAAGTATCAAATATGGTTAGCCAAACTCGAGACAATTAGTTGGTCATCCATGGCCATAATTGTACTTGACTCATGACAATGGTCTGTAGCTGAGTCACTTCATGATTATGGTTTGTAGTGAAACAATTCGTAACCAATGTAAGTGTGTGTTTCGGAAGTGAAGGAGATATGCCCATTCCTATCCCTCCCCATTTTTCCAACACTCCAAATCCATTCCTAAATCTCCACAGGTAGGCAGCGCATTCGGGGGCGTGCCAATGTTTGTCATTCTGGACTGTTCGTCCATGGGCTACAGTATCCACTTCAGTATCATCAGGTGGACTCTGTAAGCTCGTTTGCCACCTTCTTTCCATAAAAACAATGCTCGGTAGCCGACTTAGCTCGCGACCATGGTCTGTAGGTGGTTAAGTTCTAGACCATGGCCGTTACAGCCCGTCAGAAGTAAATAGTTGAATACACGCATTTTAGACTTGTTTAGTGTAAAGGGTTAAATAAAAAATACATGTACTCTCGTAACAGTCAATTTCTTTCGCGAAAACCTATGAGGGCCTGACATTCCATTTGGGTGCCGACATCAACTACCCCAACAGTTTGCGTGTGCCCCGGACTTGACGCCATACTTCACCATTCAGAGACTCGAATTGTTGTGCAGAGGAACTAGCCCCAGGTACCGTGCCGCACTCTGTCAAAACCTCAAGGCCCATACCGTCCTTCAATGGAGGAAGTGGCCGGGCCCGACGGCAATTCGCCCAGCACCGTTCGTACCAGCTCCTTCCCCCCAGTGGCCAGCTGTCCAGGTATGCTCGTTCATATTTAGTGGGCTCTCCGCGACTTGGGTTAGTATATATAATGCCGCTTACGTCGTCCGCGTTAGGCAAACTACATAATATGCAAGGTGGTATTAGCGGGTACAACTGAGCTGACTACGGCGCCCCCCCTACCCGTTGCCTGATACAGGATTCTGGCAGTGACCGGTGTTGACACTGTGTCGAGCGTCATGGCTTCTCCCCCTTGTCCATTTAATCAAGAATAAAAAAGCCATACACTCATCAGTCTCTGCATAAAAGAGTCATAGTTACTCCCGCCATAAACCATTCAATAATTAGCACCGCGTAGTACTCGTATATTCGCACCGATTTACGTATCTAATAGTGGCGGTTCGATTAGCAACTGTTTAAGAATGGTGTGCGGCGTTGCCGTTCATTACCACGAACTATACTGACTAGTACAGAGTAACAAAGTCGGACTACATTAAAAAAAAAAATCTTTTTTGAGGAAATATCAAATTCAGAAAAAGTCGTAGGACAAATCTTGTTATCTTGTTTCATTCAACCACTGTCGCTCGCTGCCCTATTTACTTCCCAAAGTATTTGTGCGACAACATCGAAGCGAGGTAGTGTTTACGTTGCCGCGCCCCATGCTTCTTTCATGTTCAACCTCCGCAAAGAAAGACGTAGAAATTGCTGCAGCGTCGCGTCAGCGCAAAAATATATAAATAGAATAGCAAAAAGTCTCAAGAAGACAAAAAGACAAGTCTCCAGCCATAAGGAAAATGGGCACAACTAAGTAGTAGAAAACACATTTCGAGGAAAATAACTTTAAAGATTTTTTTAGAACGTTCTATGAAAAAAACAATATTAAAGTATTTTCTACCGTGTTTAATGAAGTGGGATACTTATATATACAAATGACATATATAGTAGCGAAAATCATTTTTCACAAATATTAATCCTATGTTAAAGGGCTAAAATTAGCTAAATGTGACCGTAAGTCATCAGATTTTTTTTCTGATTTTTTTGCTTATAGTGATTTTTACAATATTCTTAGGTCAATTATGTAAATAAATAATATTGTTTGAAAATAAGTAATATTTACCAGTAATGCCCTTTTAATATAGTGTACGTAAAGCCTTTTCAACTAAGTGAAATACAGAGTTTCTAATAAAATGGCAAGCATTCAACGTAGCAAAAACCAAATGTGCCTTTTCATTTTCAAATATTTGAATCTGGGTGTTTATTCTATTTATGCCTTTTTGCTTGATGTATCTTTTGAAACTATGCAAGTAAAACAATAATGATATTATAATATAAGACCGATGCCCCTTATTTTCCTAATTTCAAATATGTATTTTGACGAAAATGTCCGTTGTGACCTTTTTTCTTATGACGGCAGAAGTGAGCGAAAGGGCAGTATGTAAGTAAACACTCGCTGCCGCTCGCGCTGTCTTCCTTCGAAGTCCGCGTCCGCTCGAACGATGGGAGCTCAAAGAAGCGGCAGTAGGATGAGCAGTGTCAGCGCGAGGGACGTGTTTACATACTCGCGCCATGTAAGTGGGCTGCATGTAAACTAGGGGTTCGTTTTAGTGGTAGAAATTCGCTGTGAAGTGCAGGTACTTTTCATTTATAAATGTGTGCAAATCTCGAAAATCTATAGTCATAATTGCTCATTTTGAAAATATAATATTTTTGTATCGCCTTTATATTTCGGCTTACGGACCATATTTAAATTTAGTTTTTGTCCGTGGACCAGTTTGTGTGCGTACGTAGTGCGTTGTAATAAGTACGTGTTGTGTCATAATACCGAGTAATAATGTACTAGAAATTCACTCTCTAGAAGGACTGGTTCACTCTGTACTTGTACAAAAAATATAAAAGATATGCCTACAATAAAATTGAATACCTTATAATAGGCTTCTCCAATACTCCCACAATACCTTTTCTATGGCCCAATTTAATTGAAAATATGTAGATTATAAATTCAATAATTTTCACGACAATTAAAAATACACTACCCAACGATAAATATGGCACATCGAGAAAAAGGATGCTCGTTTGTGATAGACTATTTTCAATTCCGTATTTCGTCGGCTTATTGCAAGAACTCATTAAGTGACATAAACAAAACTTCGAGAAATCTATTAATTACTTTTTATTGCATTAGATGCACTGTATCATCATAATTAATGATAGGTTTAAAAAATGTCAAACACCATTAAGGAGATAAATATAAATATTTATTAATAAAATCAACGAAAAGTAATAAGTAGTAAAAAATAACGACTGTGTTATAAGCTGTACTTGATTATTTTTTGTAATTAATGAGTTCTTGCAGTAAGCCGACGATTTATTTATAAAACACAATCTCACGCGACAGTGGATGACGGAAAAGGCCCTTCATCGGAAACAAAATTAGCTTATTGTTTTTTTTTTTTTAATTTACGGCGTGCCACCTATATCGCCCAGTACTATACGTAATTGTATTTCCGTCAGAATTACTAATAAACATTAGAATTTGCTAAACAATAAAGATGCGTCATGTTAAATAAAAATGAAATGTTTCTTCACTATAAAATAAAAATATTTATTAGTATTGGCCAACTGAGCGTTCGAACAAATACAATCTCCTTTGCAACTCATTATCAACTTATTCAATAAGCAGCTAGGTAGCGCCAACCGCAAATATAACGTTGTAGAACAAACCTATTCATTCGGTTAGAGCAACAAATATGAGTTGCTTTTGTAATTGTACAAACGCTCACTGGGCCGCCGATGCTGCACCTTTCGGTATTTGTCGATTATCGATGTTTTTCGTCGTTTCTCGCTATCTGTAGGTAGTTAGTATTTTTATTACTCTTTGTTATTAAATTGCGCACAAGAATCTTTATCAATTACACATTAGTGCATTTATTTAGTTTAAGATTTAAATTGTATAGATATATTTTGTTATTTAATAATGTACACGTTTTATATTTTATTCTAAAAAGATATTAGTATTATGGAGATATGCTTGTCATTGCCTGAATCGTGCTAAAATAAAATTAATTCCAATTAAAATTGTATTTTTGTTAATTACCCTATACATAATTTAATTCAAATTAATTAATCGAACATTAAAAAGACGCGAGATTTAAATATTTTCCATACGTTGAGAATGGAGATCGTCAGTGGGGACAATTGTACCAAACCATGATAAATTCATTGCACATTGTATTGATGAGACAGTAGCTTCTGAAATACAGGTCCATCTCAGTCCAGGAGTCGGTGTTTCAGAATGTTACTGTGACAGTCGACGTTGATGGATTTAATAATATTATATATTAAATTACATTGTGCATGCTAAATTGACAGTATGGACTATATTGACAGTTCTCTAATGAAAGTGTCATCTCCGTACAAATTTCACTCTGTTTGACAGTTCTACATATCCCTGACCCGAATAAAAATGCTATTTTAGCATGTACAAGGTAATTTAATAAATTATTAAATCAATTAACGTCGACCGTCTTATGATTTTTGTACCGAATGACTGATATTTCACAGCAACATTCTGAAACACCGACTCCTGAACTAAGATAGACCTGTATTTCAGAAGCTACTGTCTCACGTTTAGGTATACGCTCTTAGGAATTTCGCCTAGTTGTTGATAGATTTGTTTCATTACTCACATGTATTGCCTAAATTCCGCCATGTGTGCTTTATAAATAAATAAAGGACATGAAAATAAAACAATCTGGTTATGAAAAAAAAAAACTTTTTTTTATTAGATATATCTAATTGAAATAATTTTGGAAGGCACCGAGTAAATACTGTTAATTTTTGATAATCACGCGTTATTGTACATTTAGTGTACTCACGTGTCAGTTCTACATATATGTATCACAATCTGTTGAAACAAATATTATTTTAAAAGGACTAACGACACTTATTTTCCTCCGTCGTTTTTTTTTATTAATTTCACCGTCAAGTCTTAATCATTACAAAGTTTTACTCCAAATTAGTGTTTTTAAAAGGAGCGCTGAAAGCTTGAGCGCTCGAGCGGTGACGCTCAATGGTAGTGCCTTAACTTTAACCGTTTTACCTACAAAAGTTTAAGACCACTAAACATTGAAAATTTGAACTATATTGGTCACTAGCCCTTAACGCTAGTCTTAAAAGTTCATTAGCGCTAACTCAGCCCTCGAGCGTCGAGCGCTCGTTTTCACAGCACTGTATCCAAGAGTGGTGACCCAACATAGGGGTTTGACGACTATGTACAATTCTTAATTACGTCCAAAACGTCAATTGATTTTTGTCAAACTGAATGTTGTCCAATTTGTCTAAGGCAACATTTTTTTAAAATATCATATGATTCACATTGGAATTTCCTTTTGGACAAATGTAATGGCCATTCAATTTTGGTCAATTTTAATATATGACATTTCATTTTGGACAATTATCTTATTTGACCATTTCATTTTGGACAAACTTTGTATTGGACGTTTGTCGTTGCTTAGACATAATTACATACAAGCATACATACATGCAAATTCTTATATACATACGCGCGCACAACAAATTATTATTATTATTATTTTCTTTTCTATTATTTAATCTTTGTTTATAAGCTTGTTTTCTTTGTACTTTTAATAAATAAACGGTAATTATTGAATAAGCACAAATTACTGCTTTAACTTTTCTTATGCTGGAAGTGCACATCTGCGCTGTCATTTTTGTACCATTCGTTTGCCGGAGCGCACATATAGAAGATAATGTCAGTTTATTGGGGAGGACACTAGCTCCTGTGATACAGATTTACCTACATCAGGAGTTAGGGGTTTCATGTCATTTTATTTCAACAAAAATCTGTTAACAATAAAGATTTTATTTTATTATTATAAGTCGTCAAACCCAGACATACAAGTAGGCTGATGGTAAGGTTACTGCAAAGTGTTTTCCAAATTCATAACAGACCTGTCTTGTATCATAGTGGAATGCTGTGTGATGGTCATGCGGAATTTAAGCTCCTCGTCTGACATTAAGTGCTCCGGGGATATTGCATCCCTGTTGCCACATCCGGCAACTGACATAAAAAAAAGAGAAACAATTAAATGAGCAGCTGAAAATACTGAATGGGCAGAAAATTAAAAGGTGTGTTTTTTATATGACAATGTTGCAATTAGCACATTTTGCCAATGTCCAGTCACGATAAAGCAAGTTAAGAGTCGCTTAGTAAAGTGATAGTAGGCTGATTCTAATGTCCCGGGATGTCAATATAGTTTCCACGAGAATATCGTGGGTAGAGCCGCGGAAGTTCAGCCAGTTTATTAATAAAACATAGACATTAAAAATTTCGCGTTCCGATATTAATGCATTTGACGCATTCGTTTTAATGCGTCAAATGTGAATGTGAGATTGCCGAGGGGTGAATGAAATATTTTCGAGTTATCAAGATAATTATCATTTCGAAGCCTGCCTGTAATATTATATTACCTGGGCATTTGGTTTTCTTGTTCATCTCCAACAGCTGCATGATAGACTCCCTCTGGTATATATGACCGCATATCGTGTTCTTTACTGGGTCTGTCATCGGCTTCTTTGTGATGGGATCTATCTGTAATAAAGTAAAAACAGGTGTAACTTGCTATAAATATGGATTTACATGTAAGGTTTCTGTCAAACAGACGGTGTAACAATACTCTATCGGGTATTGTCTTTTATGGATCTTCTGGCTACTAAAATCTAACAACTGGCAGCTAGTGAAAAACCTAAGTCCAAATTTGCTCCAAACTATTTGATTGAATTGCTTTTTGATTCATTCTGCTGTCTAATTTTGGATGCGTCACTACGTGCCTTTCATTACTGAAGTTCTGCTGCATAACAATACATGTCAATGGAATGTGGGAAATTACCAGATG
This sequence comes from Sesia bembeciformis, assembly GCA_943735995.1. Lineage (NCBI taxonomy): Eukaryota > Metazoa > Arthropoda > Insecta > Lepidoptera > Sesiidae > Sesia > Sesia bembeciformis. The sequence goes on along the minus strand of OX031030.1, from coordinate 17,549,128 downwards.
ATTGGAAACAAGTAACTGTAACACCAATATTTAAAAAGGAAACAAATTGATTGCAGCAAATTATCGATCGAATAGTCTAACCAGTATACTATGTGAAACTATGGAAAAAATTATTGGTGAATCTTAGGGATTTCCTCTCGAAAGAAGAAAAAATTCTAGCCGAACAACATGGTCTTGTGCCACAACAGTCAGTGGTCACCAATCTGCTAAGTTGCGCTCACAGATGGACTTTGAATTTGAACAAGCACAAACCAACTGACATGATATATTTAGATTATGAAAAAGCCTTAGATTGAGTACCCATCCGGAGACTAATTCACAAATTACAACATTTTGGCATACAAGGAAATCTGCCAGATTGGATAAGTGACTTCTTGACTGGAAGATTCCGTGGTCAAATAAGTGAAGCAACAACAAATCCATATCCGGTACATAGTGGAGTTCTGGAAGGATCAGTAATCAGGCCCATTGCATTTATTCTTTATCCAACAGACTTGCAATGTCTATCATTCTCCCTATTTGCAGACAATACCAAGTCTATTGGAAACCCTAATACTCAATAGCAAGACATCCAAGGGAACATAAACAATATTGAAGAATGGACAAAAGAATGGCTATTAATTAACCTTAAACACGAGTAAATGTACTGTTCTACATATTGGAAGATGGAATTTCAAAACACCTTATTACCTTGGTAATCAACAGGTAGAAGCAGTTACCACACAAAGGGACTTTGGAGTCATTGTAAGCCATGATTTAAAGTGGGAGATGCACATCATGTGATAAACAAAACATTCTCTTATAACACAGTAGATACTTTTATCAAAATTTACAAAGCCTATCTTAAGCCACTGCTTGAATATACAGTTCAGATATGGAACCCATATTTCTCAAAGGAAATAGAAATGCTGAAGAATCCAGAGAAGAGCAACAAAACTGCCAAGGAAAATAAAAAATAGGCCCTATGAAGACAGACTGCACATTCTTTGCTTAACTAGTCTAAAGGAAAGGACTATTGAAACATACAAGATTCTCAACAACCACTATGAACTCTATATACAATACTAAAGCAAACGAGAATCTGAGAGGACCTGCTTTAAGGCGAATGCGAACTATCACTACCTCCAATCCAATACAAGCACTTCCTGTCAAACAGTTGTCAACTCATGGAATAATCTACCGCATGAGACAGTTAAAGCAGACAGAGTGAATAAATTAAAAAACTCTTTTAAGTCAGAAAGAAGGCAGCAAGTGTTATTGCTGTAGGCACATCAGCTAAATACATAAATAATAATAGAAAAATTGTAAAACAAAATCACTTTATTAGTCAGTAGTTTTTATATACTTGTATAAAATCAGTTTCTTAAGCAACTTCCGTTTGTTTCAGTTTTTATTTTTTAATTCTTGTACTAATAAATAAATTGCTGGAGGACTAGGTGTCATTTATTTCCCAAGAACCCCTCTACCGTCTGAGCATTCAATGTAATGGTAAGTGGATAAGGTCAACCTGTGACTGCTGTGATACATGCCAAAAACAGTCCAAATAAAAAAATGACAGTCCAATAAAGAATGTCAAATGTTGCCAAATCTGCCAAGGCCATAGGCATTGGCAGGAAGAGAATGGGATGGGAAATGTAAATAGTAAATTTTATGGCAGTCTTCTGTATATATTTGGGTGTGGATGATTTGTGTTTGTGTGTCTCTGAACCTATGATAATAATAATAATAACGTTTATTTAACAACTTAACATTGAGATATAGGTTACACCAATAGTTACGAGTGTCGGTCAGGAAGCCACAATCACACATTATCCTCATTACCCTCATAATAAACTTAAACTTAGTGTAACTTAAACTTAAATAGACATAAACTTAGTGTGGGCTATTGACTATAAGATATTTTGTTTGTTAATTGTTAAATAACATAGCTCCAACCAGAAATTGATCACCAAAAGAAAGAGAAAAATATCTGTTACTTACATATTGTTCTTGTGATTCCATAATAGCAAAATCTGAATCATCCAGTCGATCTGAAAATGAGAAAAATGTTATTGTAGTAATACATACTAAAGGATGATGGAAAAATGTATGGTTCTCATCCTAACTCACCAACAAACATAAAATAGGTCACAAAAATGTATGGTTCTCATCCTCTCACCAACAAACATAAAATTGGTCACGAAAATGTATGGATCTCATCCCAACCCATTAATAAAAACAAAATTAGTGACAATGTATTTGTTATGATCTATCATAATTGTTAAAAGCATTACTATCTACTACTGCAATAGCTGGCTTTAGAATAGCATCACTCCTCTTCCCGTGGGGACTAAGAGATAACAAAGCCACAACCACAAGCCCTGAGGCCACCTCTAAAAGAGTGGACTCTACAGCCTGCTTGGCCAGCGTACCATTTTAAAGCCATACATCCCTCGTGCACAAGACAATGTGCATGAGACCTGTGTCTAGTAGAGGACGATAAAAGGGCTAGTGACAGTAAAGTAAAGGTTTATTATTAAAAGAATGTACATCATAAACTTGCACAAACATTTGTCAGATAGCTTACATTAGGATACATGAGATAACAATACTATATATATTGATTGGCAGCAACTATAATACTTACTCCTGGATGCTTGTAGTGCTTTCTCAATGTGTTTATTTAATTCCAGCATATAAGGATGCTTGTCAACATTCAGGCGCTTCCCTGTGAGGCTACGTAGGTACTTTGTAAACCTTTCTGGAAGGGTATCAACATTTGATAACTCAGTTTCTTTCTGTAATATGTACATATTCGAGTTCAAATGACATGCAATTAAATTACTGTGGTGTCATGCAAAATTAACAGGAAATGTGAAAATAGTGCCCTCAGACATAATAATAGGTCGGGGAGAAAGTATGAATTGCATGTATGAAGTTCAATCTTTGATTGAACTGTTTGTACCTGGCTGGTAATGATACCATTAAAAAAGGAACATTTAAAAAGAGACAAAAAGATTAAAAAAACTGTTTCAGGCCATTTTTCAATTGTTTTTCTGTCCAAGAAAATGAGTGAATCTAAGGACATTTATTTATTACAAATAAGTTTTATTACAAAAAAGAGAAAAATGCGAGACAAGCCGTGAAAAAAATTTGTGCCATTTATGGACCTAATGCAATGTCAGTAAAAGTAGCACAAAGTTGGTTTAAGTGTTTTCAGTCAGGAAATCTTAACGTTAAAGATGCAATTCGCTCTGATCGCCCGGTTACTGATAAAGTTGATGCCATTTGTGAAAAAGTGCAGCAAGATTGGCATATAAGTAGTTACAACATTACTGATGAACTGGGCATTGACCACAAAACAGTTTTGACTCATTTCAAAAAGTCTGAATTCACAAATAAGCTCGATATTTGGGTACCACACAAGCTCACTGAAAGAAACCTAATGAACCGTGTACTCGTTTGCGATTATCTATTAACACGCAATGAAACTGAACCATTTTTGAAAAGATTCTTTAAGTAGTGTAAGGTTAACATCAAGAGAGGACTGTCAAAACTTCTTGTAGCAATTTTTTGACCAAAAATCCCAAAATTTCTACAGCAAGGAGATCATGTCACTACCTACAAGATGCCAACATGTTATAGAACAAACCTAATATACAAAATATATTAACAATTAGGATTATTAGTATGTCTAACAAATTTGATGACTTCTTAAAACATCAATCATCCATCATACAAGATATGTATAGAACATGACGATCCCTGCTTGTTATTTTCTAACCTATTTAACCAATTTTGATATAAAAAGAATACCCTTTATGAGTCAATACATTGACTCATATTGACCACTCTGGACTTTATGTTGACCAGTCAAGCCTAGCCTGCTTAACGGGATTATGAATTTAAAACGGAATGACAAAAATGTGTTCATATACATAGTTTTTTGGGTTGATTGACAAAAATACATACAACCATACCATACCATCAGTCTGTGTCTCTCCACTGCTGGATATTGGCCTCTCCCAAGGCTTGTCACCACACACAATCTCGGCTCTTCTCATCCACCCACCACTGGGGAACTATTTCAAGTTGTCATTCCACCCGTGAATAGGGTGACGAGCATTGCACTAGGCATAGCCTGTGGGACATGATAACATACATAGACTTGATAACTAAATTGAGTGAAAAAAGTAAGAATATATAGGTCAAAAAGAAATGGAATAAAAAAAAAAGTAGAAAAACAGTTCTGAACAACAAACTTACTTTAGCCTTTTCCAAAGCCTGTATAGCGACCTCCTGTTGCGCTTCCAATACACAATAATCTTTTACATAGGATTTCAGCTTGGTGAACTCTGCTTCCTTCTCGCTATCCAAATATTTTGAAACATTTTCTGTACACAGATATAAACTCGTTATGCACTGTTTCCTTAACTCGGCTAGGTCTACATCTGCCATGTTTTATGAAATGTAAAACTAATATTTAACTAAATTATGGAAAGCGGTACGTAACTCAAGACTATTCTTTATTTAATTAGTCTGCATTGAAAATATTCAAATATGATAAGGTTGTGATCACTTGTTCAGTTTGATCTTGACATAGAAATTGTCGTTAGTCTAAGGATGTAATGATAATGATATTACTTACATCGATTTTCTTTTAATCTTAAAAAAATTCAAAATTTAAAAAAGCTCATTGTATACTAGTATAAAACTTCAACAAACTCGGTCAATTAAATCTCGTGATGATCCATAGAATCTATACTAATATATTATAGAGGTAAAACTGTGTTGTAGGTATGTTGGGGGTAATCTCTGGAACTACTGAACCGATTTCAAAAATTCTTACACAAATAGGAAGCTACATTATCCGTGTCTAATATAGGCAACATTTTATTTTAAATTTTGAAAACAAAAAACCTTATAAACCGAAGCGAAACGAGGGCGGGTCGCCTATTAATCTATTATAAATTTTATAAATCGATTTTTCAAAGAACGACATTTATGGTTTTAAAGTTAGAAAGTTTTAACATGAAATAACACTATCAATTTGTGGTGATTATTCTCACAATAAAGTGAAATTTCTCTAATTTAAAGCGGTTTTTAATTCATTAAAAATCGATATTTACTACATAATCGATTATGGTGAAACAAAAAATCGATGTCACAAAATCTATTTTCATCTCCCGACTCCCGTCATAGTTTGACACTGTCATTAGTTCATTCCAGTTTTTTCTTCATATATGGCAATGGTGCAATTTGCATATTCTGCCAGTGCGTAGTTTACATAGAATGTTAAAAAAATGGAATAAAAATAACCGATTAATAAAAAGACCATACCTCATACGAGCCGAAAGGTGGTGAAATAAAACAACAATAAAATCATAAAATTTTCTCATAATAATGTTTACATAAACTTATTCTAATATGTTTCTATAGATTATTTCTAAATATAAAATATTGTCTATATTTTAAAAGTAATTCTGGTTTATAAAAAAAAAAGGAAATAACTAAATGAGCAGGAGAAATACTGAGTGGCAGCAAATTTAAAAGTGGGTTAGATTTAGGTTCTCTTGTGGTAAATAAAGATGCAGCAGTCCCGTCGATTTTGGTTTGGCATTCTTAGTAATTAAAAATTGTTTATTTCAATTATTCAACAATTGTTTGCTGATCATGATTTGCTGCCAGTTTATTAATTTATTGCTGCTTGTTTAAATGTGTCGCTTGGAATCAAAATAGGTCGAATCCAAAGAATTTTTTTTTTAACCAATAACCATTTCAACCTCATTTTTTTTCTAATAAATTGCTGTGAAATCATTTTCTTTTTTTTCTTGTTTTAATTGAACAATACCAACTTACGAAGTCCTTTTAATACTAACCTTAACTATTGTATGCACAAGGAGCTAAATATACAAAATTGGCTATACTCACAAATGTTGTCAGAGAGATGACCATTTTTGATTCTAGTCGACTCAAATACAAGCCCAAGAAAAGATTACGTTAGGGTTATCATTATTATTATTATTAAACAGTAAAGTATATTATTATTAGATAATGTAGAGAGTAACACAGTGACACCGACGTGTCCGAAAGCGGCGAAAAATTGCTTTAATTGCGCTCTCATATCGACAGGGGAAAGGCCTCTACGTGGGCCGATCACTTTGAACACATTCAATTACTCCAGTTCCGAGAACTGGGCGCTTTTCTCGCGCACTAATACAGTTTATACAGTGATCCCGACGGGTCCAAAATATTTATACAATGACCCGGACGTGTCCCCAAAATATAGGTACACAGTGACCCAGACGTGTACCAAATATAGTTATACAGTGACCCCGACGTGTCCCAGAGCAGCGGAGAGTTGCTTTAATTGCGCTCTCATGTCGGCGGGCAAGAGGCCTCGACGTGCGCCGATCACTTTGAACGCGTTCAAGTATTCCAGTTCGGAGAACTGAGCGCCTTTCTCGCGCACTGAAGCTATTATTTCCTGTTAAATAAATAAAGTATTTACTGATAACGGATTTTTGTTGATAAAACATTGTTATTAATCTCCTAACTCATGAAGTAGGAAAACCTGTACCAGAGGAGAAGTGTTTTCATGCTTTTCCTAATATTATGACAATACCAGTATTTTGTGCTTAAACAACAATTACAGCTTATTTAATAACGGTGCAAATAAAACAGACTAATGTAAAAAGTTCAAATATGACAAAGAATACAATAGCGAGCGAAGCGAAGAGAGGGCGGGTCGCTAGTTGTAAATAAAATAGGTTTTCTACAAAAATAAATACATTTACGAGTAAACATTCATTTAAATGTTATGTACGTATCTATTTTTTCAGTTTAATTAGTATGATATTAGAGGTGGTGGGCAGCACCGGGTCTTGCCACAAGGACAAGGGGGTGAGTCCTTTGTCACTCACCACGACTTCGCTACGAATTCCATCACCCGAAGTCGATCAAACGTAGCTTCGAAGATTGCATATCTCATAGTTATGCATAGTCTCAGCGTTTAAGATGCCTCGACGGCGTGTGTGTGTTCGGGTACACTCACCTCCGGCGTGCACGCAAGGAGGTGTAGATAGTGGTGTGCGCGGTGCAGGCCGGCGTGCGGCAGCTGCAGCGCGGCGAGGCAGTGGCGCAGCGTGCCGAGCCGCGCGCCCGCGCCCGCCGCGCCGCGCCCGCAACCCTGCCATCTCCACACTACCGCCGCGGACATCATCTCGCCGAGACCGTTTAATATGTACTGTGTATGGAAACGGAACATTAGCTAGAGTTGTTCGACGCTCGAGCGCTGACTGTAAAGGCTTGCGTACATTATAGCCGCGCTGCAGTGCGGCTCGCCGTCATATTCACGAGCCTTTATGAACCTTTAAAGCCTACTCAAAACAGAACGCGCCCCTAGCGTGCGGCAGGGCGTAATAACGTCGCCATTTGTCATTACCGCTAATTAAAGTCGGAAAATAGAAAATAATACCGCTAACGCGGGAAGTTCCCGGTAGTTGTCAAAATCTTAGGTGAGGTGTTCCGAAAAGAGAAATGATGTAGCTCACCACATGTACAGCCAGCACCTACTAGAGAATAATAGTTGCATAAAAATAGAATAGTTTTTATTTATGTGGGCACTTTGGGAAATAAGAGATCTAAATTGAAAAAAAAGATTAAGCTGCATTAAATCAGTATAATGTTGTGAAAAACGGCAAGCCATCCATGACATCAGTCATACTGGAACATCGGTCGGTGTTCATCTCAGGTTTAATTTTTAGAGTGACTTAGTTCATAAATCGTAACAAGTGGTTCCGGTTGGCTAAACTTTGTTGAATAAGAACCGGTGGAGAAATTCGATTGAGAATACTGAACAGCATAGGACCGAGGAGGGTGGCATAAACGAAAGGAGGCTTACACTCAGCAGGGGGTGGAAACAATCTGTAAATGATGGCGATGATGATGCAAGAACTAGAGGGCTGTCTTTTTTTCTTTCTGAATTTTGTGATTCTTTCAAGAGTCACCGGACATGTTGGTTTAGGGCGAGCGCAGAAGCTCAGCCAGGAGCAAAAAGTGTGTGGACCAACGAGCCTAAGGGCTCCCCCGCCGGTAGACCGGCAAATGGAACGGACTTCGGCTTAGGGCGTTGCTTTGAGAGGGTACCGCGGTATCGTGAGTCGGTTAGAAGCGCCCAGTCGTCAGCACAGACCCGAGCGAGTGTGCATAGTGTTATGCACATATGAGTAAAATTATTTATTTTTAATGTAATAAAGGAATCATGAAATACGTGTTAATTATTAGTTAGATTTAAGTTAATCTACTGATTGACATATTAAACTATTACAAACTATTTTTGTAGGACCTTATAGATTTCATATTTGTTACATTTATTTACTCCATTTCATGTCCTGCAGAGCCAAAAGGTTGACTGGGAGATAATGCTGTAAATAAACACATTAAGTCCGCCTTTTGTAATAATTTACAAAAAAATGTGAATAATAAATAGACTTACGCTATCGGTCACTTGTAAAAATTACGTTCTCCGATAAACATATTTTTAATTTAGCTTCTAAATACTTACAGCAAGTCTAGCCGGTGCTAAGACATTGGCAACTTGTTCGTGAAAAGCCAGTAAAGCATGAGCGAGCCTCGCCGCCCCTCCCGCTTCGTCTTCCGTTCCACTTTCACCCCCACTCTCCTCTTGGCCCAGATAGTGGAAACATTGGATTCGAAGCTGAAAATAGGTTACTTGGTTACGCTCTGTTCCGGTTCACACATGACGTAAAAACAAAATCGCTTTCCCGGGAATCTATGGCTCATTAATAATATAACTTTTCAAATAATAAAATTTCAGTAGATTCAAAAAAAATCTATAATTTCAGAAAATGACTAAAACGAATTTTTTGACGTAATTTTCTCAAATTTGGCGGTAAAATTGTGAAAAAATTGGATATGAATAGTTTAAAGAGCTCTGCCACTAATTTTAGAAAAAAAGAAAATTGTTTTATTGACTATAACAATATTAGACATAATAAATTGAGCGGAAAGTAAAAATAAAGGAATATATTAATTGTTGTACCAAAAGGCATCAACTCGACATACTTGTATGTCGCCGCGTGAATTGCGACGCTGATTTTCAGACGACATATAACAATGTGCACTTCTACGCACACTGTATATCTGTATATCTTTAAAGTTATTATGTGAAAATAAATTTATTTTCATTCTTACTCACCTCCAAATGCAGGAAGAGCAGGCACTTGTGTGAGATCTCGTCAAATATGAGTGCAGCGGAGGATATGTCGGAGAGGAACTTGTCGGAGAGCTTGATGGCACCTCCGGCCACTGATGGTGCGGTTAGTATTGATGGCACGGTGCGGATGTTGGCGCTTAGCCAATCCTGCAACACACACCCGTACATAGATAAATATACAGGCTGACCTTTTAATGGTTTTGGAGCCGTGGTGTAATTACTCTATTAAGGAAATACTATCAATGAATGATACACAATGTAAAATAATGGTGGGTAAAAGTATTTTTTTTAGACAAGTGGGCGGACGAGCAAGCGGTCCCACGTGATGGTAAGTGTTACCGCCGCCCGTGGACACCTGCAACACCAAGGGGTATGCGGGTGCGCCGGCGACCTTGCAAAATATATTTTTTTAGTGAAGTAAAACACGTAGTAGCGCAGTGCGCAGGGTGTCACGTGAGGCGCGGGGGGGGGAGTTACATTCGCACGGAAGACGCGACGGCACGTGACACGCGCGCGGTACTACGAGTTACTTTTTAATTTTGGGAGGTTTTCTATGCTCATATTTTTAATCTAATCTTATGTGTTGATACTACTAATGCTAATAATAAAGTAATCGCAGCCATAAAACCAATAATAATTCAGCTTTTATAGGTAAAGACTTGTAAATATCGTGGAAATATAAAAATTTCAATCGGGAAGATAGATATAAACCAATTTACCGGGAATTCGAGAAGTGATGGTTGAGTTATTGATTGATTAATGTAAAAAATGTGTATTGTGGGCTTTGTGGTTTAATAGTGATAGTTTATTAAACATCAAAGTATTGAATGTTTGCGCATAATGTTTGTGATAATCAAATAAAACCTTTAAGGCTACATTTATCGTGTGCTTCTCCTAAAACCTACTATCATTTTATTCAACGACTTCTAACCTACTTCGACGTGACTGGACATTGACAAGATGTGTTTTAAATTGTTATAACTTTAAATACGAAAAAAACTTGACACTGGCAGAATGTGGTAATTGCACCATTGCCATATATGAAAAGAAAAAAAAAAGAGTACTGTCAAACTCCAACTTTTTTAAATGCGAGACATTGGTAACATGTGTCTATTCCAAACAGTATAAAACCACACTCACCATGGACTCGCCGAGCAGCGCGAGGTCCGCGAGCGCGTTGTGGTCGGCGTTGATCTCCGCGCGTGCCACCGCGCCGTCGCCCAGGCTCGACCCGAGGATCTCCGCCTCGCGCTCGTACGCTTGCTTTAACTCCTGACAACAATTATTTATCTTAAATCATAAAGGAACAATTTTGAACTTGACCGCGGACCGCAGGCGACACTTGTAACGTCCCACTACAGGGCACAGGCCTCCCCTAGTAAATCATTGGGGGGTTTCGGTCAGCAACCCACCGCGCCCAGTGGTGGGTTACATACTCAAGATTTGTTATTTTATTCCTGGAGCATGCTGGTTTCCTTACGATGTTTTTGCTTACCGCTGATAGTGACAATTTCTAAAAATCCGTACTTAAGTAGAAACTCAGTGTTACGGGCCGAGGATATTTGAACTGATCACGATCACACGAATGTAAATCGAGTACAGATACCGTAGGCCGTACCCGTCAATGTAGTCGAGTACCCGTAAGCTACCATCGCTCTCTGACAGGTGACAATACTGGTTTATATACGCAATGTCACTGTCGTCACAGTGTAATGAGATGAGGAAAACCCGTGCTCCGAGCGTGCTGACGAATAGTCTACGCAATCTGCATCAGCTATTAATATTACTTACAGCTTTTATATATGGAATCTCTAGCTTGGAATCTCAAACATACCTGAGCGTGTTGCTTCGTATCCGAAGCCGTAGGGTCAGTGGCGATCCTCCAATTGGGCAGCGCTTGGAGGAACCTCACTATATCGTCATCGGCGAGCCACCTCGCGGCTCTACAATTGGCCGCGGGCAGTGCGGGCGCGAGGCGGGCGTGCGCGGCGCGCGCATGCGTCACGAGCGCCCCGAGTGCACTGACGAGTGAGCGCGCGGCTTCAGCGCCGCCGCACGCGCCGCAGCGGCGCGCTGATTGGGCGGCGGTTAGTATCGCCCCCCACCCCGCGGCACAGCATGTGAATATTACGCGATGGCGGTCGCTGCAAATGTTTCAGTGATTTTTACGACATTGAACGTTAAATAACGCAGAAGTTATCATAATTTTTTCAGTGTCGAGAGTAGAGTTGATGCTACTAGTTTTAATAATAGGCTGTTTTCATTGTTCATTTCCAGTATACCTTTTATTCTAACGCGTTTGTTTTGTTTCCAGTTTTGTGTTGTTGCAAACTATATATATATAGTTTGCAACAACACAAAATACCTGTTGTTGCTTAAATGATATATATATCTTTTAAGCAACAAGTAAAACTTTTAGTAAAACCTAAAAAAATACAATAAACAGCACATACAACACTATCTACCGATACTCACTGGTTGTGTCGGTAGTGGGGCGGCGGCCCCCTCTCACGCCAGGCGCCGGGCGCGCGCATGGCGGCGTCGATGGCGGCGCGCGCGGCGCTAGCCAAGCGTTCGCTCTCGCCCGAACGCACGTAGTCGGTAATGAACGCGCGCAGGGAACACTCGCCGCCACTGCACAAACAGAATATTTTTAATAAGGATTATTTTCCCTTTAGGGAGGGAAACTACTTGAAAACAAATAATGATGCGTATGCGTCATTTTGGGCGGTTTATCAAATAAAAACCACACGAATACCAAATGAACGCTTTTCGCATGAGCTTCAATTTTTATTATTGCAACAAGACCCTAAAGTACCGGGGAAATGAGATTGGTATTTGCCTTAGAATTATCTCAAAAACTAATGTATGATTGAGTGGACTTTTCTATCCAGGGTATCTAAATTGATCTGAGACCATCTGAGAACGCTAAATATTTATTTACATGAGGGTGGACATAGCCGTTATATGCTTCGATCTTATTAGGGCCCGATTGTTACTATTATATTTTTTATTTACCAAGCACCGTTTTTATAGATACCTCATCAATCTGAGGAATAAGATATTTATTTATGGTAGGTTATAGTTAAAAAGTTACAAGTACCAAGGTCAGGCCAGGTTTCATATATAAGTGTCTAGCATTCTTTTATCCAAAAAATATCCCGATTCCCGACCCATACAAGAGGGAAAACTGGCGCGCAGACTAGCGGCTGACTCTGACTGGGGCGGCTGTATCCGCCCCGAGGCAGACGACCGACGGTACACGATGAGGCTGTCGTACCATAAGAAGCGGGGCCGGTTTACTGTGCGGACTTGGTAACATCGGAGGCGAACTTCACACGGCTGCTAGAATTTACGTACTCCTGGCATCGAAAGAGACGGCTATTATTGAACTTCCCGGCGAGGAACCTTTGTTGTGTGAAGTACACGCCCCATAAAGGGGGTAAGTGTTAAATACAGAGAGATGAAAGAAATCTGTAGGGAGTCAAGAAAGTGGGTGCCGGAAAAAGCCTAGTTCGGTGCGTATCTCCCACGATTCGGTCCTAATAACCGTAAGGTTGGCCGGGCCGAGTGGTGGAGGGTTTAATCAGTTGTACCATAAGAATAATAAATAATAAGAATATATAAATGAAACGCGTGGCGAATGCGTTCAAGGTCGCGATAATAGTCTACAGTTCCGTATCGTATCATACAAGCCGTTAGTCTGGGCCGCGCTGTCTGACACCTTAGTATTTAGTTTTAAGCAAACTTAAAACTAAATACTTACCCTAGTGTAATTTAAATCTAAGATACTTACCTATATTTATGCCCAGGTACTTACTTACTTATCTATACCATTTTTGTGTACAACTAATCTGGTTTAAAAAATTAAATCGATGAAATCAAAATATGAAATGAAGCAAACTAGAGTGTTAGAACTTGTATAGTAAAACCGCAGACTACCTATGCGCATAGATAGGTATGCGCATCATTTTGATATGATTGATATCAGGTATCCTAAAAAAATTGTCTTCAGCTCCCAGACTATAACCAAAAATGGAGTCCACTCTCATGCTTTCGCAATCACTCCTAAACTGTGTCTACACTGTGCGAGAAGGCATGACAGTATATAGAATGGTTTCTTAGGATGCGGGTTATACAAATAGTTTCACCTTGCTTTTTAATAAAAGTATTTCATATATTTTATACTCATTTAAACGTTTTAAGTTGAGCCCTCACGGCGTCCGTGGGCGACAGAGGGATGTTATGAGGTGAGGGGGACCTATGAGTAGGTGTTTATAATTGCCGCTTTTGGGACACGCACAAAGAGATTCCCTTCTATACTCGTATTACTTATTGTTCTTATGGTTGTACTCACGCTGTCAGCGGCTCGATGTCAGCGCAGAGCGCATGCAGAGCGGGCAGTACGGCGTGTAAATGTGCGGCCGCCGGCGCGCACACCAGCGGCTGCCGAGGCGCGCGCGCGCCGCCGACGCCAGCCCCCCCCGCCCCGGGGCAAACGACCGACGGCCCTGATGATACACAGTGATATTAGATAACTGATAACGCACGCTTAATAATAAACCGTCATAGCTCGAAATTCTAAATGTGTGGGAAAGGAGATCTAAAGTTTTTCGTAATTAGCATGGCTCCATTTTAGTTACTATATATTTTAATTAATAGAAATAAGGCACGATTTAGCTATATAGTTATTTTAGTTATAATTGCCCTCGTTTACAGTATTTTTTCACACATTCAGTTCGAATAACAATGATTTTTATTTAGGTACTACTAAATTTCGCTGTTTAAAAGGTGTTGTTCCAATTTTCAAGTTCAGTTGCAATAAACCACCATAGAGTGCACACGTACACAGTTGTTTTAATATCCCGCTAAGCAAAAGTCAACCTTAACCCCAAGCAATACAAAAAGATAGTTCACTTTAACAGAAAAATATTTAAATCATTTGTTGATTTAGTAGAGGCTTAACTCTTAAAAATGCTTTTTATATTTGAATGTTTTATTTTGAGCTAATTGTGTTTTTGCTTTTTATTTTGAGGAGGAGAGTGCACGCTGCAATCCAACAGCTGCTGGGCGCGCTCGACTGGCCACGTTATCTCTCTCTCACAGAAGACTACCTTGAAATGTAATGCATTTCCCACTTTATCTTATTTCCCTAATGTACGCACATGTTTCGGTAGTGAGTGAGATGTGTCGGAGTCCAATTCCATCCCATCCCTCCCCATTTTCCCAACCCTTTCACTAAATCCATTCCTGTATTTCCAAAGGTAGGCAACGCATCCGGGGGCGTGCTAACGTTTGTTATTTTGGACTAATGTTGGCATGTATCGCGGATATCGATGGGCGACAGTATCCACTTACCATCAGGTGGACTGTATGCTCGTCTGCCGCCTTCGTCCATAAAAAAAAATATATGTGATAGTTACAATATAACTTGTCACAGATCAGATTATAATTCAAAATTGTGTATTTGTGTAACTTTCAACTGGGAATATTAGATTTATTATTAAAAATTTACAGTTTATAAAAGTTAATTAGTTAACATATCGCTGTCGCAAACATCACTTAAGTTAAAGACCATCAACTATTGCTGTCTTCGTTGTAAAAAAGTGACCGCATACAATACAATACACAGAATTATGCCACTTTTTGACTGAAACTAAGATTCCCCGAAGTTTGAGTTGTGTCGGTATATTATTAAGCGTGCGATGTAGTCGGTATATGTTGAACATGTAGGAGCTCGTTGTGAGGCCTTAAACGCACTTGTAGCTCTTGCCTCGGCACTACTTGCCGACACTACACGTGGTACGTCACGCGCCGAGTTCACCCGCGCCCCTTCACTATAATGTTGTACTCGTAAATAAATCGTGTTTCGATATCTATTATTATTTTTATTATATTTACTAAGCATATTTGTTTCTAACACTAGTTTTTAGTTCTATATTATGTACTAACAAATACTATGGATATTTAATCTGCAATAAACGGTTATTATTAGAAAATTCTTACCAGTTAATTTAAACAACTTGGTGCGTCGCCTCTGCGGTCTTTTCTTGGCAAAATAATCGGCGATTCGTAAGTCTGTGTTGCCCTCCGCGGAAGCACCGGTGGACCTCTGGGCCGCTAAGTTCACACTTTCTATTTGTAGGTACTCCGTTAGCAGCAGTTGGAGCTGGAAAAGAAGGTGTTCCACTAATTTAGATCTAGAAGGAAATCAGCTATTCGTAGATACTTAGATCTATTTAGATCAGCTATTAGTACGTCGATTTTGTCCTCTAACGAGGTTTCAGTGGACCTCTAAACCGCTAAATTTTAGTAAGATAGTAATTTTCCTCTTTTTCGAACAGAATAATATGAATATTGTTAGTTTCAATAATTAAAAGAGAAAGAGAATGATTAGTGAACGCCGTGTAGTGGTGTCGTATGTAAATTGTGTCATGTAATAGTCGTTTAATAATAAATGTAAAAATGAAAATATGTACAAATAGCATAGGATTACTTACAACTTGTTGAACGGCACTCCAATAATGTTGCTCTGTGTGCAGACTGGAGTCCAGCAGCTTGTGTTTCTGTAAAGCGCCGCGCCACAGTTGCAACAATCTGTAAATAAGAAAAATATATATTAGAATATTGTAAGTATAGTATAGCAATATAGTATAGCAAGGAATAATAATAATAATTTAATAGCAGCAGCAAATATTAAATGGATATTAAACCTAAGATTAACAGTGCTTTAAAAATAAAGTAATTACCAAAGGTCACTGAAGGTAGTCGCAATCTGTCACTACCCCCACTTTAATATAAAATACAAAATATATATTATCTTCGTCCATTTTCCTACACTAGCCATATAAAGTTAAAAAGAAATAAAAGGTATGTCTAACCTTCTATTCCTCGAACCACAAGCTCTAAACTCTTCACCCAAACTTGTGACAAGTCTAGCCAAAGGTCGCCCCGTCTCTGTCACCACTTCAGTTTCTTGTATATCCCCATCCTCTTCACACTCGACATCCAATTCCACGTCGCCATCTTCTATGATACGACGGGAAACTGAATCTATGACTTCTAGAAGTTCGTTCTGGATTTGGACTTTGAATTTCTGGAAGGAATTAGATGACTAATTAGCTTAATTATATTAGCTATGTGTGCAATTTTCTTTGTAAGTAAACAATAAAGGTAATAATAATTATTATTTAAAATGATCACACGAGTATTTTGGCTCATCAAAGGAGAGACGAGAAGGTTTAGAACCATCTAATCTAAACCATCTCGCTTCTCTTTTGATAAGCCAAAATGAGGGAGAGGTGGTATAACTTCCGGCGGAAGCACAGTCGGCCGGCTCGGGGAGAGAAACCGGCGGACGATACGCGCGGTATCGAGCAGCACCGCACCGCCTTCAGCATCTTAAATATATATAAAATACTAACTTCTGTGGCTTCCTTCAACTGTTCCAATACTCCAAGCGCTTCGAGCGATATCATTACGGTAGTTTCAAAAGTTTTATCCTCCTCAGATAAGGAAGCTTCGAACTCGGGCGTTATGTCTTGCAGGTAGGCGTCCGTTACTTCCTCGCTCTTTGTTAGTTCTGACAATAAACAAACAGAATAAACAACAATAGTAAATAATTATACATATATTATATAGATAATAATTATTATCTATAATATATAAATAAAAATTAAATGCTGTTCGTTGGTAAGCGCATCACTTGAGAACGGCTGCATCGATTTGGCTATTTTTTTTTTTTAAAATGTTCGTAATAGTCCGAATAAGGTGTTTAAGGAAAGAAAATTTGAAAAGTTGCTCGGAAAATTTGAAAATTCGGGAAACAATGAAAGTGATTTTTTCTATGGGATTTATGTATGAAATTATTGAAATTTTGACAGGACAACGTCTGTCGGGTCAGCTAGTTATTATTATAATGTTACAATTATAATAATTATTGCTTTACGTTTTGCCAATTAATACTCAATATCAATTGCCCTTATCCACAGATCCAAACTAATATTATAAAACCGAGTGTTTGTTTGTTTATTATGTCTTCGTGACTAAATTACAGCATCGCTTTTAATGAAATTTTAGCAGAGAGGTAGTCTGAAATCCGGAAAAAGACAAGCATAGATTTTATCCGGTATTTTTTTCCAGGGGAGTCCATTACTTTTAAAACAAAATCCACGCGGGCAAAGCCGCGGGATAAATGCTAGTTATACAGAGAAATAATACCGTAATGTGATCGAGAGTTCAAATTCTCAGCTCGTACCACTGAGTTTCTATTTAAGTACTGATTTTTTTAAATTTGTCACTTGCTCGGCGGTGAGCGAAAACATCGCGAGGAAACCGGCGTGGTCGAGAAATAAAATAATCTGGAGTATGTGTATCCACCAAACCGCACTGGGTCCACGTGGATTACGGGACATTATAGGCTGATACAAGATACCCTGATTTAATATAGAATAATTAATATGCGCTTGTGAATTACAGAAAGTATAATTTGCAAATCCAAGACAACTTTTTTCAACCAAACTGAAAAACTATCTATAACGAACAACTGAGCACGCCATAGAAAAGTACTGTATATTGAGTGAAAGTGATCGGTGACGCATCAGCGTAAGCTGTTTGACTATCAAACAATCATAATTTTCTTATTTAACTAACAATATAAGTATATGCCATCAATCAGATATATGCAATAATCGAATATACACATAAATAATTTAAGTTGACATTATTATTTATATACTATACATCTGTATAGTATATGAGTATATAATATGTATTGCAATAAATACTTTTACCCTGCCTCATCCCTACTGTCTATTAATTGCCAAATATAAACAACTCAGTTTTGTGGCTGACGACCAATTAGCACAGTTGGTAGTGTCTCATTGCATGCTGTGCAATGGGTACCGGGTTCTATTCCCGGTCGGTCAATCATTGTTCGACCCTGGATGTTGCACGTGTTGTGTTCCTCTTTGTATGTGTCTCTGGACCCACGACACAGGGAATCCTAGTGTGGGCCATTGAGTGTGGCGTTAAAATAAATAAGAAAATAAGGATCATTTACACATGGAGTTTATCAAACGGTTCAGGGGAGAATTTTTAGTTTTTATAGCTAATAATTTAAGATAATAAGTGTTATGACTTACCGGCAAGTAGCAAGGCAGTCCGTCTTCGTGCCGAAACGCGACGGGACAGTGGCGTCCTCTCGCCGCGATACACCGCTTCACTAACACGTTTCACTATCACGTCCACTAATTCACGTTTTTTGGCCTGCGATTATCATAAACAAATTTACATGAATTGTTGAAAAATAACAATTAAGGAGGGTTCTAGGGATTTTTGGAGACCAAATCGCTAAAAAAGCATCTGCAGATTTATTACGAAAACATTGGCCATCGGTTAATCTGGAAACACCCGAACGCGTCATCCACGTACGTTTAATTGCAATTGTAAATCAGCTTAAAAAAAATTAATTGTGTGTTGCAAAAACTAAACTCTTCAGCAAAGTGGGACCTGTTAAATTCATGTAAATTTGATGAGCAGCATGACGTGGGTCGAGTTTACTAAATCATTCAGAGATATTTTATAGATTTATTTTGTATGTCTACACGTTGTGTTACTTAATGGCATCTCATTGAATTTGTTTAAACTAGAATTTTTTGTACTAAGTACTTAAAGGTCATTTCAATAAATTTGCCCTACATTATGAAAAATTACCCTGTATATGCATAAGTAATAATATGCCATATGGTGTTGGCCAGTTATGGAATAGCGCCACTTCATCTTCCCATCTCTCCCCGTGGGTGTCGTAAAAGGCAACTACGGGATAACAAAGCGTCTATCACAAGTCCTGAGGAACTACACCACATCTAAAAGAGTGGACTCACCAACCCGTTTGGGCAGCGTGCCGTTTAACGCCAAACATCCCTCATGCACATTGGCTTGTGTATGAGGAGACCCATGTCCTGCAGTGGATTCTGAAAGGGCAGGTTGCATTGCGTAGGCATAAGATGCTGATAACAGTAGCACTACGGGACATGAAAAGGCTATGAAAAGAGCACATAAGTACCTCCAAATGTTGCCTTGTGGTATTGAGTGCGGTGACATGCGACAGTGTAGTGTCGGCCGTGACCAGTGCAGTACTGAGCGTAGTCGCGGCCGCTAACACCCGCCCTGCGGCGAGATATTCCCGTGTCTCTCGCTCTGACACTACCACACGCTCACTATAGATATGCGATAAGAGTGTCAGTGAAGATGACTTAATTATGTTGAATTGTGGTATTGAGTGCGGTGTCATTGGACAGAGTGGTGTCGGCTATTACCAGTGCGGCGCTGAGTGTGGTCACGGCGGCTAACACCCGCCCTATATGGGGGATATTCCCGTGCATCCCGCTCTGACTGACACTACCACACGTTCACTGCAGATGTGCGACAAAAGTTTCAATGAACGTTGTTTTATAGTGACTACCGCCGCCCATGGACACCTACAATACCAAGGGTACGCGATTACTCACAACTTTCTTGAAGAGCCCCATGCAATAATGGAAAGAACTCTTGAGGCAGTTCGTTCCACAGCCTACGGGTTCGTGGCATTAAACAAACGGGGCGTAAAAATGGTGCTTTGTAGTATTTAGGTGGTGACGTGTAAAATTGTGATGTCGGCTGGGATTAACGTAGTACTAAGCATAGTCGTGGCTGATAACACCACGCGGCGAGATAATCCCGTGTCTCTCACTCCGATACTACCGTGCCTCACTGCATATGTACGACAAGTGTTTAAAGGGGCTTAAAGGCGTCCTAGATAATCAATTATATTGGGCAATTTTACGAATTGCGCGATATTTTTGATTGTTTAGGGAGTGTATTGAAACTAGTTTGGGTGCAAGGCGCGATTCAATAATATTGTGCAATGATTGTACAACTTTATTTGTAGATTTAGGAGCCGCCAGTATGATATCGGCCGAGATTAGCGCGTTACAGAGCGTACTCGCGACCGCTAACACTCACCCCGTGGCGAGATACTCCCCTCATATGTCTCACAAAGTTATTTAAGGAGGCGATAAAAACATTTGATACACATTTTTATCTGAGCTTTCACATCATTCACTTAAATAATATGGGGATATCCAGTATATTTTTTTTCGAAAGAGGAAGCTATAAATTTGGGAATCTATACTGTATACTTACATATCGGTAAGCATCTGTAATGCATAGTGGTGGGTGCGTGCATCGGCCCATAATCGCCGCAGATCATCGCGTCGTAGTCGCAATAGTCCGCGACACGCCGCCAGCCGAGCAACCGCCGCGTCACAGTGCTGACCCCACACTGTTAATGCCGCTCCTATGTTGCTGAATTTCTGGAATTAAATGATATTATGTTGAATTAAAGCATAGTGTGGAATGCCTTCCCACCAGATGGACCGATGATTTGAAAAAGAATTGACTTGTGGTGGTGGCGAGCCATGGCAGAGGCCTATATACAGCAGTGGAGAGGTTAAGATTTTGAAATAAATATTTATTTACTTATTTATTTCAACTTCTTGAGGGGGAGAGTGCACGCTGCAATCCAACAGCCGCTGGGCGCGTTCGACTTTCCACGTTACCCCTCTCTCACAGAAGACTACCTTGAAACTGCATTTCCCACTTTATCGTATTTCCCCAATGTACGTACGTGTTTCGGTAGTGAGTGAGATGTGCCAGAGCCCATTCCCATCACATCCTATCCCTCCCCATTATCCTAACCCTTTTTCCAAATCCATTCCTATATCTCCAAAGGTAGGCAGCGCATCCGGGGGCGTGCCAACATTTGTCATTTTGGACTAATGTTGGCATGTATCGCGGATGTCTATGGGCGACTGTATCCACTTACCATCAGGTGGACTGTATGCTCGTCTGCCGCCTTCGTACATAAAAAAAAAACTTCATTACTCAAGTAATTTATACAAATGGCGGACTTAATGCCATATGGCTTTTTCTACTAGTCAATCACAATATCAATTACAATAAAAAAGATTTAATAATATCTAAGTTTTGTTTAATATTTCAACTCTACTGGGACTACACCTTTCCTCCGCAAGCAAGTGCATCAATGACTCACTAATTTCTAAACGCGAATGGATCATAGTCCATATTGATACTGTAGATTTAAAAGTGTGTTTGTCTGTCTGCTAATTTGTTACATTTTCATGACTTAACTACTGAACCAATTTCAATAAAATTTGGCAAAGAGGTAGCTAGAACCCCGGAGAAGGACATAGAATATTTTTTTAAATGACAAATCAATTATAATTTAAAGTCAATTGTAATTTATATCTGTGTATCTGTCTGAAGGCGCAACACGCAAAAACCACAGGACAGATTTTAATTAAACTGCTTATCTAGTTGAAGTTTTTGAGCTGGGTTAACATTTAGAGCACTTTTTATCCAGATTACAGTGTTCCCACGGGATTCGCTGCATGTACAACATCAGGACTCACATAAACAGCAATGGGTGGATTTTTATGAAATTCAGTAGAATGGTAATTTATGTACTGGTTCAACTTATAGGATACTTTTTATTCCCAGATGGTTATACATTCCAACTGGAAATCATCGTAGAATTATCATAGGGAATATGAAATGAGGTGTTACTATCACTATATTAGAATATGGTGGGATTGGATTACATGAGATACCCTGTCCTATGGAGTACAATAAACTAAACACACATACTCCCAAAGTTCACTACTAGTCTGATATAAATTTGTTATGCTTCCTTCGTGAAAAATTGTCTTCATGATCCTAACAACTGTGACATTGATGTAATCAGAGTATATGGCTTTTTAATTACAATTACATATTTATCTTCTTGATCGGTGGAGGTAGTAATGAAATTTGCCATCATTTTGCCTTATTTTATTACTTTAATGATGTTGACATCAACTTGTGCAGACTTTGTATTGAGAAGTTGTAAGTTCTTGATAGGAATAAAATTATATGGTTTGGTATCATTGTCCTCCCTCACTAACAATCACCACTGGTGGGGACAACTGGAATTGTAGACAAAATGATTACCACTGTCCCCACTGCCATGGGTTGATAATAATGTTATAATAAGTTTTGTGTTCAAATTTCTGTTGTTCCCAACTATAGTTGTTATGATATATCCTAAGTGAGGCCAGAATAAAAAAATAACAATAATGTAGACTGATTGTAATGTTAGTCTTTTAAACCTAGCTTGAATAGAATTACAGATGTCAAAGTGCCTCGAATAGTGTACAAAGATTCCGTTTAGATATAAACATATTCTAATATTAGATTTTCAAAATGAGGCAATAAAAAATTAAGCCATTTTTAAAACTATTTTCCATTACTAGTTTCAATGTGTTACAATCATTATGCCTATATAGCAAATCATCCAATACGCACAATGTCTATTTAGCAAATGGTCCAACTCACACAATGTCCACATCACTGAAAGTGTAAGTATGCAGAATGTCCTAAAAGCTACATACAGGTCTAAATAGCAAAACGCCGAGATATATTAGGTACAAAAATAATTAAATATCTATACAATTTGGCAGATATAATAAGCTGTTGCAATGAAAATCATGGAACCAACAATTCTTTAGAGCGCTATTTTATTTCTATTTCTACATGCCCTAAAAAACGAATGAGAGTGGCAATAAATTTGAAAGTAATCTATTTGAAGGAAGCCTTTGGAGAAAAAGGAAGTTACCATTTAATAAAACATATAAAAGGGAACCAGAAAAGCTGGTAAATTAATTAAAACTATTGGGACATAACAAGAATACTTGAATAAAATCCTACATCCTAATTTTTTAGGTTCTTTGGTTTACAAAATGTAACAATATTTGAAAATTCATTTTGAATTTGTATTGTTATTATAACCATTGTTACTGCTTTTTTGTTTTATTTTATTTTAAAAATAATAAATTATTATGATCTTTAATATTTCTGTTGTCAATTGTACCCACAATTTGTGAGTTAGACCTTTTGCTAATTAAACCATTAGCTTTTAGGACATTCTGGAAATTGGACATTCAGAGACTTGAACATTGTGAGAGTTGGACAATTTACCAAATAGATATTGTGTGAATTAGATGATTTACTACATAGTCATTCTGATTGTAACACATTTCAAGTGTTATCTAGGGAACTTTCTTTAATGAAATCAATCATGAAATAACAGAACTCTTTTGAATCCAAATGTGTAACTATATGTAGGTAATAATCAGCCTATAAGTGATACTATTGTTTGTATTTAAAATGTGTATGTAGCACATAAATGGTCTTCGTAACATCTCTACAATAACCACATACCTGCATGACATCCATGATCTCTTGAGCATGGGCAGCAACCAATTCATCAAGTCTGGCATCACTCTTCTTGTATTCCTTCTCCAATTTAGCCCTCTCTTTCTCCCGCTGCTCGTTTGTCTCACTCGCAGACAGAGTGCGGATTACTGACATTAAGAGACCACTCTGAGAAAGGACAACCGTATAAAATATATGGTTTCTTGAATGAGAATTGACAACGTAAGACTATAGGCTATACTAAGAGATGTACAAGAATTAAACAAAAAGGAAATATTTTCGAGTTTTGAGATTCTTTCTGTTCTCCAATTAATACATGAAATTAATCCATGAAATTAATTATTAATCCAATTAATCGGCAAAATAGCAAAAATTTTGTAATTTAAATCAAATTATTTAATATGTGTCATGAATTTAAAATTACCGTTTCCTTTCCCTGTTTTACACCCCGGGGGGGTTTTGTAGGTGGCGGAGAAGACATTGTTTTTCCTAAAATAAAGAAAAATACAAAATTAATTTATTAGTCCGCCCCTTTGATAGTAACGTCAGCTGGTTCACTGAAAAAAAAGCTGTCAAACTTTTTAGCGGGAGGCACAGAATTATAGTTGTTTTAATTGTTGTAAAAATTGTGTTTTGTGGTTTACTTGTGATAGTTTATTAAACTACAAAGTGTCTAGTGTTAGTGTTTGTAATAATTAAATAAAAGCGTGAGACTGCATTTCTCGCGTTCTTCGAAGGAGTCCTCCTCAGAATACAGCTACTAACTATAATTTTACTTTGGTGGCTCTTACTTCCCATCAATTCAAAGAAGAAGAAGAAGACTCCTACTTCAACGAGATCGGGTTCTATTAAAGCTGTGTGGACTAATAAGTATACCAGTGTCCAAATAAATTATAGTAAAATAACAATAGTAACAGTCAACTGTCAAGTAATGTTTTATATTTTTTTTTTATTAACCGTATTACCGTGAATACTAGGTCTTGTGGATATTTATTTAGTTTCACAATCACAAACTTGATTATTTATCACAACATGCACCAAAAACACTTTGAAGTCACTTTGAATACTCATGTTATGAACTTTGTCATGATGTACCACCTCAGTTATAAGAGAATTCATCAACATGTGAGCGCTTCTTAAGCTAAACGCAAAACGCTATTCAAATGTCAAACTATCTGTATTATTCTGTATTCAAAAGTTGCACCGTTGATATTTGTAGTTTTAAATTGTTTTTCTTAATTTATTTTATAATATTGTTAGGCTGTTAGTGTATTTTACTTAGATATTATCTTAACCCTGTGTTTCGAAGATGGATTATTCAACAATTAGCAACAAAACGACCTTCACAGAGGCTGAAGAACTAACAAAGGGTGAGCTGAGTGAGCGATATTATTTACTCAAAAAACAGTACGATAACTTATCAAGCAGCTTTGAAACAACTAAACAAGAACTTCACGAGACTAGACGAAGCTACCAGACGGCTTTGGACGTGCAGAGACATTTAACAGCCGAGTTGGAAAGTTACCAGGAGGACGAAAAGAAGCATAGAAATGATCTAGATTCGCGCATTACATCGCTTCAAGAAGACATTTCATCGTTGCGGGAAGAGCGTTCAGAAACCGCAGAGAAGCATGCGAGTGAAATTAAGAATTTAGAAGCCGTGATTCAGCGTCTAAAAGAGGAGCAGGCGTTTAAAGTTGAACGCCTAAGTCCTGAACGGGATTCGACGGAATTAGATGAAGCAAAGGCAGCTGTGGCAGCGGCTGTTTCTGATGCAGCGGTAGTGAAGGCAACGCTTGACGAAGCTCAGGCCGAAATTGCATCCTGGCGCTTAAAGGTTGAAGAAATGGTGAATGAGTTGGCTGAAATGAGGGTAGCAGCTGATCTGAAGCGTGAGGAGTTGAAAGCGGCGAATGAGCGCGAAGCTGTCGCATTAGCAGATCTAGCTGAAGCGAGAGTGATGTTATACCAATGTACAGAGTTGCAGGATCTACAGCCGCATGGTAAGGTGGATTGGACATTTAATACTATTTATGTCATGTATATCTGACTTAGGGTTAGACTTTTGCAAATATGTTGCTTTGCATTTAGAATACAAAGCAACGTACTATGAAAAATGTCGAAGTCACAGCATGTCAGATTTTTATATAGAAAGAAATTGGTAGATGACTGTCCACCTGGATCTAGTGGGTAGTGTCTGTTATCATTTTATTTACTTGTTTGTCACCAGCATTACTGGCTGAATAGAGAAGTTTACCTTTGAAATATTGTTTTATTTTCCATTTCAGCTGCAAAAGGAAACTCGATTTTTGCTGAAGTAGAGGACAAAAGACAGGAGATGGCAAAAACATTACTTCAAATGAAGCAAACAAACTCTAGGGTAAGTTACGAGTACTATCATCTTCAGTTGCTGTGCATAAGTATCTAAATTCTGTATATTCACTGGTCTGCATTCGCTGAATAGGAATATAGTAATATACATATTAGCTTAGCTTTAACTATCTTATGATAGAAAGATGCAGTAATAAGATAAATTGAATTCAATCTACTAAAGTATTTCATACTAGTGACCCACCCTCACTTTGCTTCGGTTTATAACTTTTTTATCAATTTTTTTTTTAAATTCAATATAATACATAGACTATATTAGACAGGGGAGGGGTAATGTAGCTTCCTATTTGTGAAAAAAAATTTGAAATCGGTTCAGTAGTTCCAGAGTTACCCCCAACAATTTTACCTCTTTATTATATTAGTATAGATACATTCATATTTCATTGATCACTTTCTTTCTGTTCTTCTTCCTGGAAATACCTAGGGTTTCACACATATAATATAAGAGGGACTGTGACCCACTCCTCAATTAAACTTGTTTAAGCCACCTGCCTTTTAAATTTGCTGTGGTCTTCTGACCTTCATCCAGTCTCTATAGACCCTTGGGAGAGACCTGTATCCAACAATGAAGAGGCACAGGCTGATAGTAGTAGTAGTAAATCATTATATTTATAGTGAATCTCTTATTAAAACCATGTCAAAATGCTTTTTGACCTCCAACCCCCCCCCCCCCCCCCTCTTTCCTGAGTTCTGTGTGCTGCCAATGAAATCATTATATTTTAGTTAAGAAGAGAACTGGCAAACAAGCAGGCTGAATTGGAAGCCTTACTACATGAGAAGCAGACTGTATGGGAGCAGCAGGCTGGAGCGTCAGCACATTACGATAGGGAGTTAATAGGTGAGTCAGATAGAACAAATTCTATTTGTTTATATAAGGTCCTGCAAAAATACTGTGAAATATTTTAGAAAATCAATCAGTACAATAAAGCTATTATATCTAACCAAGGGCGTAATCAGGCTATTATCCAGGCTGGGGCAAAGCCAGCAATTTTCTTATAACTTAACTATAGGTAGTCTGTTACTTATTCTAATCTACCTATCTATCTGTGTCGTGTGGTGTCGGCCGACTATAGAACAGCATCACCACATCTCTTCTTCACTTGGGTGTCGGAATCGGCTACTAAGGGATAACAAAGTGGCCGAGAAAGAAGAGTGGACTCTCCAGCCTGCTTGGCCAGCGTGGCGTTTCTAAGACCTTGAGGCTTTTTAAGGCGGACACGTTCAAAGGTCAAAGACGTGAATGTGGATAGTATTATGTTATGTATGTACATAGGAGTAAATTAACCACAAATTATATATTTTTAATTTAATAAAAAAGTCATGAATTACATATAATTTTTTTAAATTAAATATAACATTATAGTTTTAGTAGTGTACTGATCGACATATTAAAATATTGCACACTATTTTTGTAGGACCTTATGTATGGGATAAATGATAAGAATGTGATAACCAATGAATGTGTGTCGCTGTAACAAAAAGACAAGCTAACTCAACATAAAGGTTTGGAAGGAACAAAAGAAAATTAATCCCAGTGGCTAATATTTCGATTGATTTGTAATATAGATATTAAAAATTATATAACAAATAATTTATTTTTTATTTACATATTTATTTATTAGCAAAATATTTTAGAAAGTTACGAAGAGCGCATCACCCAACTGGAAGGGTTATATGAGCGACAGAGAAGGGAATTACCCAGGTGGTTCGGTAAACTGTGTGAGCCCACTGCACAGGGCTGGTTGCCTGGAGTACTAGATCACTTCAAGTAAGTTTACCTGCCTCTCTCACAAAAGACTACCTTGAAATTTCTTATTTTCTAATGTACTGAATTTCCTGTGTTTCGGTAGTGAGTGAGATATGCTAAAACCCGTTCCCATCCCATTCTAACCTATCCTTCCTCATACTCCCAACTCTTTCTCCGGATACATTCCTAATTTTTTTTCGATAGAATAGATGACATACGAGCGGGCGTGCGGTATGGTGGTAAGTGGTTACCGCCGCCCATATTACGCATATAACGGCGGGTTGCACCGCAGCGCATAACATCGCAAAAAACTTCCTAAATAATTTTTATACATTTTGTATAAATCATCGCACACTTGAGGCGGGGCGCATCGCTTGCCAGACGTATTTATGTACCGATGTTATGCGTTGCGACGCGGACCGCCTCGAATGTGCGATGGACGGGCGCAGTTAACGGACTTAATTCGAGAGTTATTCGCTGTGCGATGATGTGAAGAATTGAATGTCAGCAGCTGTCTTAAATTGATGAGTTGCGTTCCGCCGCGTCTGTAATGTGCGTTATTTATTTGTTGAAACTTCATTGCACAAGTATTTCACATGTACAAAGGGCCGACCTACCTGTCAACCACCAGATCAAACAGAAAACAGAACGTGGGTGCAGTTTAGTTTAAATACATAAATTTACATACATAATAATGTTAATAATTTATAATAAATATGCATACGAGTATATAATAAATATATATGAACTAGTAAATACAGACATTACATAAGAATATATTTCATATGTAGATACTTTTATAATATTTTTTGTTACTAGCTGTGCCCGCGACTTCGTACGCGTGGAAAACCTTTTTGTATACAGCATCTGTTCTTCCCGTCAGCCGATTTCGATTAAACAAAGCCAATTAGAAGCGCCAAGCTAAACTTAATTAACCTATGGAAACCCCATGAAAATCCGTTCAGTAGTTTTGGAGATTAGCGTGTTCGAACAGACTGACAGACCACACAAGAATTTTCAAAATCGTCTTTTTGTATTGTGATACTCTTCCTTCATCGCCCCAATCAGTTTTTGATATTCAATGTACACACACGCTGTTTCTACAGTTTTATGTGCGCGAGCTTTTACAGTTCGACAAAGTTGCTTAATTTTTCGCTTCAGATATAAAGATTACATGTGATTTTCTGATAAAAAAGTATTGTAACCATAAGAGAGGTGGTGTAGTTCCTCAGGGATTGTGGTAGCGGCTTTGTTATCTCTTAGTCGCCTCTTACGACGCACACGAGAAGAGATGGGGTGGCGTTATTCTATAGCCGGCCAACACCAAACTGCACATTTAAAAGTGTTGTATATTAAATAGAGCAAAATTTGTTAGTAGTTTCACAGAAAGAAATTCAAGTGTTATACGGAGCACATATTTTTTATTTAACCTTATATATTGTCCTTGTCATTGTAGATCAGAATGCGAAAGATTACGTTCTGAAGTCCTATCCCGTGGGGCAGCACAATTAGCTAGCGCTACTCAAGTTAGAGAATTACGAAGAAAACTTGCCCTTCTTACTGCTAAAGGTGCTCAAACTATCAGCTCCCCTACAAATACACCTGACACTAACAATCCAGACAAAAGAGCTGATGTATTACACGAGAGGACCATTGGCGTGCCTAAAGTATCAGTGGAAGTCAAAGCTAGACCATCGCCGGGTGCTGTTAAGAAGAAAGTTTCATTTAATTGAGTTCACTTCTGTGTTTTATTGGCGGAGTTCTTGTGGTCCTACGAACTGGACAACTTGGACCACGAGAAAACACATTTATTATTCGATTTATGTGCCTCATCAGAAATAAAACGTGTTTTGAACTTATTATGGAGTTTGTTTTAGAAATACTAGTTTTAAGGCTCATTTATATCAGGGGAGTGGTTCGAGCGAGAATATTGTATACGATTCTCGTATGCGATCAAACTTTATACAATTGTCTGCAACTGTGCAAATGATAAAATCTCGATGATAACAGTGATAATATTTATATTCCGTTCCAATCCGATTAGTCCCAAAATGTAAACTAACATGCCGTCGGATGTAATTGACACTGCAATAAATTAAAAGAAATCTCAACTTAAAAAAAAAATTGAAGCTTTAGGCAAACTTGCACTATAGACGTATCAAATTATGGATAATGTCAGCTCACTATTTATCTTAACCCAGTGTTTGTTACCTCATACCACTCATGCTGTTTATATTTTGTACAAACTGGATCGGAACGGAATATAGTAATCACATGATGCTAACAGTTGTATAGACCTTTGACCGATTGACTCTCTTGCACGCGTTCGAGAAACTCACCTTGTGTAAATGAGCCTTTATTGTTAAAATTTTCTTGGTCAACCTGTCTGTCCACTGCAGGATATAGGCCTCTGCCAACAGTAAAAATAGTAGATAGGTATTTATTCTGTATTTCTTACGTTGAATCGAATCGTGACATAAAGTCGTGATAGGATCCAAGTATCGCGGTTTTATCAATAGAATATTGTAGCGATTTTACGATTTGTTTCTGTAACACTTCTTCTTGTATTTATAAAAAAAAGAAAAACATTTCTGATATATTTAAAATTAATATTAATACAAAAACAATTATGTATATGGAATTATCGTAACATTTTCATTATTTTTGTTACTTTATTTTGTTACAAACATTGACACGTATTGATATAGTTTGGCAAATGTAATGTAGCACAAGAAAAGAGCGGCAAATATTAGGATATTAGGTTGTTAACACTCATTTTTGTCAGAAAAAGCAAACTTGTTACCTTTAGTAGTGTTGTAAGAAACTCAATTTATTTAAATACTGGACTCTTAAAATGAAAACTCAATTTAATGAGATAAGTTAATAAAAATATATCAATACAAGTCTCGAGTCGTTCTGAGTTTTGAGTCATTTGTAAAATAGTCCATATATATACAAAATAAGCAAAGTATCAACAGGAGTATATGTTATAGGTATTATAAATGGAACGGAAACTTCAAAAAAAAAATGCCATGTAAAGAATTTTGATTTTACCGATTTGCCACATTCATTTGCTAGATTACTTTTTTTAATGAAGTTTTTCACGCTATTAAGAGGAAAGTTAGAATAGGTATTTAGAATACTGTATGAGAAATAATTAATGAGTAACAGAAAAGACTCAGTGGACAGTAAATCCATGGTACCAAAAAGGAGGGTTATCTTTAGGTTCTCTGGTGGCAGTAAAATAATCCCGCGATGAGGAACTCCGTCAACTTTGTGATGACATTCTTAGTAATTTAAAATGATTTACAGGAAACGGCCGAAAGTGAATCATGATTAAGTACAGTAAACGGCCGAAAGTAATGCACATCGACTATGATCGTCATAACTATGACAGTTAGACGACGCTCTACAAAATCTAAGCTAGCTCATCATAGTCGATGTGCATGACTTTCGGCTGTTTGTACTTGATCATGATTCGCTGCTGTACTGCTCGTTTAAATAAAAGTTATTCTGAATTAAACGTTCTACCACATTTAGTTGGTCAATGTTTTTACTCGAAAGGCTCTTCTTCCCCCGGCGGCGCAGGGCCAAGGTCTCTGAGGGCGTGTTCCCTTGCGTGTGCCACGTGGCGTGACCGCCGCGCCCGCTCGCGGGCTTCCTTTTGCGTGCGCCGGCGCAATCGCGCCGCTGCCGTCTCTTGCACGCACTTTGAGAATGCACCTGTAGTCATAGTAAAGCACGCGTAGTATTTTTTGTTCTAGTGTAAATAGGTTCGTAAGTAGTAAAAAGACAAAGGCTTCATGAAGCTTTAAAAGTAATATAGGGGCCAATCCCAAATAGTAGGATTCTGCAAGGTCGCCAACAGGGCCGTCTTTACCAGGGGGTGCAAGGGGTGCGGTGCACCCCGGGCGCCTGTCGAGCGCTGAATTCAGTGCCGGCTTTACCTATGGTGCAGGGGGTGCGGTGCACACGGGCGCAGGGTCTTAGGGGGCGCCGAGCGCCGCTCGCGACACCTCCAAAGAGTTCAAAACGCCTACTAGAGGGCGCCCTGCACCCGGGCGCTAAATGAGCTAGAGCCGGCGCTGGTCGCCAACGCACCCACATCTCCCTTAGTGTTGCAGGTATCCATGGGCGATGAAAAGATCTTACTAGAAAAGATTTGCTACAGAACGGAAGTCACTGACAGCTGTGTCAGTAATGGCAATGGGCAGGTCATATCTATCGCAGGACCGACTGCTGATGAGGAAGACGAGTCCTTCTTACATACCGGGAAGCGCAGTGTGGGACGCCCTCTATCCAGGTAGACCGACGAGTTTGCTAGTAGTGGTTGATGAGAATTCTGCGCTTTGAATTAGCTACTACTATGTTTTCTCTTTTATCTATTTACTTTAAGTAATGTACAAACCGAAGAAAAACAGAAACTAACCTACAGTATCCCAGCACTTGACAACATCCTCAGGGCCCTCGTTTTCCGCGTAGCAGTCGAGCACGCGCTGATGGTGTTCTGCACAAACTGGCTCTGTATTCACCATGTTTGCTGTGCGCAGTTCTATACGAGTAGCCATGGCGTTCACATCTTCTACTGTCAACCTGAGCAGTATAATGTCAAGAAATACTCTAAATAATAAGTGTTTGGATGCTATTTATTAATATGAGGCCGATGACACGCGCTGCTTGGTAAGACTTCTTGTAAAGGATTGCGATATTTTCCCCTACGTTTTAGAGATAAAAATATTTAGACAAAGTTGTAGACTCCATGAGCCCTATCTAACAATGTATTCGAAAAATTAAATTTTCTTCAATTGTTTACCATATTTTTCCACAGATTTTCTAAATAGCCCAAAAAATTGATATTTACCAAAAATGTAACATTACTATATTTTATCTTAATTAACTAAAAATCATAATTAGAAACCATGGTTAAAAAAAAAATAGGACATACCCTTTATCATATTAACTATTAAAGGGGTCTTAATGGTGCAAAGGATTTTTTTACTCCATGTTTAAAGGTAAACATATTTTTATATTTTACTCGACGTTTAAAAGGTAACTTTATAACTAAGTCTATGTTTTAAAAAAAAAATGTAAACCTACGCGATAACACCCGTTTTAATAGATGGTTATGTGTGAAAACGTAC
The DNA here is from genome assembly GCA_943735995.1 of Sesia bembeciformis. Lineage (NCBI taxonomy): Eukaryota > Metazoa > Arthropoda > Insecta > Lepidoptera > Sesiidae > Sesia > Sesia bembeciformis. The sequence goes on along the minus strand of OX031030.1, from coordinate 17,516,319 downwards.
ACGCTGTTGAAATGGCTTTGACGATTTTTAATAAGTAATTTTTGAACTATAGACCCGATTTAGCCTGTCTACGAGATATATCTAGCTATTTTTGTGCTGCTGACTGAATAGTCAATTAAGAAATGCGCCTTCAACTTTAAAAAAAATCGTTATATCCCATATATCAGCTGGTTATAACGAGAGTATCTATAGGCTGTGCTCAGTGCATAGCTCGTGGTGACATCCACATTTTCCAGTCTCTTTTCTTTGATTGTAGCGGAAAAAAATGAGTAATGTTAAGGTGAGGCGGTAGGAATGTACTCAAAGCAAAACAAAGATAGTAAACCACCTTTTCAATATTCAAACTGCCTGCCCTCGCGAGCCGATAAGTATTTAATCAGGACCTAAAGAGGCTTCGCACGTTTCTGTGATAAACTTGACATTTCCATCTCTTTCTAACATGGAGAGCTAGTACATGTGGGAAAGGGACAGGCGAGGGAAAGATTTCCTGAAGATAGCATGTAACGGATCCCCAACTGTCAAGCTGACGACCCATTTGGCGTAATTGATTGCAAATCTGCTTGCCAACGAAGTCTACACGGTTTTCGATTCTTGCAAAAGGATGTTGGGAGGAATATTTTCAAAGCTGATGAATATAGAAGCCCATATTTTGGACAACTTCTACGTAGGTACCTAACACAATATGTATAAAACATGGCGGCAGACGATCTGCCAGTCCACCCAGTGGTAAGTGGTAACTGTCCACCATGGACATCCGCGATACATGTCAACATTAGTCCATGAATTACAAACGTTGTCACGCCCCCGGATGCTCTTAAATCTTTAGAGATTTAAGAATGGATATGGAGAAAGGTTTAATAAAATGGCATATGATAGGATGGTATTGGAATGGGGATCTGGCATATCTCACTCACTACCGAAACACGTACCTACGTAAATTGGGCGAATAGGATAAAGTGAGACATGCAGTATATTTCACGGTAATCTTCCGTGAGAAATTCTGAATGAAACACGTCGTCATTTCTTGCATCGAAATCTTACTCTGAATCTATCCAGACTCCAGATACCTACTATTGGAGATGTTGCAGTTTTCGCCTGGCCAGTAAAATTGTTGCTGTCCATACCAGAAAACGATACGTCGACAATATATTGTATAAAGTAATGTGCTCAATTACAAGAAGTTGTTTACAATATTCGTCTTTTTCAATACGAGTCTACAAAAAAGCTGTTATTGACTTTTGTGCCAACAATTTATAATTTAAACGCTATTTTGTTATGACAATCAGACAGTTCACTTTCTGGTTGGTAAGTAACTGCGGGCAGAAAAAATAATAAATTTTAATTGTATTTTACAAGGGACTGCGGGTGTGTTACTGACCTTCAGATTTAAATTGCAGATGGTAAAAGAGGGTTTATCTGATTGGATATGGACCTTTTGTATTTTCGATATCATCTTATAACGTTCCACTGCACGACATAAGACTTCTTGTGCAATTACGAAGAAGTTTCGGGCCATAATCCACCACGCTGGCCTAGTGCTGATTGGTGGATGTAATACATGCCTACTACCCAGTTCCTTTTAATACTCGGACGCGTGTTTCTTCACAATGTTTGCCTTCGCCGATAAGTTAGTGAATTATTACCAAATGGATATTACCACTGAGTTACTTCTAAAGTAAAACCGTTACCAGCCCTTTCAATATCCAATTCTGGACATGAGCTTAACAAAGTGCATGTGGGATGAATTGGCGAGTTTACTCTTTTAGAGGTGTTGTAGTTCCTCAAGGCTTATGGTAGTGGCTTTGTTATTCCATAGTCGCCCTTTACAACACCCACAGGAAGAGACGGCGTGGTGCTGTTCTAAAGCCATATGACTTCTTAAATATGTAATTATTCACTTATTCAATATAATGTTTACCTACCCAAGTAATCACTTATGTACAAATTAAAATCTGTATTTAAGTGTCAACTCAGCGGTACGTACTCGTACGAGCCGGGCTGGTCATTCATATAACAACAGCAAAATATTTCGATGTTTATTTTTATTATTATTATTTTATAGACGAGTGGGCGGACGAGGAAGCGGTCCCACGTGATGGTAAGTGTTACCGCCGCCCGTGGACACCTGCAACACCAGGGGGTATGCGGGCGCGCCGCCGACATTGCACAAACCTTTTGCAATGTCTTTGGTACACTTGAAGGATGTGGGCTAAGTCCCCGAAGTCCGCTATTAATTTTCGTGAATCTTTCATTTGATTTAAGCAAACTGTTGCATAAAGTACCCGTATCTTTGCGAGTGCTTCTCGTCAATGCACTTGAGCTTCTCCATAAACATTTGGTCCTTGAAGTCACCGCGAGGGGTCGCGGTGTCTCCCGCCGCTGCTGCGCCGCTGGCCAGCCTTGCATCTTCTACTAGGCGTTCCACCTAAAATGGGAATTATTAATCTAAGATTTAAAAACAGATTTATAACTGTAGAAGTTGAAACTGGTCCATAGCAGAAGCAGATTTTTTCTATGTTGACAATAAGGCAAGAGATTTACTTGAATTTATATTCAACTAATTTACATTCAAGTAAATCTTGAATACGGAACCTACGGAACGGAGATAATAGCGGTTTCAAGAGCTTAAATATATAATACATATTCCTTATGTATATACCTACACAAGTAGTAGGTACATTTAACAAATTCCGCTAGTCAGACGCGTTTAGGTTTTATTTAAAAAATACAGTTTTTAAGAAGCGTGGCTGGAATAAAATTCTAAATGTGAACCAGTGACACAAATGAGTCATTTGGTTCTGTTTAATGCACTACATACACGAATTACAAAAAAAAAAAGTATTGAATTTCATCTGTCCATCCACGACGACATAACTATTACGTACCTTTGTATGAAACCACCTCCCTACTATTTAACTTTGCTGAGTTTTATTGCGTTTGTACGATAACCAGTTATTTATGTGTCTTTTGAAGCTAAGTTTGATATAAGCCGGACACGGGCTTTTAGCAACTCACTAGGTTTCGGGCCATAATTCCCACGTGGGCCCAGTGCGAATTGTTGGATACACATATGTACTCCAGATGTTTTTAATCTACAAAAGTCTAATGTTACCTGAATGAAACATTTCAGTTGTTATCAAAACAAAAACAAGTATTAATTGTTACTTGCAATAGTGAGTGACGTAGGGACCTACCATACCACGTCCCCTGTCTCTTCACTGCTGGATAGGCTCGTCACAACACACGATTCTAAGTTCTTCTACTCAGTTTCTACTGCCAATTTTAATTCCCAATTCACTCAGCTTAAGGCCGACCTACATAATTGGTAGTAAGTAAGGAGTTTGTGAGTCTGCACCTACTTCCAAACTAGCACTAACCATTTTGGTAGAAATGCTAATATGAGGATGCTCTTCATCCTCCACGTCTGGTTCTGGGTCTGAAGGACTCGTGTTAGGGTGATGGAAGTGGGTCGCATGCGTGGCTCCAAGTGACTGTCCGGAACCCATAACTTTCTACCTAGTCTGTAATAAGGTTTATATAATGAGTCTTCGTATCAACGCCACGCGCTTTGGAACAAGATCCTTCAGTGGATCGAGGACTTAATTGGATTAAAAGAAGAACAAAATTCTTATATTGAAGTTGTTTAGTCCGTTGACCATTGTGAACAATTTGATGTAGCGCCGCTCCTTAAGAGCTGCCACACAAAATCTTCTCACTATTCTCCACTTCGCTTGAATAAAATATGAATATTTATTATTGTATTAATAATAACATCGTCTCACTGTATGACAGAGATATCCTTCATTTCCTTCTCTCAAGCAAACTTCAAGCTCATCCCACCATCATTTTCTAGGTGTGCCATGACGCCTTTCGACATTTTGTCGGATTTACGATCGTTGTTATTCAAAGATCTTATGGTACATACGCGGCAGACGTGGTACCTACCTCCAATTTTAACTGATATTATTATCAGATATACACATGATATTTCCGGAAGTTACAGGTGTCTACAGACACGCACACAATTTTACTTTTAAAAAAACAACGGAAATCTGTAGATAACCTTTGCCGATTGCCGATAGCTGACGCAATACGATCCCAAAACGATTTCGATGTAGCCCCAGGGAATACCACATTCAAGTAAGTATTTTGGGATACAAATAATTTATATTTTGTGTTACTCTTAGTCATTTCTTCTAACATAGATGTGTAGCACTTCATGTTGCATCTATTTTAAAATACCGTAGTGCAGTGTAGTATAGGTAATTTAGTATAGGTAGGGTAGTGTAGTACAGGTACTGTAGTATAGGTAGTGTAGTGTAGTACAGGTATTGTAGTATAGGTAGTGTAGTGTAGTACAGGTACTGTAGTATAGGTAGTGTAGTGTAGTACAGGTACTGTAGTATAGGTAGTGTAGTACAGGTAGTGTAGTGTAGTACAGGTATTGTAGTATAGGTAGTGTAGTGTAGTACAGGTACTGTAGTATAGGTAGTGTAGTGTAGTACAGGTACTGTAGTATAGGTAGTGTAGTGTAGTACAGGTACTGTAGTATAGGTAGTGTAGTACAGGTAGTGTAGTACAGGTAGTGTAGTGTAGTACAGGTATTGTAGTATAGGTAGTGTAGTGTAGTACAGGTACTGTAGTATAGGTAGTGTAGTGTAGTACAGGTACTGTAGTGTAGGTAGTGTAGTACAGGTAGTGTAGTGTAGTACAGGTATTGTAGTATAGGTAGTGTAGTGTAGTACAGGTACTGTAGTATAGGTAGTGTAGTGTAGTACAGGTACTGTAGTGTAGGTAGTGTAGTGTAGTACAGGTACTGTAGTATAGGTAGTGTAGTACAGGTACTGTAGTATAGGTAGTGTAGTGTAGTACAGGTACTGTAGTATAGGTAGTGTAGTGTAGTACAGGTACTGTAGTATAGGTAGTGTAGTGTAGTACAGGTACTGTAGTGTAGGTAGTGTAGTGTAGTACAGGTACTGTAGTATAGGTAGTGTAGTGTAGTACAGGTACTGTAGTATAGGTAGTGTAGTGTAGTACAGGTACTGTAGTGTAGGTAGTGTAGTGTAGTACAGGTACTGTAGTATAGGTAGTGTAGTGTAGTACAGGTACTGTAGTATAGGTAGTGTAGTGTAGTACAGGTAGGTACTGTAGTGTAGGTAGTGTAGTGTAGTACAGGTACTGTAGTATAGGTAGTGTAGTGTAGTACAGGTACTGTAGTATAGGTAGTGTAGTACAGGTACTGTAGTGTAGGTAGTGTAGTACAGGTACTGTAGTATAGGTAGTGTAGTGTAGTACAGGTACTGTAGTATAGGTAGTGCAGTGTAGTATAGGTAGTGTAGTGTAGTAGTAGGCATATCACTGTACCCGTATTCTAGCCATTTCTATCGGCACGTTAAAAGTTGGCATATTAAAATATAACATATGTAGGTACCTATTTATACCTCTAGATCTTGAACTAGGCTTAGGGAGGGTATTGCATCAATTTAAAAAAAATGGAACTAGCAGAACACTAAGTGGAAAATTATTTAGCGGTCCCAAATTCAAGAAAACCCAAATGAATAGAGGGGCTGCGACTAAATATTGGCATTGGACAATAGCTATACCTACTCGAGGTAGATTAAAATGTAAGGAAGAGCCTTTGTGGCCAATTTGACCAAAGGATGTTAAAAATGTGCAATTTTTTATCGGTTTTTCCGATAATTTGAATTGATCATACTTTATTTAATGGACACGGGGAAGACCAAAGGAATTCGAAGTAACCGAGCCTAATCCTTGAAAGACGCGATCGAATAAATTACTCATCATCAAAATAATCAGATGTGACATAATGTTTATCGTATAGTTATGCCAATGATTTTGCCTGTAAATTTTTTATTGTGTGGTTTTATTAGAATTTAGCTTCACAAGCGATCATTAACTGTTAATTTAACCGTTAAATAGTTTGCAGGCTTTGATAAGAAAGTAGGTACCTACCCATAAACTCTTAACAAGGTGTTTCAGGTCGATAGTAAATACTTATCTAGATGTAGAATAATGTAGATACAGATAGACATTATGTTGATATTCTTAGTAAATAAAAATTGTTTATTTCAGTTATACAAAACTAGTTCGTTTTGCTGATCATGATTTGCTGCCCGCGTAGTATTTTTCGGTGCTCGTTTAAATACAAGCCATAAATAAGTATGTATAGATACATTACGAAAACATTGGCCATCGGCTAATCCGAAAACATCCGAACGTGTCATCCACGTCTATGCAATAAAGTAATAAAGTATCTCGTAATAAAATATGCAATAAAGTATCTCGTAATAAAGTATGCAATTAGAAGTACGGTGATTCACAGACGTGGATGACGCGTTCGGGTGTATCCGGATTAGCCGATGGCCGATGTTTTCGTAATGTATCTGTACTTACCTAGGTTAGTAGATACAAAAGTTATGAAGCGGAAAGAGTAAGTATTTCGTATTATAATTCAATAAATTAGGGTTTCCATAGATGACTGATCAGACGAAAATTATCAACAAATTTTCTTCCTGCAGCATCGGTTCCAGTAACACGTTTAGTGTATTGGTAGTCTTCTATACTTGGTTTGTTTTTTATTTGAGTATCTTTTGTTAGTATTTGGTTTTTTCTTTCTATTAATGAAGTTTTCTAAGTACATGTTAATTTTGCTTGCGTGTAAAATCAAATTACTCAATTATAGGTGAAAATTTGTAATTTGATCTAGAATCCTACTTATATTTCACTAACTAATATATTTTATATCGTAAATTATCCAAATAAACAGTACAATGACCTATCACTAGACTTTCTTTGGGAGGCAGGTAGGTAAATCCAGGGTTAAGTGGGACTACATTCCCTCGAAGTCCTAAATTATACGGTGTTTTGAATGTAATTTCAAAAATATAAGAAAACGTTAAAGAGATGATAAATAAAGGAATATTCAATCTTTTAAGATACCAGATGTGTGTTATTTGACCAAAAGCTGGTTTTATTTCTTTTATAGACACTTTTTAACCCTTCTACAAATCAAATTTTGAATACTAATTCATAACGAGGAAGCGACATCACAGCTGCTAATTATGTAGTCAAACAGACAGACAGAACCCAACTCTTTCTTTATAAGATACATGACCGCATCCCCGTTGGCCCACGTTGCGACTTTATAATTCAGCCTTGAACTTTTCGTGATGCGAGCTGATAAAATCATCGGCAGAGTCGCCGCAGAACAATCAGTAAGCCCGTAGTCATGGCATAATATTTGCATTGCATTTGGAACGGAATTTTAGATGATGGTAGCCGGATATCCCGGCATGTTTCGTCGACATTTATGATTAAGTACGTGAGAAGCGGCGATTGGTATCTATATGTATATTGGATTGCACTTACTGCAGCAATTCTGCAAAGTGAAAAGGCTGACTGGGAGAAAACTTTAAATCCGCTTTATGTCAATTAAAAAAAAAACGTATGCCTTAAATTATCGGCTAATATATTTGAGTCACGTGCCCGAGATCATACATTCAAAATATTCTTAGAGATTAACAGAGTCAGAATTTAAATCTCTTGTACACTTAAAAAGGACTCGTACCCAGTAGAAGAAATAAAGGCGACAAAGGGCATTAGAGAAAACCCGTTTGATAGGGGAATTAAAGTATTCGAAGCCTTTTTTATACGCGACACATGCTAATATCTGTCCGGAATGACCAACGTTGGCACGCATCTAAATGCGCCGCCTACCTTTGCAGCATGACCTGTATGCTGGTTATGCTACCAGGATATGCCAGTTTTTTATCGATGTTTATGATCGATAATGTAGGAAACATCTTCCATAGATCATCAATGATTACAATTTTGTGAACATTGACAGACACAAAAGAGTTGTTGGCGTGGAACCGTACGGTAATTACGGTGCAGGAAGTGGCATTTGTTTGATTCTTATTAGATGAAAGGGCAATGTTGATGAATTTTACTTAAATATTTCTAGAAGGTTTAATTAAAGGCGACAGAGAAATAAGCACGTAGTAGGTATTAAGGTTCTTTTGTATCGTTAAGAGGGAGGATGGCCGGAAGCGGATTTTAAAAATGGGTATTTTTACAATTTGTTGCTGTCTCAGCAGCGAGTGATGCAAATTCAGTGATGCAGCAGCGAGTGATGCGAGAGAAAACGACAGTTATACCTTAAATGAAACGATTTTAATTTGTTTCTTTTAGAATAGTTTTTCTATATCTGAACGTTTTGCTTTTTAAATAAGAGTTGTTAAATTTGCACAATTGGGCTTCTTTTGGCTGACTTTTAAACGGGGATATTATTTTTACTTTTGGAGAGTTCTAGCTCCTAAAAAATCAAAACGCTCATGGTCATTATTGTGAAAATTGTGTATTAAGCGTTTTGTGGTTTAATAGTGATAGTTTATTAAACTTCAGTGTTTTTCATGCGCAATGTTTGTGATAATGAAATAAAATAAAAGTTTCTGTCCTCAGTAAACCTACTATCGCTTTACGGAGCGACTTCTAACTTACCTACCTACTTCGGCGGGATTGGACTGGACGGGACGGAATTAGCAGGAAACGTTTTAGACTGAAATTGTTTATTACGAAGAAAATTTAACACTGGCAGAATGTGCTAATTGCACCATTGCTGTATAAAGGCAACTGTGTATCGATGATACAAAGAACTGAATCGTAGTCGACTAACGACGAATCTGTCGAAGTAGCGGTCACCTTTTAACTTTTAGCGGTACGGTAGAAAACGTGGTGGCAGTGAAAAATGTAATTTGTGACAACAGGTGAATTATGAGTACATACGATGATATTCAGGAGGATTGCAGATTGGATCGGGAGGTGTGTATGAAATATTAATTGAGCATCTACGAGTCAGGAGGATGGAGTATCGCGCTGGGTGCCTCACAACCTCACCGAGACTCGAAAGCAAATGCGTGTCGAATATTGCCGTGATATGATAACAAAGTTTGAAGCAAGATCATCTCGACGCGTTTACGACATTGTCACACGTGACGAATCTTGGCTCTACCAGTATGATCCAGAAACTACGCGTCAATCTCTACTGTTTGGCTGTTTCAAAGTGACCCAACGCCCACCAAAGTGAAAAAGCAAGAAGCGCTGCAAAAAAAATAATCGCATGTTTTTTTTCCTTTATCCTGGCTACCTGCTATCTGTGCCTTTACGAAACCAAATCAGCATTAAAGAATGGTACGTAGCCACGAGCTTGCCAAACGTTTTTACTGCAGTGAGTAAAAACCGTTTAAACACATGTCTCCGCGGACTACGGTTGCACCACCACAACGTGCCCACTCACTCAGCGGTTAAAACGACGGACTTTTTGGACAATACTCCGATTAAAATTTTAGGCCATCCTCCTTACAGACCCGACATGGCATCTCGCGCCTCTTTTTTAATTCCCAAAATTAAATCCCAAACAAAAGGGAAGCTGCTGCGAAGGAAGAGTGGAAATTATGTTTTCGAAATTGGTTCAGACGCATGAAACTTTGTATAGATGCAAGAGGAGAGTACTTGGAAAAAATGAAATAAAAAAATTGGTAGGTACCAGTTTTGTTATTTTGTACCATTTATTTTGTTTTTCGCAAAACCTCACGTAGGTATGTAAGTATATGAAAATCGTATTTCTTGGGGGAAAAGTAAGTATGGGTAAAAAAACTCCAATATAGTATTTCAATACTGGTTGAGACTGCCTGTTGAACGGTTTACTCATATCAACGGCTGTAACGGTTTACGGCTGAAGGCTGAATGTAAACAAAAAAAATAATTGTAATTCATGAGTATTATAATTAAATAATTAATTGCTAAGTTTTGTATGAACCATAAATTAAATTTTGCACAAAGGCAGGACAGAATGAGAAATATTTGAATTGTTACATCTTATGGTCTTACAAAATACTTGATTTGAAAAGAAATGTAAAGTGAAGTTAAGTAAGTACTAGAAAAATCTAACCAAGCAAACATCTAGAAACTTCAATCCGGTTTTAAGGAATGTACGATTTTATTCCCCAACTAGCGATCCGCCCTCACTTCGCTTCGGTTTATAAGTTTATTTTTTTAATTTTAAAATAGAATATAGCCTATATTAGACACGGATAATGTAGCTTCCTATTTGTGAAAGAATTTTTGAAATCGGTTCAGTAGTTCCAGAGATTACCCCCAACATACAAACACACAATTTTACCTCTTTATTAATATATATTATTAGTATAGATCACAACGCAAGGCGGTCGCAGGAGCTGGCGCGATTTATATATCAAATACCTGCATATCTATCAAACAGCGGGGTCTTGACAAACGTTATTACATAACTGCAGAATCAATTAGGTTTTTATATCCCGGACTGGTTTGGTTCATCTCTATTACTCAGTCTCCTGATGTCATAGCATGCATGTATTGTAGTTTATGTCGTCATCTGACCGTAACATGTTAGGCTACCCCACACCGATCTAGAAGGTTGGTGATTCTTCAATAATATAAATACCTAAACTAAACAATTTTTTAAGTCATTTCAAAACTTAATTGCACATTGTCGTACAAAAGGCGAACTTAATGCCTTGATGTATTCGCTACTAGCCAATCTTTTGGTTGAGCAGACAGTGTAGAATCTATACTAATATAATAACGAGAGAGTGCGAATTTTGTGAGTTTGTGTGTATGTGGAGCGTAATCTCCGGAACCACTGCACCTATTTGAAAAATTCTTCCACCATTTGAAATGTATGTTATGTATATATATTATGTTGGCGGGCAAAACTAGTTGCTAATGAAATAAATAATATAAATATATTTTTCAATTTTTTTTTTTCATAATTTCAAAATAAAATATAGCGTATATTAGACACGGATAATGTAGCTTCCTATTTGTGAAAGAATTTTTGAAATCGGTTCAGTAGTTCCAGAGATTACCCCCAACATACCCACAAACAAACACACAATTTTACCTCTTTATTATATTAGTATAGATATAGATGACGACAATTTCCATTTAAGTCTCCTATCACAATCACATTATAACTAATCCCCAACCCATTCTATCAAGTAGGACGTAATATTGGTCACAGGAAGAGGGAAGACGCAGGTATGCCGCCGACCTAGCAGTATCTTATTCACAGCTCTGTTAAATATACCCTTGTCGTAGATTAATGGGAAAACCTTAGTTAGCAGTTTATTCCAAAAGTTTCGAGTTAGCGGTATTCAGTATTTTGAAGATCGCATAGTACTCAGCGACTCTTTGTCAAAAAAGTGTCGATGAACAGCGCTTAGGTGACGAGAGTCAAGCACGAAAAGAAAATGAGTTCAACTAGTATTTCGGCGTATTGGCCCAGAGGTGTGACATGTACTCCATATGACTAACTTAAGTTTTACAAAGCCTAAGTTACCTACATTAACTTATTTGTGATAGAGCTAGAAAGTGTTAGAAATTACTTTAAAACTGTATTTAAGCCTAATGAAAAAAACATTGAAACAAATATAAATTAATTTGCTAAGTAAGTACGCAAGTATCCTTATATCGGTGAAAAATAATTCATTGAGTTGATTGAATTGATTGAATTAACGTAAATATTTTGGCTGTATGCAATATTTTAAACATTAAATAATGGACATTCAAGCAGGTACGCACATATATAAATGGGTAAAACAAATACTGAATCATTTTGTATTTTTTTTTTACAAAAATAAATTTACTATTTATATTGACCGTAAGTAACGAATTGTAAATGGTTCATCAGTATTAGCCAGCTAATGCAGACTCCTAAACGTGTGTACAAAAGTTTTTTACATTAGTACCTACTTATAAAAACCTGCATACGAAAACTTTCAGTGTTGTCAAAAATTGCATAACCCTTTGCGAAAGGGAGGGTGCACGCTGCAATGGATGGAAGAGCCACAGCCGCTGGGCGCACTCGACTGACCACAACGTCGTTTTCCCCCCCCCCTAACAGAACATTGCATTTCCCACTTTATCGTATTCCCCCAATTTACGTATGTTTCGGTAGTGAGTGCGATTTGCCAGAGCCCATTCCCATCCTATAAACATATCCCATCCTATTCCTTCCCATTTTTGAGGATTACTAATATTCTTGAGTACCTATATCTATACCAATTTTTGGGAAGTTATCGATGTTGATCGATGAATGCTGATCGATATAAGTTTGACATAAGTTTAGTTGTTTTTTTTAAATAATACCTGATAAATAGCACTACACTCAGTGGTCCAAACTAGAGTTCCCTGTGTCGTGGGTCCAGAGACACATACAAAGACGAACCCAACACGAGCAACACCCAGACCCGAACAAACAAATGTCTTTAAACGAATGTTTATCCGATCGCGAATCGAACGCGGGACCTATTGCACTGAAGACAGAGTTACTACCACCTAGGCTAATTGCTGGCTATTAGTTTGGGACCGCTAGGAAAACGCAATATTTGTAAATCAGCTCTTCCAAAAAGAAGACAGTGAAAGACAGCCAACTGTGCCGTCTTATGGCCTATGGATAGGACACTCACGAGAAGAGATGGCATGGTCCTATCCTATAGTCACACGAAACCAAACGGATATATAAGTATATATAAGGTTTGTTTATATATCTTTCAATTATTGTAACACACAGGTAGGTTTAACAATACGCAAAAATATATATTTGACGAAGTGAAGATGAGTCTCAAACTGGTTGCGCGGGGGGTCGGGTGCTCTGCGGAGGGGCATGACGTCACGAGAGGCTGCGCGGTATATAGGAGATGCGCATACGACTCGCTAGTGAATATACGTGCCTTTGCTCTTGTGAGAACAATCTAGTGTGATACCATAGTAAACAGATACGATGCTTCGTTTCGCGATCTTCGCTACTGCGGTAAGTTTTTTTAATTAGGTACTTTATTAGGTCAAAGGTTGAATGATACAATTCAATGAAATATCGGGTGTGAACAGATTTTCAGTAAACAGAATTTCAGTCATGAAAATAGTAAACAAGTGCTTGCAATCAGGTACCGATTTTTAGGTTTTGTTTTGTTTAAGTCGGTTGTTTGTATTATATACGAATGTTTTCAGTAAAATCTTCTTCAGTTATAAATGAAAACTTACGATTTTAATGCTAGATTGTTAAACATTTTAAATATTAAGTTTATTAATTAAGCGTCTTTAATATTAAAAATTTAATCAATTTAAATATCAAATGTAAAATTTTTAGTAGTACTTCAGTCTTCAATATGAATGATCACTTAATTTCTTTACAATTTTCAGTTAAGCTTTTGCTATCAATGTTGTCGAAATTATTTTGAAACAAACTGCAAATTTCCAGGATTTTTGTAAAATATACCTAAACACGTAGAAACTGTGTTATGGTGTTATTGTTTAAGGTGTACGATAATGTCTTGTTACATAACAACTTATTTTTATATTTATGGAGAGTCGATTGTGCGATGTTTCAGGATATCACATGAACGCACATGAATTTACATTTCTGTCATATTATGTGTACGTACTGCTATCATATTATGTTCTGCGATAGTTTTGTTGTTTCAGAAATATCTATTTTATATAAGGATTATTTAGATTAGATTGGCTTTATTTAATAATTTAATATAATATATCTACTATTTACATACGTACAATGGTGATATATATAAGTAAATACTCAGTTCTCTATGTTTCGCCCTCCATGTTTTACATGTATTCGGATAATACAGACATATTTGCACATTGTCTTATGCATGAATGATGTTGGCCTTAAAACGCGACGCTGGCTAAGCCGGTTGACGAGTCCACTGTTTAGAGGTTCCTCAGGGTTTGTGCTAGCGGCTTTGTTATCTACAGGAACCTACAGGAAGAGATGGGCTGGTGATATTTTAAAGCCGGTCCAACCACACGGCCAACATATGTCAAATTCATGTGTTAGCTATCTATTTATTTGTATAGTATTTAGAAATACGACTGCGAAAACGATAAGGGAGTTAAGAAAAATGGAACAAAGTGATAGCAAAATTTAAAAAGTATGCAATGCAATCAGTCCTTTCAGTATCTGTTGCTGGACCCGAGCCTCCTCATGCACATTGCCTGGTGCATGAGGGATGTATGGTCTTGAAGCGCCACGCAGGCGAAAGGGGTAGGCGAGTCCACTCTTTCAGATGTGTTGTAACTAGATTATGTAATACTTAGGTACTGCAGAAAATAAGATTTCTGATTTACCTATGTAAGGCATAGAGGAAGTTTGATTTTCAACAGTATTATACTTCAGATATGAATTAAAAATTAGCTCTTAATACAATTCAGTATACTTCAGCAATGCCTAAAAATTGGCTTTAATAATTTTGAAAACTTTGCTATTTCTTGTCCTTTTTGCCCCTGAATCGAACTACTGCAAGGATTGCACATGTCAAGTCATTACAATTCGTGCCAAACCCATAACTAGACGAGTCAACATTGACGTATTGTGTTTGTGATAAGTATTTGTACAGATTTACTTAAAGTCGAAGGAAATAAGCACGTTTTATTATGAATGAACCGTAGTAATCATTAGGTACCTACGAAGTGTACACAGGGATCATTTCAATTCATACACAGGATGTGTCATAATCTTTCTCAAAGGCAGAAACCATAGATACCGTTCATGATTTTAAATTCATTGACGGGAACATTTCATAAATCTTTTTTTTTTTAAATTATTAATTTTTACCACATTTTTCATACAAAACCAAAATCTCAATATCTGGGAATGTGGAATCGACAATAAGGTCCTTTTTTAGATAATGTCATATAATAGTAATAAATGCTATAAACTCATATATTTTTATAGATAAGAATATCACCAGACTCAATAGCTCACACTAGGATTCCCTTTGTCGTGGGTCCAGAGACACATACAAACACAACACGTGCAACATTCAGACCGAACAAACAGCTAAACGCCTGCCTTTAAACAAATGTTTGTGCGACCGGGATTTGAACCCGGGACCTATTACACAGCAGGCAGGGTCACTACCAACTGGGCGACTTGGTCTTCAGTTTATTATTATACATATAATAATAAATGATTATTGTTATAGTTTATTTTGCTAATCACCATAGATAATTATTTCACACATACAAGTATAAGTATATATATATTTTTTATATACTAGTGGGCGGACGAGCAAGCGGTCCCACGTGATGGTAAGTGTTACCGCCGCCCATGGACACCTGCAACACCAATTATAATTATACCATACCCCCTGGTGTTGCAGGTGTCCATGGGCGGCGGTGACACTTACCACCACGTGGGACCGCTTGCTCGTCCGCCCACTAGTATATAAAAAGAACATAAAATTACATATTTATTTATTTACTATAATACTTTTTGTAAATTGTAACAAAAGGCGGTCTCAATGCCTTACATCACTATCTCCCAGTGAACCTTTGACCTACGAAGGACATGAAGTGGTAGGCGAGTAAATGTGGTAAGTTGTGGTAATCGTCTGCCATCTAATAATAAAACAAAGAAATATAAAGTATAAATAGAACGACTGTACGTAAATATTAAGATATAAACATAATAAAATATTTATATTCGTGACTATTATAATAGGTATAATAACATATAATAACATTTTTTTTTTTATGTACGAAGGCGGCAGACGAGCATACAGTCCACCTGATGGTAAGTGGATACTGTCGCCCATAGACATCCGCGATACATGCCAACATTAGTCCAAAATTATAAATGTTGGCACGCCCCCGGATGCGCTGCCTACCTTTGGAGATATAGGAATGGATTTGGAGAAAGGGTTGGGAAAATGGGCAGAGATAGGATAGGATGGGAATGGGCTCTGGCATATCTCACTCACTACCGAAACAAGTACGTACATTGGGGAAATACGATAAAGTGGAAAATACAGTACATTTCAAGGTAGTCTTCTGTGAGAGAGGGGTAACGTGGCCAGTCGAGCGCGCCCAGCGGCTGTTGGATTGCAGCGTGCACTCTCCCCCTCCTAAGATACATATATATACTAAAATTTACATAAAATACATACACGTATACATATATGTTGTATATATACATATACATACATATACATATGTTGTTTTTATATACTTAGTGTAATAGTATCAAAACGCTATTATATTTAGCGGCACTACCCTTAATCTGCTCTCAACCACCAAAGGTTAGCTGGAAGAAAATGCTATATAGCATTAAGTTCGCCTTTGTACACACATTTTGGTGCAATAAAGAATTTATCTATCTATCTATCTATCTATCTATATATCTATCTATATATCTATATATAAGAGTATACACCACACAAAAAGAGGAATAGACTGTGTCTGCTTCAAGAAGTAGTTAGTAGGAAAGTATCTACTCGTACATGTTTCCTTATAAAGACTAGACTAGACAGTGCCTTTTGGTATTGCAGGATTCCAATAACGTTGGCGAAAGTCTCCACAACGTGAACATTCTACTCAAAAACAAAGCAAGAAGAATGAACTTGCGTCTATTTTCAAATACTTCAATTGTAGAAATAAACACTTACATATTAATCAATGATTCCTTATAAATTTTGTAATTCACTAAAATTTTGTAACGTCCATCGCACTGAAACGCAATGACATTGACAGGTCGTGAACAAAAAGTTTACCTAAAAAAAGGTGATTTATTTTGATTTATTTCTGTCACCGTCACCAGGTGACAGTATCCACTGCTGGACATGGGCTTCCTCATGTGCACGAGGGATGTATGGCCTTAAAACGGGACAAGTGGGTTGGCGAGTAACTGTTTCAGAGGTGGTGTAGTTCCTCGGGACTTGTGGTAGCCGCATTGTTTAGTCGCTATTCTAAAGCCGGCCGACACTTCACGGTCATTGATTTTTTGTTATTATTATTTTAATCTTATTTACTGACAAATAAAGATAATAATAATAATAAAATAGACTGAAATTTCCGAACTGTATAAGTAAAATCTTAAATCCGTGTCAATGAAAGAAACGAAACCTGTAGGTACTTAAAATAATATCCTGCTTGTTAATTTGCAATTTTAAATCCTTTATAATGAACAGGCAAATGCAGGCAACTCAGGGGGCGAAAAGAATGTCAATAAATACCTATAGAAGGTCGCCCATAAACACCTGGGCCCTTAGTTCAATGTCAACTGGATCTTGCACGCCTTTATAATCCTATCCGGGTCTGAAGGCCCTATAACCTCTGAGGAATACTTATTTTAAAACTTATGCAGATATACCATCATCCAAATATGAAAACCGTCATTTTTGCTGTCCGTTATTTTCAAAAGTACTGATCCGATTTTGATTAAAAGTACTGTATATTGTTGTATATATAATGTTTAAAATTATTAAATCTGCCTTTTGTCACTTTGTGGAATAAATAATAAATAGATCATGAAATTAATAAGAATAAACTACAGACGGAAAGATATTAACCCTTTCAAAAAATAAAAAGTCATTATTGACACATTACAAGAAATAGCGTGCACATTTAAAAGGAACAAATTTCATATTTTTTCGAGTCAGAGTCAGAGTAACTCTGATTTTAAACAAAAAAGAAATAAAACAAATCTTGCTCATATTTCTAAGGAATATTGTTTACTGTATTTACTGTGTTTACGTACGACATGGGGTTCTTCAAGAAAGCTGTGAATGGGATTTTGCAAGGTCGGCGGCGCGCTCGCATACCCCCTGGTGTTGCAGGTGTCCATGGGTGGCGGTAACACTTACCATCACGTGGGACGACCGCTATTAAAAAAAAACCGTATTTACGCCTATGTCTATGTTATCTAACATCAATAAACAGTCATATTATCTTTGTCATTTTATCTAATAAAAATACAAACATAAAAAATAAAATTTTTCCTTAAATGGAAATATAATTCCTTAAAATAAATATGTGCTCAATCTACGCGTCAAACTTGGATCACTGCGCGCGCGTCATCGTTATTAACAATATCATAAACATCAAAATAATATTCTATTATTAAAATAAAAAACATATGTTTTGACCGCACATAGATTCATAAATACAATTGCGACTTCTGCTTAATACACGATTTTGTTTAAAACAATCTGAGCGAAAAACATCATAATGGCGATATAATAATTCATCAATCACGCGGGAAAAAACGGAGTTAATAATTATTAAATATATTATGTAAATTAGCTTTTTGGAGTATCCGGTTAGTTGATTCTACTTTTTGGATGAATAGTAAGTGATTTACCATGTCAAGCAATGGTATAATTCAATTAGTGAAAATAAAAACACATTTGAATAATTAGATTTAAATTTACATTTTTAAATTTAAAGATGCTCCTAAAACGTAAGTGCTTTGTACCATTACAAAAAACAACATTTATACATATATAGTCTTATGACTGTTTTTATTTTGTGTTAAATTTAATGTTTATTAAGACTAATCGGTAGGTATGCTGATCGGTTAAGAAATGCGCTCTCAGTTTTGACCACAGATTACTTATAGTATTATGAGTAGAACTACGTTTGAATGTTTTTTTGGTATTGGCCACGGAATATATGAATGTAGAGAATTTCCAGTTCTATGGTTTTGGCTAATTTCTTTCTATATAATTGCTCAAAAAGCTTAAATTTTTATAGAAAAAATACATAACATTTCATGTCAATTAACTTAAAATATGTTTAGTATTTAGTATATTATTATATTAGTATATTTAGTATAGTATTTAGTATATTTAACTATATATTTATTATAAGTATTTAGTTTTAGACGTCGGAAATTAATCAGTTACACTAAAAGTAGACAAGTAAAATATTAAAGAAAATAAATTGAACTAAACATAAAAAAGGTACATTGTAATTGAAAAATAAATCATTTTCGTTTTGTTTCAAAGTGATTTCAAAGGATGGGTGCTATTATATTTCTACGTAAAATCTATATAAATAAAAATTAAATGCTGTTCGTTGGTAAGCGCATCACTTGAGAACGGCTCGACCGAATTTGCTATTTTTTTTAATAATGTTCGCGAATAAGGTTCCTAGGGTAAGAAAAATTGGAAAAGTTGTCCGGAAAATTGGAATATTCGGGAAAAACTGAAAGTGCTCTTTTCTATGGAATTTTTTTTGAACTTATTGAAATTATTGTACTATTGAAATTCGACAGGACTACATCTGTTGAGTCAGCTAGTAATATATAAAAATCAAATTTGAACGGTTTTATTTAACATAATTAGGTAATCAAATATTGTTTTACATAGAATGTGTACAAAACATTTACTTACGTTCCGACCACGTGATTCATATTCATAGGACTCGTACTATGTTATTTGCCGTCTGGCTGGTCCTTTGAGCCTTCCAAAAAAACCTTGAAGGTAATGGGTACCTTAACATGCGGGAATGCATTCCATCGTATATTTTTATGGTGTTTTTACTTTACGTGTATATTTTCTTTCTTGTGAATTTTATGACCACTTTTGTTTATTTTTTATTTTATCCTTGAGATTGGATGCACTGAGAGCACTTTCTGAATGTAATTCCTTCTCAGGGGTGATATAAGATTTTCAATTAAGCAGTCATTTTTATGCTTTGATGATTATCAAAGCTGGATTTCTGTATTTTAGGAAACTTACTTTAGCTCTTAGGTAATGTTATTGTTAGAAAAGGTTGCATTTGTTTTTAATATCATATCAGCCTATAACATTTCACTGCAGGGGACCGGCCTTCCCAAATAAATCGCGGGGCGAGGTTGAAGCCGTATTTTTATTTTATTTTATTCAAGAAGCTTATTAGTTATTGTGATTACATATTTATATGCCATATATAATACTTAAGTGATCTATATAGTTAGAAGTCTAAGCAAAGCTGCCACAATTAGAAAACAAATAACAATTTGCACAACACTTTCCGAGATCACAATTTAGTATTTAGTATCCACACTAGTCGCATATTTAGACAGTAAAAGTATGCTTAATTGCATTTATACCATTAAAAAACAAGTCGATGCGTTCATGTTCACCACACAAATAATTGAATGAAGAACAAGCTATTTTTACGATAGTTAGTGTGCACAGCGGAGATGTGAAATATTTCATTGGAGCGATGGTATTATACTGAGACGGAATCCTAAAAGCAAGCTTAATAAATCTGGCTAGTCAATGACTACTTTAGCAATCTTCTTTAAGAACATAATATATTTGTGCGGACATGAAGTGGAAGCAAATGTAATCAAACACAACATTAATCATAATATGCTTCCGGTAGTTTAAATTTGAAGTGAATGAATCGTGTAAATGCCCACTGAATTCCGTCAATTTCTATGCCTGTGATAGCAGGGATTCCAAACCTGTGAAGCATATCTAGGTGACTGAGAACATAAGCGAAATGAATTATTTTAAGAGACTTCATTTTCTTTAAAGGTTGCAATGATCGCTTCACAAAACCAAGTGCTTTGTATGTTTTATTTACATGATTGTTGAAAATAAACTGATGGTCATGAATAACATCTTTATTTTAACTTGGCGTTTATTTTATAATCATAAAAACATATACTGCTCTTTCGAGTGAATGTTGTACTCGAACACTTATCGACATTTAAGTCTAGCTTATTCAGGTGACAGTAGTTATCAAGCCTCACCGAATCCTCCCGGATAAGCATGGCATGTGATACATTATACCATAATACACTGTGTGGATTGGTGGATACAAATTCTCCAGTATTTTTTTGTTTTTATTTCTCAAATATTCAAGCTTCTTTACGATGTTTTTCTTCAACGCTGAGCTAATGACGTTTTTTTAATATTTTGACGAAATTTTCGATATAGATAACCATAATCAAACACATTTCTAAAATTCTAATCTAAAAAAGTTGATTTGTTTGTTTCGATTTTGAGCACCTTCGACACGTTTTAACGTAACAGACAGTTATTGAGGTTATTCTCATGAACTTAGATGATCAAAATCATAACTTTTAATAATCTACTTCCTCAATATGTTTTGCGTTTTCCGGAAGAAACGTGTTGTATAATTATGCATGTTTAATATAAATGGATGGCAGAAGTAATTTCTACGCGAGATTTGTACGGTATATAGAAGATGTAATTTTATCTATTTCTTATACAAATTGATTGGATTTGAAGATTTAACTTACGAGTATTTATTAACTGCTCGGAGAGGCCCGGGGTTCTTGAAAATCACATATACTACGAAGTGTCTCATGGTGTTTTAGTGTTTCTAATTATCAAAATCCCCGGGGGTTTTGATAATTATAATATATATTACGAAGTGTTCAAATAGATGCTATCACTCACATTATCTCAAATCGCATACACTCAGGTACATGGTTCTTTTATCACCTCAAATTTGACATTGTCGCCTTGTTATTATAAGATTTTGGTTGGGTTAATCTAACACGTCTAATAATATAACATTTCTTTATATATGAAGAAAACTTATCAGTTATATGCAGACTTCATTAGCTACTCTCAAATGAAGTAAACTTTTTTATTTGGTAGTAAAGAAGTCTGCAATTTTAAACCCATAGGTTTACCTATTGTAATACCTACACGTATTCAAAATTAAGTAGTAACCACGTAATAATTTTTAAGAAAAACAAATAAAAGTTAACAGAGCCTAACATTTTTGCAGTTATTAGACATTTTAATGCAGTTGGACCGTTTTCACAAAATTAATGTGCGGAACTCCGATATATGCGTTATGTGGATGTTGCGTGGAACATTAATATTGTAACCGGTTCACTCAGAGACAGATTACGCATCGTTACGGAAATTATATTATTTGACCCACTAACGCTAAGAATATAAGCAGCAAGGTGCCATAGAAAATCTGTATCCGTTTAAAATGTATATTTGTATATTTAAGACATCTGTCCCTTCACCTGTCTCTTTGTACTTTCTCTGGATCTACTCGGCCGATTTTGTTGCAGTTTTCACTGCTATGTTGCGAATTTACTTTGAAAGGTTATAGGATTATACTTTTTTTAACAAATTTAAATATTAGTTTTGAAAATAAGGGCAGAGGTCATCACTGTTGTATATTTATCTGTAGAGGATAGTATGATATCGTAGGAACATGAATGAAGTCATTTAGAAATACCGGTCTTTGGGTACTGACAAACTGTACACTGACAAATTTGAACATTGGGTTCTAAGGAAGTGAAGCTACGGATATATTATATAAACTGTGAAAATCATTGTATTGACAGAAGAGATTTTCATTTTAACGAAAACAGAAGCCATCCTAATCAAACAATATTGTAGATTAGGAAAGAATAGATATATCTTTTATAATGAGTTGTTCATGCTATAACTGGCTTTGAATGAAGACGTAAAAATAAAAAAAACATTTCATCATCAAAATAAATCTTATATGTATTAGAAGCTATAAAAAGACAGCAAGACATTAACGATATAAACTTCAACAAGTTGAAACGTCGAAATGATGTCGCGCTGTTCCACGGTCACAGTCAAGGCTTCTGAGGAATTCACACGTTCGATACAACGTGAAATCGGATGCTTTTTAGATTATACAAATAGACATAAAATTAGGTAACATAGTCTATTGTGAATATCAATTATGGCGAATCCAATAAGGATTCCAAATGGAGTTGTTACGTAAGCGTTTCCAATATTGGTTGACTGGTTATTTCAGACAAATGGTTCAGTAGACTGACATTCGATTTTGCTTAACCGTAAGATGAAACGGTAAAAATGCTGTTTAAATTACAGACTTAATCATACCTATAAAATTATGTTGTTCGGGTATGGTATTCTAATCTAAATCAACAAACCATCTTAATAAAACACAGTGGTGATAATTTAGTTCATATTCCACCTGTCGCTTCATGTGGCAAGTAAATAAAACGGTTTTTTTAAAAATTCTAGTGCCATTAAGAAGAGAGACTTCGTTATTTTTCGTATCCTTTATCTACGAAATTATTGTATAGAATCAAATATTTTTTCTGTTTAAATTCGAAACTCATCTTACTCTATATTCTACAAAAACAATTATTTTATTAAAAAAAATACTATTTAACTACTATTTTTATTTACAGAATTAATTTTAATATCTTTTTAATAAACTGCTTTTATAGGCTACATACGGTGGGTGGTATTTTGTGAATGGTAGGTAATTTGAGAGGTCAAGTTCACGGTGAACCATTTAAAAATCTGATTATAACAAAAAAGATGTGTGCTAAAATTGGAATTACCTATATGCAAAAAGTTGAAAATGATAGGTAGCATTAGATATACAGATACGATAAAACATACTATTTGTCGTTTTTAAGCTAGAATCTCTTAGTAAAAACTAGTTTTAAAAACCAGAATGTTCTTTTTTTCATAATAATAAGGTACAATTTATAACATCATTATGAATAGAAGGAGATAATCATAAGATTCGCGATGTTAAAAAGGATACGCTATTATAAGCGTCCGGTGAGACATTGCGTCCCTCTGCGTGGTCTACGGATTGTACAGGAATCCGGATTGTACCGAACACCCACGACCACATAACGACCACCTCGGGCTTTTACAACTGTCCCGCATTTCCTCCATAAGGGGGTTTCGCGAACGGTGCGTTCCAAAAACCATTAAATATTACGAACCCATAGGTTATGAAATGAGCTGCCTCGAGCGGTCTTCACCCTGTGAAAGCTTTGAATAGGATTATAAAATGCCGGCAGCGGTCTCGCACACGCTCTGCTGTTACGGGTCTGTGGGTGCCGATAGCCACTTACCATCGTATGGACCGCTAGACCGTCTCTACTATTTATCTATAATATAATAATAATAATCTATTTTTCCCATTGATTTATTCTAAAGTTATATTAATAATGCCATCATAATTGTAAAACATACTCCACTGTTAGTATTGTCGTCCTTATAGCTGACCTTAAGTGGTCATCTTCAAGTAAATCATACAAACAAATATTAGCATGAGTTTGCTATAACTATGTGGTCATAGACTGGAAATGATAATATAGCAGGTGTGGTAAATCATTTGAATGACAGTTAATGTGTCATTTATAAACGGATTTTAATACTTCTGCAACAATATAATTATAATAATAACATTAGAGGTGACTCTAGAACCGGTTTCTGTAGTGTCGAAGGTATTGGCTAAAACGCTACATTTGATCCTCAGTGGAATAAAAACACAACCCGAACAGTGCAGGAAAAAAAAAAACTGAAAAAGAAAAATGTTGGATAACTTCTTATTATTATTATTAAGAGTTTTTATATATGACATTAAATTAATAAAATATTAATCATTATTACTTTAAGTAAAATGATATTTTTATGCTTCTTACTTTTTACGGAAAAGTTTTAAATAAATAAATATTATTAGAAAACGAGCAACACGAGTTATTAGCCACATTTTATTCAAATTTCACGATAAAACTATAATATAAAAAAGATTGTGTTAAAGGGCTCTTACAAATGAGACTCACACCTAAATTTCGATATAATACGACTCGCGACTTTGTTAAACTGATGGTGCCATATAATGTCAGCTAGTATTAAGACAAAATACTCATTGTTGAAGTCGCCTCTATTGCGCCTGAAATAATCGTTTTAAAATGCCGTGACCGTCTATTAGGTACATAATATGTTAATACAATTGTAGATGGAATAAAGTAAATATTAATGCCAATTAAACAGTAGTTAGAATTAAGTGCTTTTAGATGTCGTATCTTTATAATTTATGACATATTCTATGAGCGCGTACACGCTGCGCACGATACTTGTTTGGTTCGGGAAGTTGTCAATAATTATAGACAATTGTTTTTATGAGTAGGTATTCATATTTTTTCATAAAATTCTAGGCTTTAGAGGTAAAACATGCAATTTACATAAATTATCATCCAATTCCAGTGCATAGGTTTAATTTTTATGTTATGTTTTCGTATTTAATTTTGTTTATGATTATAAGTAGTTAATATTTAGGTTTTTTTTTTCTTTTCTTAATATGTCAATAGCGCAGTTAGCACATTGTGCCAGTTTTCTTCGTGATTACCAATTTTTAAAATCAAAATTCAAAATGCATCTCGTCAATGTCTAGTCCCGTAGAAGTAAATAAAGAGTCGCTCAGTAAAGTGATAGTAGGTTTACTCAGCACAGAAGAGTTGAACTCCTTGGAAGCACACAAAATACGCGTGTCCGATGCTTTTATTTATTATCACAAACATTACGCACAAAAAACAAACTATTACCTACTATTAAACCACAAAAACGCACAATATAGAATTTTTATAATAAATCAAACAAAAACTCGTCGTCAGTTTTCGAATTTTCGGTCAAAAAGTCAAGGAATGTTTTATTAAATACAAATTGTCAAACAATTAAGAAGTTCTTTCAAAAGTCATTCATACATAATGTATGTCGAATCACTAAAGAAGAGGATATCGATATATCCACATCACGAATTAGTTAAACTGAGATGAAATTGATAGGCTTTTTGTAACGTTTTTTACATTGTATAGGTCAAGGAGAAATGACGTGGATGGTCTAACATATTAATATGCACAGATTTTATACTGTTGTTCGTGGTTAACCGCAAATCGCATATATATATATATATATATATATATATATATATATATATCAAAAAAAAATCGCAGAATAGTGTATCAAGTTATTTTCAGTGTAGTGTATCTTTCAGGGATTTTGTTATTTAAATTTTGAGGAAAATCTATAATTGATGATACTATAATCTAATGATGACGAAAGTAATAGACGTAAAAGTACTTGATGGGTTTATAAGCAAAATTTTAAGTTAGAAAACCTTAGTCGAAATCATTAAATCTACACCAACAGTAATAATATAAGGTCCCTTTGCTCACATAACGGCATATTTAATGTTTGACATTAAAGTACGGTCTTATTTGACATTAAAGTAGATGTCTCAATAACGATGAATAAACGTACAACTTCGAGTTCTATTAATATGATTTTTATTAGGTATTTAATTAGCATTTAAAATATTGTAATGGTCAATAATCATTTGAAGTTTGAGATGAGATCAATGGTTATTATAAGTAACAAACGTGAAATGACTAATTCCTGTTATTTGGAGATATAAATGAATGAATGATAGCTTGAAAGACCGTGTGATGACGGCTGGTTTCAAAATAGCACCACCTCATCTCTTCGCATGGGTGTAGTAAAAGGCGACTAAGGGATAACAAAGCTGCTACCACGAGTCCCTATACCACCTCTAAGAGAGCAGACTCGTCAACCCGTTTGACCAGCGTCGCATTTTAAGGCCATACATCCCTCATGGCCATACAAGACAAGGGACCGCGTGGTTGATTATAGCCAGAAATCCCGTGGTTAAAATACGTTATAGTCTATTACCCTTCAGACGTGAACAACAAGAAAACCGCTCAAAATTAATTTGATGTGTTAGAAAATTTATCGACAAAAACAAAATTATCAAAGGACTTTGCCTTTTTATTATAATACTTTTATCTGTGTAATAAATAAATACTTTTCTGTATTAAGTACACTGCTTTCTTATTCGAAAGGAAGATAAGAACATTACAATGCGATGAAATTATGGAATGGTATAGAAAACAGTGAGCCGAAAAAGTATGAAACCTGGCTCTCTACTGAAGTTGTAAAATATTGGATACGTTATATGACCTTTCTGAATATAATTTTATAATTCCGGTAAAGTTATACCAAACAATTTAAACAAATTGAATATTTATGTAAAGTTGAAAACATGTTTACCAACAATGCAGCCACGATAACATTATCGCCGATTATATTTATAGGTGCTATCATAGAAATACTACAATATAATAAAACCATTATGTCCAATCTGAAAGAGTTTTTGGACATATTTCGATATTTGGATTCAGGTATATTCAGTTTTATCATGTAGGTATAAAGAGGCAACTGCTTAAGCAGCTTTTTTAAATAGAGCCACCATTTGCTCGACTACTTGCACAGTTTTCAATTTCTTTTGCAAAAAAAAAGGCGGTTGGGGAGAAGGCAGTTTACCTGGTGGGCAGTGGATAACGTCACCCACAGAAATTTACGATACATAGTAACATAAGTCCAGAATGAAAATGTTGGCACGCCCTCTGCTGTTGCTGTCTACCTTTGGAGATTTATGAATGTATTACAAGTTTATATTTATAACTGAACCGATTATGACAAAATTAAAACCCTTCGGAACAACAAAATGATAAAAAACCGAAACGAAATAAACATACAAACAAATATAATCCTTTAAGTAGACATAAACATATTGAATGCAGTTAATTTTAAACAATCATTACAATACTACTGATGTTTTGCACATGTCTTTTTGCAATGTAAATCGCCAAATATTTTTAAACGGTTTTATTTAGCTCGACCCGTACGGAATTTATTTGTTTATTTATTTGGGTCAAAATTAGAAATTGAAATTTAAGCACCTTCCCGTTGTCAGATTGATCTGAAATTTGGTACACACATTTAATTTAGATGACAATACAATATAATAAAATCAATAACATTATAAATCTAAGATGGCCGCCGATACAAAATGGCGGATTACATATTTTTCCTTAACCCCCTCAATATGGGTATCAAATGAAAGGGCTACACGTAGTTTTCAGTGCACATAAAATATAAAACCGTTTAACTTAAAAGTTTTTTAAGATTGTTATTAATGAAACTATTTAAGCAAAGATTGATGTTATGTCACAAGCCAGATCGTTCGGTCACGACAAAAACATCTTTACGAGAGGTCACTGATATTTAATCCAAACGAATTTTAAATAGCAATTAAATAAATTACGCGCGGAATCATTGTAGTTTAATCAGTATAATAAAAAATCGATTCAGTGTTTATAGGTTCTTAATTTAGACAAGGAAACCGAAATAGCTGCAGTTGAGAAACCTAGACTAGTCCGAAATACTGTCCTTGATAAGTATCTAGAGAATTCTGAAGGTCATAGGAAACCAGGTTGCGTTACTGAAATGGAAATAAGCAGGATATGTGTGTCACGGATGAAACAGTACATGGAATAGGTTTGTTTTAAACTGGAGATCTCGAACAGGAAGATGAAATGTGGACGGACCACCGACGCAATAGTCAGAAAATATAAAGAACATAGCTGGATCAAATTGATCTAGAGAGAAAGAGCATTGTAAATGAAGAAAGCATGAAGACTCAAATGTTTAATAAGGAAAACATTCTAAAATTTGTTGCCACACGCGATCTTGTGTTCATATCCTGCAATTTTCTAATTCAAAACTTGAAATTATCCTACTTCTAATAAAAGCTCTGAAACTACAATGACTTTTATAATTAAACATTTCAAATAATTTTTTTGATGTTATCTTGCTAGTGACGGTCGAACAACCCGAGATATTAATCTGCCAATGAATTGTCGATAATTACGAGGAAAGAAGCGTAGTTTCCTTAAAGTTGATACAATAAATAAAAATAATGTTTGGCGATAAAAACCCACGATTATAATTATTAACTGATTATTAAGGTAACTGATTATTGATGATTATTTACTTTAAAACTTAATCATGATCTAGATGAATCCTGAAAATTGGTTGAAAAACTGAATTGATTCGTAAAAATGCTACTAGTTTGTCAAAAACAGATTTTTTATGTAGAAAGAAAGAATTACTATTTTTTTTTTATATATGCTAGTGGTCCGTCGAGCAAGCGGTCCCACGTGATGGTAAGTGTTACCGCCGCCGATGGACACCTGCAACACCAGGGCGTATGCGGGCTTGCAAAATCCTATTCACAGCTCTCTTGAAGAACCCCATATCGTAGCTTAATGGAAAAGTAAGTCATGGCTTAATCGTATTTAAGTATTAATACGTGGACATCTGCAATATACGCCATCATCAGTCAAAAATGATGGCAAAAGGATTGGAAAAAATAAGAAATAAGAGAAATTAGAAGAAAGCCGAAAACGAACGACGAAGACGAAGTGGGAAAGGGCATGAATGGATTGAGAAGAGCCTAGTAACTAGCTCAATACGGAAAAGCGTTGACACATTTCACGAGTCTTCCGTGATAATGGACTTTATTAATTTATTACATTTGTGTTAGTTATACACCCGTGTATAATTATTGAAGCATTTATATTTCTAGAAGGATTTACTATTGATATCTCAGTGTACGTTAGCGAGATAGCCACGATACATTATGTAAATTGCATTCATTTATTCAGTCGGCCGCGTCGCGAATCGGTCATCTATGCCAGTGTCTTCTTTAATAGACATTATCCATTTTTCATTATTATTATTTATTGCTACGACATGTGGAGCGGATTTTCCAAATTTACTAATGAGTTGTTTTCCTTTTTTTACATTGATTTTTTGTCTGTTGCCGGCTAGACTGTTTGTATTTGTTCACTTATAATTATAATTAATCACAATCAGCGATTCTCATGTAATCTGTCAGGTTTTTGTCTTCTTATAATAATTGTCCACAAACCGTAATATATATTTAATGACGGATATTTTTTTAATCTATATAAATAAAAATTAAATGCTCTTCGTTGGTAAGCGCATCACTTGAGAACGGCTGCACCGATTTGGCTATTTTTTTTTTCAAAATGTTCGTAATTGTCCGAATAAGGTTTTTAGGAAAAGAAAAATTGGAAAAGTTGCCCGGAAAAGTGATTTTATTCTATGGGATTTTTGTATGAACTTATTGAAATTATTGTATTATTGAAATTTAGACAGGACAACGTCTCTCGGGTCAGCTAGTTTATTATAAAACTTTAAATGTCTTAGTTAAATCTATCGCTATAGTTCTTCAATTAGGTACTTTTAATACTTAGGTACTACATTTTATAATTCCATTAGCAATAAAACCAATTTGTTGTATTTAGAATAATCGACAATACATTAATAATACACTTTATGTATTATTTTATAAATTAAAATGATTAGTGATCGCTATTAGCGACAACACCGCCTTTTGTGCATTTCGTGTGTTAGGGGCCCTTCAAGTATTACGTAAGCAGAATTTTAGTAATTTTTAACCCCCCCCCCCCGCCTTCTTACGCTCCAGCGTCAGCGAAAGTAAGCAAAGCTCTTACCCCCCCCCCCCCTCATGCTAACGTAAGCATTGGTATAATTTTTACAAAATCTGTTCAAGTTTCTCATTTAATCAATCTACTAAATATTGCCAAAAAAAATACGAAAGTAAATAAATAAATATTGCTGACGTAATCGCCATTCCCCCCCCCTCCGCCCCCATGTCATCAAAAATAAGCAAAGCAAAGACCAAAGGGGTCATCAAAAATAACCAGCAAAGTGGGGGGGCTTTGGTACTTGCGTAATACTTGAACGGCCCCTTACAACGTCAGATACGATCTTATTTTATTTTGGTATGCAATAAAAAGTTTTGTGTCTATCTAAAATAAATAGTATTTATTATAAATAAACAGTGTTATTTAAAATAAACATTTACAATAACGCTATCTATTACTAAATATCACTTTGTAATCTGCAAAGATTTGCTATTAGTAGGTATTGTATTGTGCAGAGGTTTGCAAATAGTATTGTTAAGCATAACGGCTTAATTACCCAAGGAGAGTTTCTCGAACCATTCGAGCGAGAATATTGTATACTATCCTCGTATGCGACCAAATTAGGTAAGATTTTCGCCTACAACTGATCACATGATGTTAAGAACTCGATGATAACAGTGACAACAGTGATCAGATGTAGTTTATACTAGCATTTGATCGAAGTACGAGAAACTCCCGTTCGAGAAACTCTCCTTGTGTAAATGAGGCCTAAAGGTTTTGCAGTTAGGGTTTCATAAATTACTATATTTTATTACTGGTCAAATTTTGACTGAAATTACATTGAACAGTCTAACACAAATCACCACTGGTTAGTCGACATAAATCCTCAGATTACTTCAAATAATCAGTCAAACAGACAAACAGATGTTGCATCTTTCTTATATTCAACACTAGCGACCCGCCCTCGCTTCGCTTCGGTTTATAAGTTTTATTTTTTTTCAAATGTTTTTTTTTCAAAATTTCAAAATAAAATATAGCCTATATTAGACACGGATAATGTAGCTTCCTATTTGTGAAATAATTTTTGAAATCGATTCAGTAGTTCCAGAGATTACCCCCAACATACCTACAAACACATAATTTTACCTCTTTATTATATTAGTATAGATAATCGTAGAGAGTGACGTCATATCTCGTGTAGATCCGAGTCGAAGATGCTAAAGGTTACCATGATTTGTGTCCGGTTTCTTGTCAACGGACGACTTTGATCTTGTCCTCGTATGAGTCAGGGTATATTGTAGGGACGATATTTTAAATAGGTAGGTAATGGGTTGATGCGCAAAAATGCGTAATTAATTTAAAATAAATCCTTATGTCATTGTTCGAGATCCGGATCATTGAAGTCGTAGTGGTGTGAGATGTATCATTATGCGTTTTAATTTTATGAAACTTGATTTTTTTGTATAATAAATATTTATCAACTTTTAGATATTTGCTCAAACACGCATCCTTATTTGACTCATTTATTTAAATAGTTTATGAATAATAAAAATGCAATTTCCAAAACGTGGTAGGTACACTTACAGGTAGGTAACTACCACATAACGTCACAGATACCTACACATATAGCTCTTGTGTCACAGTCACACAATGTAGTGCAAGTACAAGTATGTAATAGGTAGATATATTAAATGAAAAATTAACATTAAAATGTACAGTACACGGCGATGTACGTATCACATCTTGAAAGAAACATATCGAGCAAAGGAATTTTAAGAGAAATCTAACACTGTGAAGCTGCCGATTTTCCTTAATCGTTTTGTTATTAATTGTAATTATTAATTCACGTATTTGCGTATAATTCGATATAGCCATTTTTATTAAATATATCTTTTTGTTTTTTAACACCGTTACTGACGTCACTGGAGTTAAGGATTCCACCGAAAACCAGTACCTACTAAATGGTAACGATACGATGCATATACAGTAGGCATGTTTCGATTAGCAAAAATCATTAACCTAATCCACTAAGAGCGCACATGTTAAATTAGTTAGTTTAATCCAATTTAATGTTAGTGCTATAAATATTTTTTTATAGTTCAATGAGAAAGTATAATACCTTTTTGGTTTAATCTATAGTTAGGTACCTTCCTAAATTTTGATTAAATTTAATAAATCGCTTTCTAATTAAACTAAAATATCAGACACATAACTGATTTTCAAATAAACGTTTGATCTTAAAAGTATTCCTTTTTGCAGAAAATCTCTTTTACCTACTATTCACATTGGGTTTTGCTATCACGATTATTATTTGAGTATTGATTTAGAAAATGGCGAATACGACTACGAATACTTGAAAGTTGGCAAGTATTCGTCAAAACGATTATGAATACGAATATTTGCATCCTTATTATACAGTATTACGCTGACGCACTGTCCTTTTACCGAAGTGAAAGTCTAAAAAATATCAAGACCTTTGCTATCGCATGTAAATTTTGATTTACTGTGTCAAGAATAGTTTATTTATTGTTAAAAATGAATTACAGACAAAGCACTCTTATTAAAGATCGAAAATATCAAATGAAACCTTAACGATATCGACAGATTTTGAAAGTTTTTTTTAGATTACTATTAACCAATAAGTACAATTTATTTATATAATTTCATTTTGTTACTTCCAGGTGGTGCTAGCAGCATCGGCCCCAGGCCCAACCAACGTCTTCAAGATCGACATCTCACCAGAAGAAGCTCAGAAGTACCTCAACAGCCCTCCCTTCACAGTACCACAACTTTCTGGACGTACTGCTGTTCTGCCTCTGGTATGCGCCTGGTGATTTATACGAATATTATTTTGCCATATTTTTGGTCTTTGTTTGGAACACGTTTATAATCTATTTCAAAATATACCACACTATAGTATGCCATCAGTCTACTTGTGCCCACTGCTGGATATAGGCCTCTCCCAAAGCTCGACACCACACACAATCTTCGGCTCCTCTAACCATTCACCTGGCGGGAGCGCATTCTACACCGCGCTCCCCGGTACGTGGCCTCCACTCGAGGAGTCGTCTACCCCATCGGTGGTTGGTCCTGCGACAAATATCAGTTACCCATTGCCGCTCAAGTTCTCATAATCCATGATTTGCCATATAGTATTGATTTAAAAATAATATATTTACATCTGGAATCCTAGAATTACCTATGAAGCTGAACGCTGATGCATTATTGGCTACTGCTGCACAACGATAATGACTATTATCACCTATACAAATATAATAAAGAGATAAAATTGTGTGTTTGTAGGTATGTTGAGAGTAATCTCTGGAACTACTGAACCGATTTCAAAAATTATTTCACAAATAGGAAGCTACATTATACGTGTCTAAATAGGCTATATTTCATTTGAAATTTTGAAAAAAAAAAAATTTGAAAAATAAAAATCTCCTATAAACCGAAGCGAAGCGAGGGCGAGTCGCTAGTTTCTGAATAAAGTTGAAATTGATTATAATCAATTATTAATAACTATATGTTAACATTTTCAGGTACGATATAACGACCCCAGGTTTCGCACAGCGGAGGCCGGCCCCACCCTCGGACACTACTGGAAAAACGGAAGGGAAATCGAAAACACAGAGGACTACGTTGAAGAAGTATGTATTTGTCTTTATCACCAGAAAGACTGTTTGCATGTCTGCCATCTTACTTTTATAGAAAAACTAGCAGTGCCCAGCGCCTTCGTTCGCGTGAACTTGTGATTCCCGTGGGACTCCGTAATCAATGTGGATAAAAATACCCTAAATGTAAACATAAGTGATAAGGTAGGTATCACTATTCCACGTTTCATTAAAATCCAGCCCGTGGATTTTGCGTTATGCGCGTTCAGACAGACAGACAAACAGACAAAAATTCCAATAAATGTTGTTTTGGGCTCTATATCATTCGTACTTCATATTGCGATCACTTTTTTCGAAAAATATTTCATATATAGACAGACACGGCTCTGTTACAATTGCGTAATGTGTATAGATATAGATAAGAGCTATAAAAATAATAAGAATGTGAAAATTTATATGGAAAAGCTTTTCACATCTAAAGAATTCTATCAGCAGTTTCTCTCAAGCGTAGTTACAGGAAACGAGATGTTAAAAGATAGCATGCATTCTCACTTGGTGAAATAGCATTAAAATTTTCATAATTGGTCTATCTTAGTGTTTAACACCAAAGTGTGCACACAAAGTCTATCACGAGCTCTCAATATCTCTTTGCCTTCTTCTTTATTCTTTTGCCTTCTTACTAATTCTGTTTCTCATGCACATTCTCCAGGTATACGATGCTCAGCAGTTCCACGGTCAAGACGGCTTAGGAGCATACGCATACGGATACCAAGCCCCTGAATCCGCCAAGGTTGAGAACCGAGCCCGTTCTGGAGACGTTACTGGCACCTACACCTTCAAGGATGGCAATAACGATTTGATCAAGGTATGTTGAAGTGGAGTACTTTAAAATAACAATAATCATATCTCGGTAATAGTAAAATGCTACAGATATTCCAACGAGTAATTACGTGCAGATCTTAACAATTTTTATATAATACATTTCGAAGGCTACAAAAAACAAGTCAGCAAAAAGTGACAAACAATTTAGGTACCTACGAGTTAGCAAGAATCTAGCCGTCTAGAAGTTTAACTGGGTCTGTTTATAACATTGGCTAGTTTCAATTATAGTAATCATGAAGTTGAAGAAACTAATTTGGGAAGAAACAATAATAATTTAGTTATGTGATAATTATTTAGTTATGTTACGAGCCGTTAGTAGTCGCTAGTATAAGTCTGAAGTTTACCAAATATGTCGACGTGCCAGACAGATTTGCCGTTGACATATTTGCCAATAGTATTAAAAAGAAAATCAAATTATAGTTGAATTAAAAGATGAAACAAAAGATTACGGAATTACTTCCGTAAATTTAATAGAATAATACTTGAGGCGTTGAATCAGTCAACAGAAAATAAAGACAAGTTATTTATCTATGGTGGGAAATATGTTTCTTTTGTCATATTAATAGTGACTTTCAGTGCCGGCTCCAGCCCATGTAGCGCCCGAGTGCAATCAATACCCTGGCGCCCTCTAGTAGGCTCTTTGGAGGCGTCGCGAGCGGCACGCGGCGCCCCCTAAGACCCTGCACCCGTGTGCACCGCACACCTTGCACCATAGGTAAAGCCGGCACTGGTGACTTTACATGTTCTAATCTAAGAGTAACTAACGATTAAATGTGGATGCCTTAATAAGGCATTATTATTAGCCAAGTAATTAATATATAGTAAAGATTAAATTATATGCTCGATGGTTTTCCAATTTATTGAATAAATAAATAAATAAAAGATCTACTTTAAATAAACCTTTTAATACGTACCGCCAGGTTCGCTACTGGGCCGATAGCGAGGGCTTCCACCAGGAAGACAACATTCCCAAAGTGGTTTTGGAGCCGGTGAAAGAGAACGAGGATGTGAGACAGGCGCGCCTCGCGCACGAGAAGGCTTGGCAGGACGCTGCCGCTGCTGCTTCTCAGCAGCCTGACCCTCAGTGAGTATGTTTTCAATATTTTGCTGATGAGCCAGCAGCTAAGATGTAATGTCCAAGGATGTGCTGTATTTTTAGATATTCCACACCACGTGTGATGAACATATTTGAGTTGATTGTCAGTCTTAATTCTTCATTTTTCAATTTTGTTTTATTCATATGCAAATTCCATAATAAACGAATTGGACTACCCGGAGAGGATTTGTTAAAATTACAATTGTACCATATCACACCATCAATCTATGTTTATCCATTGTTGGATACAGGCCTGTCCTAACGCTCACCACCAGACATGATTTTCATCTATGTGAGATATGGCAATTTACTTCAAGTTGTTGATTTACCTGATCAGAGATATATGTGGTAACTATTATTAACACATATACCTCCGAGTGGAAAAGGTTGGGTGATGACAGGAAATAAGACTGATGAACAGCAATGATGTCCACAATCCTTACTTTCTTTAGCTATCAGATACGATATCCAATTTGGGGACTAATGGGAAATGGGAGGGTATAGGATAGAATGGGATCGGAATGTGCTCTGGGGTAACTCACTCTCTATCGAAATACATACGTAGATTGAGGAAATAGGATAACGTGATAAATGCAGTATATTTCACGGTGTGAATATGAAAAATATGTACATTGGGGAATAACATAAATTAGGAAATGCAGTATATTTTACGGTAGTCTCCTGTGAAGCAGGGGCAACGTGACTAGTCGATTGTACGATTGCATCGTGCAAAAAGGGCTTGATAAGCTTGATGAATAAGTTAACAACTTTTTATAACTTCAATAATGTCTAATTTCCAGGGGAGAGTACTACCCCGGTCAGTACGACTACCACCCAGCAGCGTCGGAGCAGCAAAGCGTCGTAGCCTCAGCCCCCGCGCCGCAGGTGGCTCGTGAGGGCAAGGCCTACTACAGCGCGCAGGCGCAGAGCACCGTCCAAAGCGGTGCACCGCAGCAGTACCAGCAATCCGGACAGTACCAGCAACAGGGCAAGCTGAGGGAGCCTGAGCCTACTGTGAGTTGATTTTTTCTATTTTATTATTTACACAAGCCGTCTCAATAAATTACATAACATGACAATGTATAATGAACATTATGGAAGTACAGAATAGTGTTCACAAATTTTATTGAACTGAAATTAAATTGAATTGAAGAAATTAAATTGATTTGAAAAAATTAAATTTTATTGAACAGAAACACTCGAAAATTATGGAATACAAAGAGATGTTAAGAACCGTTGTGCGTTGCTTCAAATAATTTTGCACAACATATTTTCATATTTGCCTAAAGATTAAATGAAATAAGTCTAATTCACTATATTTAGAGTTATAGGATTCACAAGCTTGAGGGCAAAATTATTTTTTGAATTTTTTTATGGACGAAGGCGGCAGGCCAGCATACAGTCCCCCTGATGGTAAGTGGATACTGTAGTCCATAGACATCCGTGATACATGCCAACATTAGTCCAAAATGACAAACGTTGGCACCCCCCGAATGCACTGTCTACCTTGAATAATTTGTTTTGAAAACAACCACAGTGAAGAGATTATTCGAATGTCGTAATTGGGATAATATGCACTGTCGACATTGTGATTTAGTATTTATTATTATTATGAGTACAAATGGTCACGAGGCGCACATATACATTTTGTATAGGCTTTTCAGAATGATATGATCTAAAGCGAAAATTAAGATGCTGCTTAAACTTTTTTTGGAATAATATCTGTGAAGAAAATGTTTACCCCCTTTTCAGGAAAAATAAACATATCAGGGAAAAATAACAGTCTTCAACGCTAGTTTGACAGGTTTAGGATAAATGCTGTATGAAAGACTGTTTAAAAGGCGTGTCTAGATAGACACGTGTCTTATCACAACAGATGTTGTGATAAGAGAGTCAGTGTTTTGATCCAGTGTTGATTCCAGACGCCATAATGTTATACATTATTTTCAAAACTGTATCTACTTCATCGATTTGAGATTTATTCTTATATCGATGATCAACTTAAATGAGTCTGTATCGTTTAAGTTCTAGACCCTAGTCTTGAATTACGCAAATAGAATTTGATACAATTTATTCAGTAAGGGAAATAATATTTTCTAAATTTTGCGATCGTGAAATCTGACTGATTGACCTGAATACGACTGAATCTGACTGAAATTGTATGATACAGAATCATGAAACCAGGTTTGATAATAATTTGAATGATGAGATGAATGCATCAGACACAAGATACAACTTCTTCCAAAACGCTTAAGATCAAACCATTGATTAGGTTTTTGTAGTTCACAATTAATTTTCTCTGACATTAATGGTTATTTTAGTACGAGTACAGAACATTACAATATTGAACATCTTAGTCAGTCCTTTAATTGAGTTTCTAGAAATTAAAAACAACAAATTAGAACATATTATTCGATTTATTTGTCACAAACTAACTAATCTAATTTTAAATTGTTAAAGCGTTTAAATTGTTATTTATTAAAAAACAGAGAAATGAAAGTTTTTAAAACCTCAAGTATTTAATCTCAAGCTCTTTCTTTTGATCCATTTATTTATCAATTTAAACGAGTCCCAACGCGTATGTTTACCTTACTATGGTGCAACCCAAACGAAACGTCGAGACATATGCGTTGAGACCCGATTAAATAGATAAATATCTGTGAAAAACTCAAAAATCTCAAATGTTTGATCCATTATTTCTCATAATTCTTCTTTTCTGTTCCTTAGGGTCCACCGCGCGGCTTCTTCTACAGCTTCACATATCCTGTCTCCATCATTGAACCTAAGAGCGGCATCCAGCCCGGAGCCTCCAATCCTGGCCACCCAGTCGACCACGACACCGTCTCCGTCAACGCTCAGCTAGGTTAAACAGCTCGCTGACAACGATTGTCCCCACTGGCAATTCTCACTGATGGGGACAGCGAGCATTGTAGGCAAAATTATAATTACAACGGAAATTAGTTTTGTGTTTGAACTTTCCTTGTCCCCATTATAGTTTTTAAGAAATGTCTACCCAAAATAAAACCAAAATAAAGAAATAATTAAATCTGTCAATATTTACGATCATTTTCTGATTTCTATTCTGGCCTTACTTGGGGCATTTCATAACAACTACAGTGTGGACGACGTAAATTCGAACACAAAGCTTATTTATTACCGTTGTCTCTACTCAAGTCAGTATCGACAACGGTAATAATTTTGTCTGCCATTCCCGTTGTCCCTACCAGTGAGGATTGTCTGTGGGGACAACGGTACTGAGGACTTAGTTTAACACGGTACTTAGTTTGTAACAACTCTAGTGAAAGATGGGACTTCGTTGGTCTAAGAACTTAGTGTGTTCTAAGTTTTCTTGTGATAAGCAACTGGGTATTGTATATTAGGTTGTTCAGTTGGTGCAAAGTCCCAAATGTTCAGCTTTCCTAGAATATGTTAGTTAGAAATCCGTCTATCAAAACCTTGTTAAGCTATGTCCTTGGAAGTC
Source organism: Sesia bembeciformis (assembly GCA_943735995.1). NCBI lineage: Eukaryota > Metazoa > Arthropoda > Insecta > Lepidoptera > Sesiidae > Sesia > Sesia bembeciformis. The sequence goes on along the minus strand of OX031030.1, from coordinate 17,477,257 downwards.
GTTCATTACTAAGTCATAAGCTACTTAAGCAAGAGCCGTGAATTCTTATAATTATTGCAACCCTTATTAAAACAAATGCAGAAATAAATTATTCTAAAACCTTATCGTTATCTATAAAGAAAAAAATATAAGGTTAAGAAACTGAACACATTCACGATAAGACCAATATGAATAACATGAATAAATAACACTGTTAAACTTTCTTATGATAAATATAAAACATAAGATTAAGAATCAAAATACATACATGTTAAACACCATAGAATTGACAGAAATGAATAGCACAGTTAAACTTTCTTATAATAAAGATAAAAGTTAAGATTAAGAGACAGAACACAAACACCTTAAAGACCATACATTTGATAGAAATGAGTAACATAGTAACTTTCTTGTGTCAGCCCAGTTAGTCGATGGTCGTAATGAAGACACTTGAATGCAAGTACAAATCTAAACTGTTTTCTAATACCATCGTTTAAGCAGGGCTAATCTATTGTTGCCATTTTAGTAGCGATGTAGGTTAAATTAGCTATTAGGAAAGCGTGGTCGTGTTTAAAAGTGTAACAATTAATATGTGTTACAAGTCAATTTTTTAATTCATTTTTGTTTTTACTTGCCTTTAATTCAGTGTCTTCAAAAAGTTATAACGGTAAAGTAACTTTAAAATAGTTGTGTATTTTATAATTCGAATTTTTTAAATTTTGAATATGTAATGTTAAACTCTTGAACCCGATCGTGTTTGTAAAAATAAAGGACAGAAATATCTTTGTTACCATTATTATATTATAGTACGTATGTTGTATCTAGGCCAGTAATTTTTGTATTCAATTTTATGTATGTATTAATAAAGACCATTTTGCATGAAGTTTTGTTTTTGTTGGATTACTAAACGAAATTTTAATCTAAATAAAACTTATTATTAGAAAGGTAATAAATAAGTAAGTACATTGTAGAAACAAATGTTATATTTTGTAACGAATTTACTTAAACTTGAAATGGTAACACGATTGGCTCAAACGGCACTACCAACATTGGCATATTTGCATAGCTTTGTTTCGTCATCTGAACCCTCTTTAATGCTGCCATTAAAGAAGGATATTGAGCATCTGTAATAACAGGTGTAGGGCGCCACAAAGGCAGTCTCTGACCAATACCAGATATCAAACCAGAAATTCCGTTGTATGCCCAAGATATTGTATCTGGAACATTAATTTCTATTGGCAAAAACGGTATCGCTGATATAATTCCACCAATAGAAAGTCTCCCATCATTTGGCAAAAGTAAAACAGTTCTTTTAGGCTTTTCTGTTGGTTCACTGTCGATTATCACAGAATTCAAGTCTTCGCTTTCGTCTTGAACTTGTGATTTCGTCGAACTGTCGTTTGGTTTCGATTCGTCAACTCGATCGTTCGTTGCTATGTTCACATTTGATGGTGGATTTGGTAGGAGTACTATTTGAAGTGGTTGTTGCATATTCCTGTAAAAGGGATATTAATCAAATTAAGGCTGTAAGGCTAAATTTAAACACATCACAACTGAACCACAAAATAGTCGTCGTTGTGAGAGGACAGGAATTACCAACTGCTAGCTACTCTAATATAATCGTAGCAAGCACTTATTTGTGTGGAGTTCAAGGAAATACAACTACAAGTAGTGACAGTAAAGCCATCATTTAGTTACAGTTTTGTGATTATGTTAATTCACTGCCACGGGTTCGGAATTAGTGTGTCTAAATCGAGCCTAACACTAGAGACGATAGAAAGAACTGGCCATTCCAAATACTAGTAAGCTGAGCCGAGGAAACTGTTGGGTAAGAATTTATTTTACAATTGGCTTGTATTATAATACTTCGGTAGTATGTCGACGTTAAAAAATCTAAAATATCCCGCAGAAACATGTTTTCCAATTTTTTTACAGGATAAGTACAACTTTTTGTAAAAAAAACAACTTTTTAGAAGAACTTTTTTGGCAGACTATTTAAAGAAATAAGTAACGCCACACTCGATGGGATACTAGGATTCCCTGTGTCGTGCGTTTAGAGACACATACAAAGCTATACATAACTCTGATCCGGAAAAACATGTGTCTTTAAACAAATTTATTTAACACAAGGAATCGAGCTCGGGATCTTTTACATAGCAGGCAGTGGATCGCTTTACGAAGTAGGCCTATCGGTCATATATTTAAATAATTGATAATAATACTTACAACCCTATAGGCGAATTCATAGCGCTATACTTCTGTAAATCTTGCAGATTCTGTAACCCCATTAGTTGCTGCTGTAATATCATCGGTTGTTGCTGCAACATCTGCAGTTGCAGCGGGATCGAATACACCAAGATTGTTTGAAGAAGAACCTTTATCACTAATTTGTAAATCATTGCTACCGTTATCGCAAATATCACGAACTGTTGTTATACTAATAATAGTTTTATGTTCACTATCAGGATTACAAACACGGTTTTGAAAATAAAAAAAAACAATTATCATTTAAGCACAAAACGGTATCAATAAATGTTTACTGGCACTTTGTAAACTGTTGATCTTCAGCTGATGTTCACTGGTTTAAGTCAGGATCATACAGACATTTGTAGAAGAATTTCAGTCTAAATGTTTTAGGCCATGATTAAAAAAGCTTCTTCATCTTCACCACTTTCAAGCACTCACTAAACAGATCTCCTAGGTCACTTTCGCAGTTCCTACTGTTAAGTCTCATTTAAAATTCCAGATTTTTTTTTTGGAGTCTTTTTCCCAAAAATTCTCTCCGTACGCAAATTCAGGATGCGTGAAATTCGTGCGCGCTCATAACTCCTTCTGTTGATCGCCGCGTGTGTACCGAGTTCATTATTATTCGCGGCTGGTTTACGATGGCCTACTGAATGGACTCCTAACCTTGTCCCCGGCTTTCTTTTTTTAGGGTTCAACGCTGGGTTTTTTAAGCGAAACCGTTTTGAGAATTTCGTGATACTTTTCTAATAAAAAATGACTAAATAGAACTTTCCGGGATACGTAGCGTGGAACACCCTCTCTCAGGTGAACTGAAGGCTTGAAGTAACCGTTGCTACTGGTGTTGGTCACCCGTTGGTGAGAAGAGCGGAACACCTTGGAGAGACAAGCTGATGGCATGGTATGATATATCCCTATACAACTAGGCTAACGTGGTCCATTGTGATTTGGTACACTTTTACGGCTTTATGTGATCTTTATGAAATGAGCATAATGTTATATACGGAGAGGAATGTGTAAGTTGAGATAAGTAGTTAAAGGGCCAAAGTATTTAACTTTACCTTATTTTAAACAGTTAATATTTGAAATTAGTCTAAATGAATTCCTAATGGTCTTACTTCAGCTTTCTGCTATTCTATAGGTGTTCTGTGGGCCGCGCTCTTTTGCTAAGTGGACCGACCACTTGAAGAAGTTTTCCGTTAATGGCTAGATGCAACAGTGGAAGACAGTGTGAGGTGGCGGTTCTTGGGAAAGGCTTCATGCAGAAGTGGAGAGACATAAGCTGATTGTATGGTATGGTATCACATTAATTGAACCATAAGTGAGAATATTAGCATCTTATTAATATAGTACCCTATGTAGTATTTAATCTATGTAGTACCCTCACTATGTAGTTAATAATCTAGTTACTCTAATTAGCCATAAGTTTTATGTTATGACATTTTTATCTTAGTGACCTAGTAAAACTAACATTAGTGTTATGTGTGGGCATTCCATTGCATAATTAATGTTTTGATAATACAAAGGTTATTGTTTTATATAGGACACATTTTTAAATGTAAGGTAGACACTAAGATTCCTTGCGACAGAAACACACAAAGATGAACACAAAAAGTTGCTCCGGAATGCTGCAGTGTAGCAGAAGCTGTTGCGCAGTCCTGACTTTTCGCTAGAAAGAGTTATGCTCCAACGAAGTGCGACCATCCAAAAATAAAATCACTATTTATAGGTAGGATTATTATATGTAAGGTATATATTGTATGTGCTTTATCTTTAATTAAGATTTGTCTTTAAACAAATAATGTTGGCTTTTCCTACTTACATATTTGCAGAATACCTACAAAGTGCTAAGAATTGAATTTTGTGCAAAAAATATCATGTCTTTTAAATCTGAATTATGAGCATGCCGGTTACTTACATCCTGTTATATTTGTATTTACTTATTGTAGCTACTTGTATTTATCAAAGCCATACAAGAACTCGTTGCAGAACAATAAAACAAAGAAGCGCAGTAGAATTCTAGGAGCCGGTAATAAAATCCTTTATATATGATAAACAGTAAAATTATATTGATAAACAGTATATTGAGGAACCAGAGTGGAATATTAAAGTAACCAGCGAAATGATCGCAGCGGAGATCAATTGGAGATGTATGATCGCAGCGGAGATCAATTGGAGATCTATGATCGCAGCGGAGATCAATTGGAGATCTATGATCGCAGCGGGATATTAATTTGATAGTATATTAAATTAGTGTTTTGATTTATTATTGGAATTAAATCGACGAAATTTCGATTTCGTACTTGTAGACAAAACATGGATGTTGGTGTAATTATGTAAATAATACGCCGCTGTACAGTCGCTGTCCACAATGTATGGACATATCATTTGTCCATACAAATAACTAAATCACATGAGTCCGACATGTTATAGTGATTAAGCAGACCAGGCGAAGCACAGAGCAGCGCGATTATCAAACAACAATCAACTTTGTCGACATTGGAATAAGATTATTGTTTGTTTCATATTTCATATTGAATAGGATTTCATATTGTTTATTCCCATAAGAGGAAATATCCAGTAGAGAATATATTCATATATTCTAATGAATATATTCATTAGTGGAAAGACATAGGCTGATAAAATGGTATGATATCTTGGTATTGAATGATATCGTATCATTCTATCGTATTAAATTGAATTTAATTGAATTTTATAGTGTACTGTATTCGTTTTACATGAAACTCGAGTAGCCGCATTGATCTGGTAAAATCGAATTATACCTTTTCCCGTTATACCTGAAGATGCCATACCAAAACCTCTTTATATTGTGTCTGATGTTTCACGCTTATCATTTGCATTATTTACGATAAGGCACTACTTTCTACCATTTGCTAGAGACCTCGATGACCTGTCGTAGTAACTGTATAGCAGTTTGAAAATATGAAGCATTGTTTTTAGGAAGAGCAAAGGTTATGTCGGTGAGCAAAGTTAAGATTAAGGTAAAGTCGAAGAGCGGTGATAGGCTAGCGGAATCTATAGGTACTCGAGTCACATGCGTATGATCGTGTGTTCAAACCCTCGGCCTGTACTACTGAGTTTCTCCTTAAAAACGTATTTTTTAAAAATTAGCTTGATGGTGAGTGGTAAACATCGTGAGGAAACCCGCTTGCTCCTTAAATAAAAAAAAAGTAATGTATGTATCCACCAATCCCCACTACCCCCGCGTGGTGGATTAACCAAAGTCTTAACTAAAGTGAATAGTCCGTACAAATAATAATGTAAAAAACTATGAACATGTTACTGACTATTGATGGGTGAAGAATATGTTCTTCAGATGTGTAGGGATTTTTTCGTGGGTAAAAAGTCAATAGTCCGTACCGACAATAATGTCCCTTTACTCAGGTAACGTCACAAATCATTTTTTTTCTAGATATTAGGTGAACAATTATTTATAAGTGTATAGGAATTTTTTCTTGGTATGTTAAAAATAATTGAACTTTTTACTAGAAAGAGAGACAAAGGAAAACATCGAGAGGAATCACACATGATCTAGAATATAAAAAACTTGTGCACTTCTATTCTTCACTTGATTCCGATGTAAGAACTCCTCGTGATTATAAAGGGAAGCCTGTGCCCAGCAGTGGGACGTTATAGACTGCTATCCTATATCAAAAAATTAAAAAAAAATGCCCAGGTCAGTAAAGCATAAATCGTTATAAATATCTGGTATTGTATACTTGCAATACAACATAGAATTATAAATCAGTTAAAAACCATAATCACTAACAATCGTGTCTGTACATGAAATATTTTTTGAAAAGAGTGATTGAAATATCAAATGCGAATAACATAGAGTCCAAAACATCATTTTACGGAATTTTTGTCTGTCTGTCTGAACGGGCATCACGGAAAATCTACTGGACGGATTTCAATGAAACTTGGTGTAGTTATAGCTTATGTGCTGGGTTAACATCCAGGGTACCTTTTATCCAGACCGACTGTAAAGTTCCCACGGGAATCAAGCTAACCGTACTTACACTAACATCTACATGCAAGAACTCGACACAGTTAATAAGGAAATATAGAACAGGCAGAACCAATAGAAAAGGGAGGGTATCGTTAAGGACCGCAACCCATAACCAGTACTTCCAATGGTATAATCTGATAAGGATCCTCATTAACCGCTATACCGGCTGTACTGGTACATCAGCTCTTTGAAAGTGTACTGGAATTGATTATTATAAGCATCTACAATATTTTCAACACAGAACAAAGTAAACTGCAGAAGTTACAAGAACAATAAACACTGAAATGCAATTTTTTGCACTTTTTGAAATACGAAGTTGAAATTATTGAAACAAAATTGATAAATAAGGAACTGAACACATTTATACACAACGATTTATTCAAACTTATTAATATGGCAAGAATAAATAATAATTTACTAATGTTCGGCCTACGACATAGGTACGATATGTACGATATAGGTACGATATAAACATTAAATCAATTATAAATGCAAAATATAATATCACGGATTTCTAGAAATGAGAACAGAACGATTTTGATCAATCAGTTTGGCTTCTTGTCTTCCGGTTTTCCATCATCAACCAGCACATCAATTTCGACTTCATACGTTCCGGGTTTAGTACGAGAAGGTCTTACGACGACACCCGGCATCCTAGCTTCCTGGACTCCGTCAACTTCATTCTCCGCAGCATCAGCTACAGGTACATTTGCAGCATGTCCCATTGGCACAGCCGCTGGTTCTTCATGTGAAATTCCGATGTATTCTTGAGGCAATCTTACCGACATGAGGCCTTGAACACGTTGTACCAGATACTCCAATATTGGTCCGAACCTTGAGACTCCATCGGTTGAGAGTAGCAGTCTGTCGGGTGAATCGGCCTGCGGCCGCAGTAAGAACATGTTGAAGTTGAGCGTTCTTCGCACGGGCCTGGTCGCTGCCCGGTGAAGGCAGGCTATAGCGATCAGGAAGATGACCGTGCGTGGAGTCATTATTTATTTCTTTTCGCGTGCGTTCGCAGCGTGCTGCCAGCGCGGCGAGAGGGTCCACACTGCGCCCGTTGCGTTTTTGCCCCGCATCTAAGCTAAGATAACGGGTCCCGGGCAAAAAGATCATAATTGCCTCCGACGCCGGATAATTGCAGCGATCTCTCGACACCTTTCGTTTGGAAAGCGCTTCCATCTTAATTTGAGTGAGCCATCATTTCAACACCAAACTGTGATGGGCTCTGTTGAAACATAGATCCGCCTCGCGTCGTTCGTGTTTTTGAGAATTTTCTCGGGGCGAAGGAGCTCCTTGCTGAATGGTTATTACTAGCCATTATAGTGCCAATAAAAAGACTATTAAAACGTTGATAAGATCTGCAACGAATAGCAGCCTCGTTCCGTAAACCAAAGGTGTAAGGATGAAATCAGTTTAACCCAGCTGTTTATAAATCTTGGGAGACGAATGCATTGTACATCTATAATGATATTTACAGGTATTAATCATAATCATGTTGGAAGTAAATCAGGTGATTGACACTAACATAATGATACAGTATCAAGGTCATGTGATGCAGGTCGATGAAAATAAACAAAATGCGATTTGTAGCATTGTTATAATGTCAAATGTGGTTAGAATGTTTTGATTTGAACATTAGAAACGTTTCTTTATAGACATTGATTGACTGAATCGAATTGAAAATTGCCAAGTAAATTACACGTGTTTTAATATTTGCTGTGATATTTTGCTTTCACATGTCAATATGAAAACATACATATATTATTTTAGAAAGAAATGTGTTTTTGATTATTACGAGATAAAAATATTCTCACAAACTACTGAACCAATTTTGGTAAAACTTTTCCGCTAATCCGTGGTAAACTAATAATGTAACTGATAAGTAGAGGTCGGAATTAGGTAGTGTGATTTATGAACTTGTAACGAAATGTTGATATGAACATGTACATTTCTGGGATTTTCTGAATAATAATCCCGGCAACCGTAATTTATTGCCAATAGTATATTTATTTACTATCTTAAGGTACCGTGATGGTTTTTAGGGTTGTATCGATATCTCAGAGATAAGATAAATAAAAAAAACATTCAGTTTCCGTTTTTATATTTACAAACATAAACCTACAATTCTAACTAAACTAATCATCGGATTTTTAATAAGCTTTAAACTGAAATCCCGGGATTTGAGGAATATCCATATTATTCTTTTGCTATATGATATCATTGTGCAGCTACATAAATCACACTACCTAATTCCGACCTCTGCTGATAAGGTAAACTAAACTAATAGGGAAAACTAAACTAAGTAACTAAATAAACTAAGTAATAACTAAACTAACTACCTTACATAGCTTTAGCTTTGTGTATTTTATACTCTTCCCTAAGACGCTGTCTATAGGATAGGCTCAATCAATTGCCCAAAATTTAATTGCTGACAGCTGCCGGCAAATAAAATATCCGAGTATTTGTTTCCTTGTATGTTTAATTAGTTTGATATAAACTGTTTATAAAAAAAAATAGACTTCGTTCCGAAGGAAATCCATTAAATCCATACATGTTTTTTTTTATGGACGAAGGCGGCATTCCCCTTGATGGTAAGTGGATACCGTAGCCCATGGACATCTGCGATACAAGCCATCATTAGTCCGAAATAACAAAAGTAGGCACGCCCCCGGATGCGCTGCCTACCTTTGAAGATTAAGGAATGTATTTGGAGAAATGGTTGGTAATAGGATAGGATAGGAATTCGGATAGGGTGGGATGGAAACGGGTTTTGGCATATCTCACTCACTGCCGAAACACGTACGTACATTGGAGAAATAGGGCATGTAGGTATAATAAATAGTGTATCGATAGCGATCATAATAATCGGATTTTGTCGACCCTTGTCGCTTGCATCGATAAAATCTACCAGGCATATAACAACACTACCTAATGTTTCCAATAAACTCTATAAGACTCGATATCGAGAAGACTATGTCGAAATTCTTTATGTTATATTGCATACTCTCAATTTGTTAGAATGAGATGTAATTGGATGGAAAGCGGATGAGCTTACGCAAATAAAAGATGCCACAGCTTTATGTTACGTCTCTTCCATCTCATCTTTCCAGGTACCTGGTGCGGCTGACGGGTCCATGTTGTTGTTGTTGCACTTTCTTGTAATTATAATGTATGTAAAAAGGCGAACTTATTCCTAAAAAAAATCTCTTCCAGTCAAACTTAGAATAACTGAGAGGAGTTATGTCATTAAAAAGGGCTTGTATTCCAACGAACAGCAAAAAAATACAAACTGGACAGGAAAACGTGATTAACAAAACAAATAATTTTTGAATAACTGTAATAAATAATTTGGAATTACTAAGAATGTCAACACAATCGTGCGATGTCTCGCATCGGTTTATTGTGTTTATTGTCTCATTGTCATTGTCTTATTGTATATCTTTATTATCGCAAGAGAACCTAAACCTAACCCACCTTTTTTTGCTAAAATCGATTTGCTGCTCATTCAGTATTTTCAACTTCTCATTAAATTTTTAGTCTGTGTATCATTTTACAGGCTCATTGGCCACAGTTTACTGTACCTAAACCATTTCATTGGGCAATCTATTAGCGTAATGTGATAAATGTGGTAACCATTGACCCCGATTATAACCTGCTGGCTGCATCCGTGCAAAATCGAGGCGGGTCACTAGTCTATATATCAGTTGAAATTTCTCCTGGATATCCAATTAAACCTGTAGTAACAAAGCTACGTTTATCTGAGCACTGGATCTCGTTTAGCGATGGTTCACACAAGTCTACGAAGATCGAGAAATGCGATATCTGGTAGCTGTTCCTTCAGATCGTAATGATATGTGCCAGATGGTCCACTTTATTATTAGCTCTTGCTCGCAGGCTTTGCTCGCGCGTAAGATTGTTTTATAGAAACTATCTATTGTAGAAGATCACGTCTTATGAATTTCGCACAAATGACGTTCGACTAACAGTAACCGGCCTTCGATATCGGCATATAACCATTGTAAGACACAAATGTCCCCTAATAATTAGGAGACATAATTCATCACGCGGGTCTAGTGGCATTTGTTTACGGCTTTGTCCGCTTGGAACTCGACTTCCAAATGTGTCAAAATATATCAAGGTATGTCTAGGTATGTCAAGGTATACCAAGGTATGTCAAGGTATATCAACGGCAAGGTACAACTTTAATAAATGTACCCATAGTGAGAACAAGGGAAACCATCGTATCATCCCGTCATTCAGATAGATCACCCTAAGCGTTATTTTGAAAACTATAGGATCGATTTTGATAAAATGTTGGGTGTAATCTCTGGAACTACTAAAGGAACTACAAGGAACTACAAAAATTCTCTCACAAATAGGAAGCTACATTATCCGTGTCTAATATAGACTATACTTTATGTTGAAATTTTGAAAAAAAAAATTGGTTGAAAAAAAAACCGAAGCGAAGCGAGGACGGGTCGCTAGTCGAGAATAAAACGAGAAATAATTAAATGAGAAGCAGAAAATACTGAATGGGCAGTGAATTGAAGGTAGCAAATTGAAAGGTCAAAGGTCATTACCTTTATAATCACCTACTTTAGTTATAATTAATATTTAGAGAGACAAAGAGACAGACAGACAGACGCTGTCCTTTATTTAATTAGAGAGATTATTAATCGTGTCTCTCAATCGGATATACTCAAACTACATATAGGTTTACTTTATCGGTTAATGCAGGAAGAGAGTCCGTTACTGTCCATTCGCGGATAACTTACTGGAGTATGCGTTAACTGTACTCTAATAGGACGCTCGCTAACGTTACATCATTACATTGATGTTTTTTATACGCTGGTACGTTCTTTCAAGGTTATATCGCGCGATTTTATAGCTTCTGGTTAGCGGTAACAACTTTGTAGCGGAGATTTTCATTATTATATAAAATTGTAGGTTCGTCGTAAAGCTTGTTACGGTAAAGGGCAATTTAGAGGATTCTCGTATCTTACTTAGGTATTATCGAATCATATACTGTTTTTAATTATTACAAATTAAAGCCACTGCACCAGTTATTGAGTAAAATGTCTTACATGTAAATTTCAGAAATAGATAATCTTATTTTCTCCTACTTGCTCGGAAATGGCTTCATTATTTAAAAAAAGAATACGTCAATCGGCTCTTTTCTGTACGCACGCCAGCAATTTACAACACGACAATAATAGAGATTGCTGGACAGTAGCGAGGTTATTTTTAGTGCACACTAACATAAATTAAGTTTTTTTAGGTACACGGTATTTATTATTATAAAGGCTGAATGTGCATTTCTTTTCAAAAGTTTAAAAAAAGAACAAAGAGCGCGCGCAGTCGAAATAGCAGGAATGAAACTTCTGTTTCTTGAATTAATTTGTTTATTGTTTCCTCGCAAATTAGAGAAAAATACTACACAAGTCTCGGCCGAAATAGCAATTAACGGCCTCGTTTATTTAAAAAGGACTCGGCCTCGCCTCGTCCTTTTAAAATCACTTCGTAAGGACTCGGCTTCGCCTCGTCCTTCCAATATTACTCAGCCGTCAATTGCTTTATTTCGGGCCTAGACAGTAAGGTACTATTAAATAACAAAAGAACAAGTTTTATGTGATTTGTAAAAGAAAAACATTTTATTGGACGAAAAATACCCCAATGATAATTATTAAAATATTATTATAAGTAAAAATTATGAAAGTGAAATAAATAAACTATTAATGTTGACAATTTTAAATCATGCTGTCTCTTTCTGTGTTAATATAAAGATATAACTTTTAAAATTTTCTCGTTTTGTATAAATTTTGTATGGTAAGGCAACTTCAGTCAACAGTCAAGTGGTGACCACGGCTGGTGTAACCCGTGACGAAACGTCGAGTAGGAATTAAAGGTAAACGTAAAGGTTCAACCTAATACGCGTTCAGACCCGATTTAGAATATAAAATAAATATAAGGATTGTAAAAGATGCATCTTAACTATCAAAGATCGATTAGTCGCACATTTTGGAACGATAAGTAATTAAATGACCAAGTAAAAAAGTCCCGAATGAGCAGTGATTAGTGACCGAATGATGGCCAATTTAAAGATGGGTCAGGTTCTCTGGTGACAAATAAAGAAATAGGAGTACTTGATGATGATATTCTTAGGTCATTTAAAATTATTCACTTCATTTATTAAAAAAATGGTTTTCATGCATGATTTGCTTTTCATTTAGTACATTTTTGCTGTTCGTTTGAATAAAAGCCTTTTGGAACTCAGATTTTCGGTGCTAAAAGTGAGGGACACAAAATTAAAAATTATGAAATTCATGCGAGTGCATCTACAACAACAGTTAATTGCATCTAGAAAGCCGGCGAGCCGGTTGGAGTCGGTGCACTATCGCTCCATATCAGACTGGTAGCACACCTCACTAGAAAGCAACGGGACATTTAATATTTTGAATATAGTATGGATTTTCTTATACTTTCTTTTGATCTGGGGAAAATGTACCTAAAAATACTAAGGCACCTTTAACTTTATTAGATATCTACCTACATTCTTCATTGTACAATTTTTAATCCCTAGAGGTGGGATTTGGTTATTTATTAATTGGAGGTTGGAAATGGACGTTTGTGTAGGTATTATATTCGGGGTAGACATTTTGGGGCGTGAATATGGACTAAACAAAGTTAAAGATTAATTTATAAAGAGTTATTATTTTATCATCATCATAGTAATATAACGTATTTGTAGCGTGGGACGGTTTCAGGCCAGGCGGACTGGCGACTTGAAGAAACTCGCTGGTGGTGGCTGGATGAGAAGAGCGGAAAGCAGATGGTCCTTGGGAGAGGCAGCAGAAGATCCAGCAGTGGAGGAATATAGGCTGTTTTTGTATATGTATTGTAATGTAAGTTATAACTAGGCATTATTGTTGTATGAGACACACATCTGCTCTACTATATTTATAAAACGCGACGTGTGACTGTCCTGTCTGTTCGCTTGTAACTAGCATACAATAATACGCAATGTAATTTAATATATTTAATGTCAATCGTCCACTCCATGTTTTACAATCAGGTATAAATATTTATTCTTATTTGATTAAATTAGATCACATTCGGCATTTCATATCAGGAAATTGATTTATTTCGGTTTCTAATAATTTTATCTCAGTGAGATAATAATAAGTTCATTTCGACAAACTCAGATTTGTAATATTAAAATTATTTATATCATATTTAAAATGAAAATTTAATTTAAAATCAGTTTGATTTAAAATCATTAAAATGACGGTCATGAATGAATGAGTGTCAAATGACGATGTGGTGACGACTGTCATATGACAATTATCATCGCAGTAAAAGAAATAAAAATTTACAGATGAAAGAAAAAATAATTAAACTAATTTATAAACGAGTCTGTTTGTTAATTACTCAAACAACGAATCAACGATCTATAAAACAAATTGTGAGCAAAGATTAGGGACCTAGGCTAGTTGACAGACCAGAAATTGTAATAATACGTGCAAAATTATAACGGTACTGCGAATAAAGTCGCGGGCAAAGCTATGCTCCATTCGCATTATGAAAAACGTGACGTCATTCGCCCAACGTACCGTTAATTGGTCAGTCAACGAAATCTCCCCTCGTAATTCGTCAAAAGGTGAATCATTTGACCGGTAGTGACGACATCAACTGTTTCTTAACTTGAACAGAGATTAGTATACATTATAGATAATTGCCCATGTAATAAGTATATGTAATCTATAAAAATCTTCATTTGCTTAATAACTATTTCCTAAAGAGGAATTTTAAAAGTTCAAAATATATTAATGCATATTTGAACAGAAAATACGTTAGTTTGGCAAATAAAAAGTAACACAACACAACGGATTTCCTTGTAATATATTCTTTAAATTTTCCGCTCTTTCGTTGTGCTGCGATTCATTGACCAGACTCTAACCATAGATAGCATTTTAAATTACGAACTTCCTCGAAGCGTTGTTTTAAGATCTTTTAGAGATGTTTAACTTATTTTATATTATAAATCAGGTCTCAGCGCGTTAAATTAAAAGGTTTTTATTTATCTTTTATTTCTACTCGACGATTCGGCACGGATTCCACAAGCCGTGGTCAGGAGTTGACTGATGACTTGAGGAGTGGGGTTAGTTTAACGCACTTAGATCCGATTTATAGTACAATATAAAATACGTTTAACTTATATTTCTTTAAGCTTTGTTCCGTCCAAGTGCGTGTGGCGCCGCGGGACGGGAGTTGCGTCGTGGTCCCTCATCGCTCTCCTTCGACTCGCCACTAGCTTCGCCTATCCTTTTCGGTTCTGAGTTGGATGGAGCTTCTGGAAATGTAAATTTAATGTGAAATATGTATGAGTTTTTTTTTTATTATTTAACTTGTTTTATAGATGAAGGCGACAGGCAAGCATACCGTCCACCTGATGATAAGTGGATACTCTATTCCATGGACATTCGTGATACATGCCAGCATTAGTCCAAAGTTACAAACTTTGGCACGCCCCCGGTTGCGCTGTATACCTTTGCAGATTAAGGAACCGCAACCGTGATTGGTCCAATCCAACCGGAAGATAATAGATAAATATGTGTGAAAATCGCGAGTCTCAAATTTTATATTTTAATTAGGTATGTCGGCGTGCAAATATTAATGCAAATAGATCTATTAATAACAATACTCACAGTGAAGTGTGATTTCATGTTTTATTAACCTATAATATTTTAATAATAATATTAATGTAATAATAATAATATAATACATTAATAATAATAATACTATTTTAATAATAATATTAATGTAATAATAATAATATAATACATTAATAATAATAATAATATTTCAGACATTTACATATTTTTTATTTTAATTGTATTAATTACCACAGTTAGGCATTGTTCATATGTTTTTGTCAATTTTGAAATATGTACAGATATTAATGGAAAGTGAACTGTTCACATATTTTTCACGTCCATCACATATTGACATATTGAGACTTGACGAGTTCAGATATTTTTGACTCTTAACATAGCTGGGCATAAGACCGTTAATCCGTTAATCGTTAATTAACGAAGTTAACGTTTCGTGTAACGGATTAACTTTTAAGTTAATTTTTAAAAATGTTAACGGACTCTTTAACTTCCGTTAACTTTCTATGAGTCCGTTAAATCGTTAAAGTTCGCCGCGAAAAACATGTTCTTACTTGTTCGGTCGTGTGCGCATAGGCGGTAGTTAGTTAATAGGCGTAGTTCAAGCGGTGGTGGCGGAAGTAGCAATGGAGAAGAAGATGATGATTTTTTTATTTCTGTCACGCAATCTAAAAAGACTAGCGAACACCGATCTTTAAAAAATAAAGCCCAAAGTCTAGTGAAAATGTAGCTGGACATGAAATCAAAAGACTCATTCAACGATGCGGCATTTTAACGGAGAAAAATGCCGGAGAACAGATATTAATAAATCTATTTATTAAATATAATACCGCTATATCTTCCAGTGCTGCAGTTGAGCGACTTTTTTCCATGGGTAAAGATATTTTGACCCCAAAACGATCATCGCTGTCCGATGAAAATTTCAATATGTTAATGTTCATGAAGGGAAATATGCATCTCATGTCAGACAGTGATGAATAATGAATGTTACGGGTTTTTATTTTCAGCAAGATTGTTAATTTTGATCACCCTTATAATAATTATATCCCATTAATTATTTAATCAACCTGAATATTATGTCAGATACCATTATGCTTCGCTATCTGACTTGAGATTCATATTTCTCTTGTTGTTTTTAATAAATAAATAAATAATAAACAAGCAAAGATTTATATCCTGTTTTATTTTTCTGTATCTTTTATGTGATCCATGTCCTACCTAAACATCTTTTTTCACATATAGGTACAACAACATAAGTTGTAATATTACTATTAACGAGTTAACAATTAACTTTAACTTCCGTTAAATCATCCGTAAAATAACGCTTTAACGATTAACGAAGTTAACTTTTTTATTAACGGACTAACGATTAACGAAGTTAACTATTTGATTAACGATGCCCAGCTATGACTCTTAACATATTTTTTATTTCGTGAGTAGTACAATATACTCGTACATTTAGATGTTAACATTTTTATACACAGATACCAAATTTATAAATTTTTTACGAATAGAAAACGGTCATATATTTTGAGACGTGACTGTTCATGCTTACCATTTTGTCTAGAGTGATCACTGGGCTGGTTGGGTTGAGTCTGAAGGGCGATTAGTTGTGAGAGGCGAACGGTTCCCTTTGTACCTTCTGCTCCTTGAGGAACCTGGGCTGGCCTGCGAATGTTGAATAAATAAAAAGTACTTCAAAATAAAATCTCACAAATGATTCCGTGAGAGGTCATCGGAAGAACGTATCGCATTGAGTTTTGAAGATTAATCTTTACGCTGACAACTCTTTTATTTTATTTTTAGTAGTAGTTTGGTAGATGGTCGGCCTGAAGATAAGTGGATTTACCACTGCTTATGTCGCTAACAGCCCTAAGGTGATAAGGTCCCATAAAAGTAAAGTATAATAATATATTTTAATATGTCAAATCAGTAGGTACACTAAAACATTATATATCTAACTAAATATTAACATCTGTTTCATGTTATTTTATCACATTAAAAATAAAGAATTGGTGATTAATTTACTGGTATGATTGTGCATAACACTATCCACACTCGCTAGTTTAGGTTTTAGTTACCTATGAACGCGTCCGCTTCGCGTAAATAAGTATGAACTACGTAACTCGCTATTCAAATAACTGCAAATTTGGAAGGAAGATGAATAGTGGTGGGAATTATCATTTAAAAGTTACTCACTGGTAAGCAAAAGTAGACTCGGGGTACACCAGCTCAAAAGGTCTATTTAACAGCGGTGCTCCCAAAATGACTCCAGAGTTGGCGCCCTGTGGGACCACGTTCAGGCCGGGCTGTCTGCCGTAGCCCAGGACTGAGGGTATCACAGCTTGGCCAGAGGGGTTCAGAAGGATACCGTTATGGTAACCTGGAACTCCTGCAAGAAATAAGTGGCGGAAATTATTGATAAGAACGGTGATAGACTTGCAGTAGGTATTTGTTTAACACGTTATTGCACAAAGTGCAACGGGCGGGCTTAGAGAAACAAGGCATTGTCTTCCATCCAACCTTCAACTTTCAACTTCAGGAAAGATATACAGCTCGTATGGGAACCACTGGTGCAGTCTCCACGGGAACATTACACCAGTGACCGATAATTAAAATTATAATTACCGATAATTAACAGTTTTTGTTTACTAACAATGTTACTAACAATTCTGATTCTAAAATAGTTTCATGACCGGAATCTTCGTCGTGATTAAAGGGGGAGGTCTATGCCCTGAAGAGGGATGCTATAGGTTTTGAAGACTGATCTATACACACTTACCATTAGCTGGATAAGCAGTGTTTCCTTGCGGCGCCGCAGACACGATGTACACCGGCTGATAGCCCCCTATTGTACCCGGTCTGAAAATGAAACAGGGCACATGAATACAAACGAATGACTAGGACATCGTAACAATCTAAAGTTAGACTTTTATCTAAACACTGGCCATAAACAGGTCATAATATTCTCAGTAACAGAGTTGTTGTCATACGAAGTATGTTACAACGAGAAGTCATTGAATCGCCGAGTATAAAGTTTCAAAAGAAACTCGTCAAATGGCTTCCAAGAGAAGGAACCTGTAGCACCAGCTAGCACAAGGTACGTTGCTCGCCTATTACACAATAATAATGTTATTAAGCTCGGTAACGGGATATTCGGTTTATTCTTAGAGCCCTCATGTGGTATTCGTTTGTATTCTGCTATTTGTGTGGTCACCCGCGAGCGAAAGAAGTGTCTCAACAGGGAATATTGATGACCGCTCGCTCAGTCACAACCTTTTGATAACTTTATTTTTAATTGTCTATATTTTAATAGTTTTGTTTTTGTTTTTAAGAGTTCGTTGTCAGAAGTAAATGTTCTAAAGCATATTCCAGCTTTTCCCTTTCTCCTACAGTCTCCTCAGTCAGGTACATTCTGATCCGACTTAGGGGACATGATGTTGATTGTAGACAACAATATGCCGCGAGGCGTGTGGCCAAGAGGAAGGGTTGGGGCTGTGTACTCTGGAAGACACGGCGTACTGCGAGTAGTAGACGTTACTACCTTTGCCGGCCTTCTCAAAAGACCACTGGAGAAACTGGTACCTCTTCCTTAATAAAAATGAGGAGAATGTTGATGAACGCACCGTCACAACGTTTTGATGCTTTTATTTTTAATTGTCTATGCTTTTATAGTTTTGTTTTTGGTTTTAAGAGTTCCTTGTCAGAAGTTAACGTTCTAGCCATATTTCAGCTTTTCCCTTTCCCCTACAGTCCTCAGTCAGGTACAAGGAACATAGTTCAAACTACAGAACGGCCATTTAATATTTTGACTACTTTCTTCC
Organism: Sesia bembeciformis; assembly: GCA_943735995.1. Lineage (NCBI taxonomy): Eukaryota > Metazoa > Arthropoda > Insecta > Lepidoptera > Sesiidae > Sesia > Sesia bembeciformis. The sequence goes on along the minus strand of OX031030.1, from coordinate 17,458,508 downwards.
TTTATTTGCATTTCGCTATTTAAGTAACTACTTTTTAAGAAAAATCATTTCGTTTCAAGGTGGTTCAGACTCCCTGGACCTCCAAACTTATAATATAAGTTTATAGTTACGGAGCATTTAACCGAGGCTGATTATTTTTTTACAAATAGTGTCCAAGTGATTTGTTGCCTAGACAGCCCGATGCTAAACGGTTACTGTTGCCTTTGGACTACTGCGATAATTAGTTTTGCTATCGTGCTAACATCAATCAATAATAACGAACGTTACAAGCTTGTGCATTTTGCTACCTTTGAGCATTTAGGAATAAAATTTGAAAAAATATCGGTCATGGAAATTACAATCGGAGTAAGAGACAAACCAATACTTTTCAAAGACGAGAAAAGACGTTTTCTTTATAGATAATGCTCTGTAACTTTATCAGTTTTACAACTATATCTTTAAGATTCTTTACCTACATCTATCTTATCTTCTCCATCATCTCTACTTATCTTCACATCTATTCTTTTTATTTTTTATCTATATCTAAGATCTCTAAGATTAAGTGTAATAAAAAATTTTTTTTGAAAAGTACATATTTATTTATAAATTGTATCAATACCAATTGGTTTGTATGTAACGGATTATACCAATTGAAATTTCCATAAGCGATATTTTTCATCCATTGTATTATAAATCAATAAAACACATACCTGTATCCAGGTACCGGCATGTGCACTATAAACACTCTTTGCCCAGGCACCAGTCCGGGAAGATTAGGAGACACAGGCGTCTGAAATATTAAAATTTGTGAGAAAAACTGAATATATGTAATAGCAAAAGTTTATTCTGTGTTATTTGCTTGAGAGCTTTCGTAGGCACTTATGAAACAAAAATATTAAATGTTTCAGCATTATAATTAAGTGAAAAATGTCAAGTTGTTTAGTTGTTTTTGTTATATATGTATCTTTCATAGTTACAAATTACTTAGTGCAAATGTGTCCGTTGCTTTTCTGTTAATTTCTTCGAGACTCATTAAGAGAAAAATGCAAAAAGGTGATGATAGCAAAGAGGATTTTCCACTGCCATTTGTGAGTCGCAGTTTGAACTCACTACTTAAAACTGCGACTGGTAGAACTGAGTTCATATACCTATAAGTATGGATTTTTAAATTATCATGAACTCAGCGATGAAGAAAGACATGTGAGGAAAGATATATGCCCGAGAATTAAAAAAATCTACCTAAGGGATGTGTATTCACCAAACCTCATTGGGCCCGCGACGTGAATTATGGCTCAAAACTCCCTCCTGTTTTTTAGGAGAGGCCTGTAGGCTGCAGTGGGATATTATAGGTTGATATCTCTTTTAAATATCGCCTGATATTCAGGCCGTTGAGGCGACTAAGGAATAACAAAGCGGTTATCACAAACCCCGACGAACTACACCAGGTCATCTCTAAAAGAGTGGACTCGCCAATCCCCTTGGCAAGTGTGCTGTATTAAGGCCATACATCCCTCATGCAAAATACAATGTATATGAGTTGACCCATGTCCTGCAGTAGATGCTAAAAGAGCCTGTATTTTAGCATCCAACTAAACCAACAGGCCTCTTACCTGCTGAGGTATCTGAGGTTGCTGCGCTCCCGGTATAAGTTCCACTTCACTGTCTGGTTCCAAAGTTTCTAATCTCGATGGTGCACCATTTGAATTACTGTTTATATTTTCTGCAAAAATATAACGCCTGATAATGTATGGATAGCAAATTTGACCGTAGATAATGAAAATTCTTGTTAATAACATAGTGAATGCAGATAATGAAACATAATCGATATACCTTGCCTTTGTTGCGCTTGGTAATAATTACCCACTTCGGGATTATTCAAGTAATATTCCAGTCTGCAAGAAACGAAAATAAAAATTTATACAGTTATATTATTGTACCTACTACAATACTCTTAGCAAATAAATATTTCTTTTTGTATCTCCTTGAAATTCGCCCCGTCTCTTGGTCTGAGACCATAAGTCCAACACTCAGAGGGCCTTTGGAGAGACACTAGAGAAACTAATGTGTAATGGAGCAGGTACAACTATCGGTACCTACTTATCTCTAAGTACACAATAAGTGTAACCAAGACAATTTCCAGTTAAGTGAAAGACTATTGGATCAAATATGCGGTTTGAGTGATTTAGCGGGAGTCGCTGTCGTATCAAGTGCTTTAAATCATATCCAATGTGAGGAAATGAAGACCAACTGTGTAAAATGGGCTCCATGATAAATTGCAAAGAAGATCCAGATGCGTGTTTCGGTAGTAAGTCAGACGTGCCAGAGCCCATTCCCATCCTATCCCTCCCCATTTACCCTACCCTTTCTCCAAATCCATTCCTATATCTCCAAATGTATGCAGCGCATTCGGGGGCGTGCCAACGTTTGTCATTTTGGACTGATATTGGATGTATCGCGGATGTCTATGAGCGACAGTATCGATTTACCATCGGGTGGACTGTATGCTCGTCTGCCGCCTTCGTACATAAAAAAAAACAAAAAGCAGATCCGACTAGAAGAAGAAACTATTAGGTATTATCTCACTGCAAGAGAAAGTCCGGTATTTTGTCAACTTCTATCTGATCAGTATCTCAGCTTCTGTCGTGTTCAAAAGTTTTTGACGGTCAGTAGGTGTAAACGGTAAGCTCATTCTGTCATATAAATCTCAATAAATATTCTTCGTAAAGTTTGGAAATAGCAGGATGTTGATTATTGAGTTTAGGTAGAAGCTCTAATTAAGGTTCGAGATCTTCTTTTTTTCTTAATCTTTTTAACGTCCTACTGCAGGGCACAGTCCTTTGCTAGTAAATTACTAAGGGGCTAACTAGTTTAACTTTTAATAGGCGGTATAACCCTCGGGATCTTCTTATCGAGCTCAATTAGTTATCTCTTTCAATACGTCCCTGTATTTTATCCTAGTAGAAAAGTGATTTTTTTTCTGTTGTTAGCCATAGAACAAAAAGTTATTTGTTGTAACTTACGGGTTTATTTGTTGTAATTGTGAGGGTCCGTGAGGGGGGAAGAGCCGCGGTGGAGCGGGGGGTGCGGCACTCGCTATCACGCAGAGCGCAGTGATTACACACTGAAATACATAGAAAAGTTGCAATTATTACGATATTTTAAAATTTATAGTTGCTGCGTACATTTACCATCAGGTGACTGACCATCTGCTAGTCATTTTTTTCAATTACAATCGGTACGTGTTTCGGTAGTGAGTGAGATGTGCCAGAGCCCATTCCCATCCTATCCCTCCCCATTTTCCCAACCCTTTCTCTAAATCCATTCCAAACGTAGGCAGCGCATCCGGGGGCGCACCAGCGTTTGTCATTTTGGACTGATGTTGGCATGTATCGCGGATGTCTCTGAGCAACAGTATCGATTTACTATCGGGTGGACTGTATGCTCGTCTGCCGCCTTCGTACATAAAAAAAATAAAAAAAAAGAACACTAATTCTTTGAGTATTTATGTTATCTACAAAGAACTGTTGATTAGTATTATTTGTCATTCTCATTAGCAAATGAAGCGTTTTTTTTATGTTTAAATCATCTTAATTTTGAAACTACTTTGGTCCATCTACAAACTTGATCCAAAATTAATATTCTGCCAAATTCCATTTCCATCGCTCTTAAATACCCTATCCAGTTTACTATTCCTGTATTATCCGGTTATCGTATTCCTAAATGACTTCAAATACAGCGCTAATGATGACGAGATCCGTCATTTTAACGACAGACAAATAGGTGTGAAATGCTAATTGTAATTCAATAGGACCACTGCGTGACACGTCCCTCGCTGAGGTCCTACAAAGGTCGGTCCAACGGTATGTCGCCGCCTTGTTACGACAGTTACTTTAGGATGATTGGCCCTGAATTTTGATTGAAACTAGACAAATTTTCGACACTGTATAAATTACGTATAATTACTCTGTATAACTGTCGAGTGAAGCTTAGCGTTCAGTGTGTACTTAGGTCACAGTAATAAGACATGTAGATCATTGTCATAAGTGTATGTATGACTCATAACCAGAGACGTGTACTGGTTTTGAGACTAGGTAAGTAGTAGTAACAGCGTTTATGGTCACCTTCGAAGAATTATCAAGAGATTCAAGTATGTACATAAACATTTTCAACGAGAAAGAGAGAAAGAAAATAATGTATTAGGTACCAGGTAACACAACACACTATTGACATAACATCTAAGTAGCCTATTTAACATAAAGGTGTGTATACACAATTCCAGTCTAATAAGTGAAAATATATCCCTACTAGTGGGGAATAGTGGAAAATCATCCTTTCTTCCTTACCGGGGGGATGAGCCGGTAGGGATAGGTGGAATAGCCTTATAAACCTATATAAATATGGTCGTTATACGAACTGAGAAATTTCATGACCAATTTTGCGAACTTTGACAGATTGATTATATCTACTACACAAGCATGCTTGTCTGTTTGTCTTGTCCTTAGAACTCATATATACACTGTCCCAGATTGAGCGCCGGATTTAAAGTTCACGACTTTTTTTTTTGTTTCGCTAATATAGGGATTATACACACATTTAAAAAAGGCACAACTGCATTTTGATGACATTCGAGAAATATGCAAAAAATTTGATAAAATTTTCTCTAATTCAAAATCAAACTAGAATCTTGGAGTTTTAGATGTAATAAAAGGAATGACTGTGTATACTCTTCGTTTATTTTTAATTTCCGAATATACCTAATGTTGGTTATGTTTTCATTAAAAAGTTGCTAAAACCTTTATTTCTTAGGAATACTTTACGATTCGATTCATACATTTAGATGAGAATTTTAATGACATGTATGTTAATGCATTAAAAACAAGCATGCAAGTTGCACGCGTTTTCAGGCTAGGTGTCAATTGCAAATACGAAGTTGTAGACCATACTTATTTTTCAGTTGGAACGAAAATAATAAATTATGAAATCACCATTTTAACTCGTCTGTGAACGCAAAAAAGCTTGTAATCGTGCAACGCACAGTAATATACTCTCGTAGTTTTAAAACAGATGAAAACTTGTTGTTGATATGGTTAAAAACATTTAGTACCGAGTCAATTTAAAATACTTGAGATGGTTTATTTAAAATTATATTCCTGTCAATAGATCGCAAGCCTTTTTAAGGCAATGTGAGCCTTATGAAGATTCTACATTCAATGACCATCGAATCAGTAAAGACCATTCACACGACACCGATTTGGTAAAACGACGATAAAAACAGTAGCGTGTGAACAACTTGAACTTATTTATTGATGAAGTATTTATGTATGAGGACGTTATTTATGCGTCGTATAAAATAGCTGAAGATTTTCCGTGTCATCTTTCCGACTGATTTTAATTGCTTAACATTTTTCAATTAATTATATCAGGAAGGCGCCACGATTCCTGTGTCGCAGAATGATCAAAGGTGTATTTACGCCTTTACTGCATGTATTTTTTTTAAATTCAAGTTAATTTAAATTTCGGTAGTCTTGATGCATAAATTCCAGTAGGCTTGCTGCATAAATTCCGGTAGGCTTGATGCATAAATTCCTGTAGGTTTGATGCATAAATTCCGGTAGTGTCGATGCATAAATTCCGATAAGTTTGAAGTTTAAATTTCTGTAGGCCAGATGCATAAACTCAATGTCGCTCAGAGAGCAATAAAGAGAGAGACAGAAAAAGTAAGTACCTACACTTTATTACAGACCAGAGATAATAATGAAAGAGACACAAACATTTAAATAAATACATAGATATAGAATAAGTAGGCCTTATCATTACAGCCTTATCATTTGAACACAAGAAGAGAGTTTTGCTGGAAATGAAGAGATTCGGCAAACAATGGAAGTCAACGATATAGCTCATACGAGTAGGTACAATCAGTATAAGTACTGAAATGGCAATGGCATGGTGATCAAGTCAGAGTCATAGATAATAATATGGAACAATTTCGTCGATTCTGAATTCAGAATTCAATGGCCAATGCTGAAGATAAAATAAGATAAGTAAAACCCGATTCCATAGAGTCCATAAATATTTCAGGTAACTTATAAAATCAGTTCAGTTCTCAAATAGCTCTCTCCTAAATGTTCTGCATTCTGTTCTTTAGTGTTTCTGAAGCACTGGATACAATTACACTTTTTCTGTCCTATTTTTCTGGTAAAGTTTTCTGTCAATCAACCATCTTATAAGAACTAAGGCTAACGCATATTTTTATGTGCGGTTCCTGTAGACGACTTTTGAGACACAATTCCATTGTTACGAATCTTCGTTTGGGCTTTGCTTTAGGTAATATCTTTCTTTTCTGGAAGGAAGGTAGCAGATGAGCGAAAAGTCCATCTGGTGCTAAGTGTATACTGTCTCCCTGGACTTTCGCGATAAATGCCATATCATTCCGGAATGACAAACGTTGGCACGTGCACTGCCTATCTTTGGAGATTTAAGAGCGGATTTGAAAAGAGGGTTATTAGGGATATCTGTGTTTTATTCAATAAAACCTAATAAATGAATAAACTATTCCATAAAAAATAATCACATAAGAAGTAATACAACAACAACTGTCTAGATATCTCGCTCGAATTATCTTAGAATCTACTTTAGATTATAAATAAACATGACACAAGTTGATGACAAACAATTATCAATTAACATATGTATTCCTTTGCGAGTTCGCTCATTTTGTACAGAGACGAATACATTACCAAGCGTTAATGGTAATAATACAGTGTTGGTCCTACGAGCCGGATGCTCTGACGGCTTTGCTAAATAGGCGATACACTGGAATGTAGCTAATTCTAATTCATTATAGTATTGTAATTATGTAGTTTTCTAGATTTTATGTATTTTACTGTAATTTTTTATTTTTTGAAAAATAGAAGATGTGTAATATTTTTTAACATTTTGGTAACATTATAAATCTAATTAAAATTAAATTTTAAATCGTTTTTGACTGAAAAACGATTAGAGGAAAATAATTTAGTTACTATAAAATCTTAATGCCGTGTTTGCCGTGTAGTGTAGGACGGCTTTAATAGCACCACCCTATCTTTTCTCATGGATGTCGCAAAAGGTGAGTAAGGTATAACAAGCCCTGAGGAATTACACCACCCCTAAAAAAGTGGACTCACATATACGTTTAATTTTGATAGCTCAATATGATCTTAACCATGAACTGATGCTGCAGCCAGGATTGTCTCCTCACGAGGGCACTCCTCAACGGTTAGTAGCACTGACACGAAACTTTGCAAAACAAAACATGACTTTCTACCGTGATGATGCGTTACATGAAATGGATAGATTGAGAAATATTTCTAACTAAAGGTGTAAATAAAATAATATAAAAAAACGTTTTTTAAAACAAGCTTTTATGCAAGCCATGTACTAAAACGAATAAAATAAGTTTATATTGAATTATTTGTTCTCAACAGGCTTGTCGCGAAATATTCATAAAAGTAGGTAGGTACCTTTTCCAATTAGCGCGACAAGCTTGTTGAGAACAAATAATTCAATATAAACTGATTATAAAATCATGTTACAATTGGCTTTTTCCAACTGACCTAGAATTATAACAAGATAATACTTATAATCAAATCGTCATAAGAGCAGGATTTTCAAAAGGTCACACATCACATAAAATTAGACGCATAACATTAGCTCAATTACTACGGAAGGAAGCCGGTATGTAGTTAGCGGGCACTCCAAGCGGGACGCGTATTAGTATGTAGCTGTCGTTCGAACCTTCACCTACATTGCATTCATCATCCAATGCCTTGTACCGTCGTAAAACAATTCGTCTCATCATACGATGTGACATCATAAATTTCGCGATCGGAAAGCGTTTTGGGAGAAACATAACTGAAAATGAGTTTGCGCATGCGAAGTAGCACTAACAAACTGAATGCTAAGTGTCATTAAAAATGCAACATGAGAAGAAGAACACATTACTACTTGAGAAAAAGAAATAGAGGATCTCGTACCTGACGCAAAATATAAATAACTAGCGACCCGCCCTCGCTTCGCTTCGGTATAAAGTTTTTTTTCTTAGATTTTTTTTTCGATATTTCAAAATAAAATATAGCCTGTATTAGACACGGATAATGTAGCTCCATATTTGTGAAGGAATTTTTGAAATCGGTTTAGTAGTTCCAGAGATTACCCCCAACATACCTAAAAACACACAATTTTACCTCTTTATTATATTAGTATAGAGTATAGATATAGATTACGTCATTTGAATTGATTGTATTCCAGTTTCATAAAGGATAGTGTTATGTAGGTACTCGTATATACTTGTAGCATTAAGGAAACCCAATATCTTCTTAGGGTGCCGTTTCAGAACCGAGGTTAGATGCAGATTAAGGGCTCATTTATTCGAGGAGGAGAGTTTCTCGACAGCGAGTTTCGCGAACATCGGTCTATAGTTAGTATAAAAAACTGTTATCATCATCTGATCACTGTTATCCTTGTTATCGTCGAGTTTTTATCATCATGTGAACAGTTTTAGCCGAAAATTATATGCATATACAATCATATACAATATACGAGAAACTCTCCTTATGTACGAGCCTTTACTCTTACCTAGTCATTTTGCTACTTATTCACTTTGTGTGTTCAGTCATCTATCTAGACAGCCTAGGGGTATCTATTTTCGATTCTCATTCGTGAAGTCGTGAGTTCAAATACTTAGCCCAAGTAGCTTACTGATGATTTTTACTCTTGACGCACTGTTTGATATTCTGCGTCAAACTTGATAATTTTTCAAAATTTCAATAGTTTACTTAATTATATAAAAATAATATAAATTACAATAATTTACTTAAATTAAGTACCTAACCTTTGTTTAATGAATGTTAAGTTTTAAAAAAAAGTGATGACAGATTTTTATTTTTCAAATATCGCAAAGGAGCAATTGTACATTCTACCATCGTCAAGTTTTCTTCGTATTAAACAATTTCAAAGTCTAAAACGTATACTGTCAATGTCCAGACCCGTCGTAGGAAGTTAGGAGTCGCTCAGTGAAGCGATAGTAGGTAGGTTTATTGAGGACAGAAGAGGACTCCTGGGAAACACAAGAAAAACGAAGTCCCACGCTTTTATTTGATTACTAGCTGACCCGGCAGACGTTGTTCTGTCCAAATTTCAATAATACAATAATATCAATAAGTTCATACAAAAATCCCATAGAAAAAAGCACTTTCACTCTTTCCCGAATTTTCCAATTTTGCGGGCAACTTTTCCAATTTTTCTTTACCCAAAATCCTTTTTCGGACTATTACGAACATTTAAAACAAATCGCCAAATCAGTCCTGCCGTTCTCAAGTGATGCGGTTACCAATGAACAGCATTTAATTATTATTATTTATATAGATAGATTACAAACACCACACCCGAAAAACACTGAAGTTTAATAAGGTATCATTATTCAATCACAAAACGCCTAATACACAATTTTTACAATAATCAAACAAAAACTCAGCTTCAGGCCGAGTTCAGGACAGTCCACTTGTCTGTTAAATTACATTGAGTAAATAATTTATTTTTAAGTATCTTAAAATCTACATCTAAGATCAACGCTGTGGTGCCATGAAATTGACAAATAAGTTGAACGATCTTCATATTTTTCTAATTCTACATATTCCTCTTTGTTACATCTGAACATCTTCGACCTTGTCCATATGTTTTCGGCGGACAATGACACAAACTTGAAGTAATACATAAAGGGAGCATTCACCTTAGCCCTGCGGCTTGCACTAGTTGACACGAAACAATGACTGTTGTGAAACAATTCACCGCGAAATTACAAAGTTTTTAGTGATGTTATGGTACTATTATTGCTGAGAAATATGAGTCATCTGAGTATGGTAATGGCGAATATCAGGGAAGGAAAGATTCTAAATGATATCGTAAGTACGATAAAAAAGATGATGATACTGTCACAGAAAAGAAAAGAACGAGAAACTTGAAACTATTCGAACAGACGGGAGGACAAAAGTTACTCTAATAAAGTTTGATATTGCTTACAAATATTGACAATAGACAACACAATAGACAATAGACAACATTTTCTTCCGTACAACACAACACAACAATAATTTGTAACAACAAAAATAAAGAAAAAAACAAGATGGAAATATACACAGAATAAGTGCCGCAGTATATTAGGAAGTATAATCGTGCCGATGTGTATTGCGATGCTGGAAATGGACTCCAACTCAGCATAAGCTGCAGTGAACCACAGCTCACCACATAGGAGCCATCACATCGCCACGGACGTCGGACAGCAATAAGAGAGATAGAACAAACAAATAGAACAAAGAAATGGACAAACACGCCTCCTGTATGTATCTTCTTTTGTAACTATTTTTATTATTTGTGTGTTCAATAAGGTAAATAAATGGTTGTTAATAGTTCGGGCACAAAACAAAAACCAGTCTGCCGTCATAATGTTTTCCGCGCTAGAGAAAAGGTAGGTACTAGTAGAAAAGTAATCGCTTAGAGATATAACAATATTTTCCAATCCAATTCCAGTACGTTCCAATCCAATTTGCCGAAAAGAAAACCAAATCAATGAAATATCTGAACATTTAGACTTAAAATATAAGGCAAACTTGTAGTATTAATGAATCAAATTATCAGCTCACTATTTAATTTAAGTCCGTGTCCGTTAGTCCAGGCCGTCATGTTTGGTTACATGCAAACAATTATCAGCTCACTATTTAATTTAAGTCCGTGTCCGTTAGCCCAGGCCGTCATGTTTGGTTACATTTTGAACAAATTGGATTGAAATGGAAATAGAAAGAATACAAAAGGGCATATTATTCTCCTGACACCTAATAAGCGATTATTTCGCCCATAGATATTTGCGATATACGATAACTCATGCCAAAAATTCATGTCTCATGTCTTTGGGGTTTGCGCACAAAAGCAAGAAATTTTTTTCTTCATTAGAAATTTTACAGATGTCATCTGTAGCAGCCGTCGATATGAGAATTAACTCCATGACACATCATACGTTCTTGACACATCATCAAAGAAACCGAAACTCGGTTGGCAACTTCTAGAGGGGGTGAAGCAGATGAAGAGGGGTTCATTAAAAAGTCAAATTTGTAACTTAAGTACTAATTAATACGAAGGTCGCCGCGTTATTCGTCAAATTCGTAATATTTTCCATTTTCATAATACATATGTATTAAGGCTACTGAAGGGCTAGGAGGGCTACTGAACACAGAACGCTATTAGACTGTAACGTGGTTGCCCTAGAGTGCTTGTATAACATATCTAGTATGTATTCTCATATCGATGGTGGTAACTGACAACTTATACATCTCGCAAAAAAGTTTTGTACTAAAGTGACGAGGGAACACTTCAATCAGACTCTAAAGTTGTCTTGCTGTAGGTTAGTACGTACTTTTGTCTTACAGCCGGAATTCATTGTATTGACCAACTTTTTGAACGTTTTGTTTCTATGACATTTTGAATTTTTTCGAATTATTTCCTCAGAAACATGATGCACCTCGTAAGCCGCAGATTTATCAACCTGACTGTGGGTTTCCGGAAAATATGCATTGTTTCGAGCGTATACGAAACGCAATTACGAATAGTATCCTGAATCACCACTTCAAAGAAACTTACTCGTCTTATTCCCAATAATTCGATTGTTTCATTTCCAGACATCAAAATATTAACTGGTACCAGATAGATATATCTTAATTATAGAGCGTTCTCAACTTTACGCACACTACAACAATGTACACGTTGTACAAATACAACCATTACTAAGAGTAACCCGCCTGCTTGGGATGAAAGAACTATATACAGCCCTTTATTTTCCAAACTACTGGATCGTTTATCGATAAAAAGCATTTTATAATCTTCAAGAGTAAGAGCACGCTACATACTAATAGAAACTACAACAATATCAGCCCAGTACATCTGAGATTAGCGCCAACAAACAGGCAGATAGATATACAGAGATTGCGCTACACAAACTGACTAAGACAATTTCCAGTAGATACACTAATGCATATTACTTTGGTATAAAAAACATTGAAAGTATGAAATATGATTTCACAAACTACAAGTTCTGTTATATATTCGTGACGTCATAATTTCTTAATTACTAAATTTAAAATGAATGTTATACACATTTAAATAACTTACATTCACTAACATTTAACATTTCATAAAGTACGAATGACACTCACTTAACGTGACATATCCTAGTTTCACCGCTCGTATCAAATGTACGTATAGTCTAGCTGGATTAACAATTGTTGTTATTGCGAGGAAAGTACGATCGGCAATACCTACTGTTATCACACACGATCAGTTCCCTTTCCATGTTTAGTGAAATGTGAAATTTAAGTTATGAAAACATCTTTACATTCTACAGTATTTTAGTTACAAACGTCTGAAGTTTGTACGAAATTGTTGTTATACGTTTACAAACGAAATTGAACTGTTTTTAAGCATGTAAAGGTGACAAATGTGTTACTGGCAGCCGACGACATGTTGGAGCCAACTCTAGTGTTGTAAAATGCTCGAGCGCTGATGAACTTTTAAGAATGACTAGTTCGGAACCTGGTCCGTACCAAAGAGCTTCATGTTAAGTACGGATATTTCATATATCTCCAGCTCAGCGGTGAAGGAAAACATCGCGAGGGAAAATCACATGCTCAAAAATTGTGTGATATCTACCAATGTGCATTAGGCTTGCGTCATAGTTTATTGCCCAAAATCTCCTTATAACTGCAAGTTCTTTTTAATTACCCTAAACAAATAAGCGGACCGGGCGATACACTCTCCGCCTCGCTCGCTCTGCATGCGGGAATCTGATTGCTGCGATTTCATATACACATCAAAAAGCCTAACGAAAGCCGGACAAGCCGGACATGTAAATATTTGGCCGGCCAAGACTATGAAAAGCCAAACATGTCCGGCTAAAGCCAAACATATCCGGCTAAAGCCAAACATGTCCGGCTAAAGCCAAACATATCCGGCTAAAGCCTAACATGTCCGGCTAAAGCCGGACGTCTGGCAACCCTATCTGCAGTGAGATGTGATAGGCTAAAATCGATAGGCTTTGTAGGGTTTTTCTATGCGTCATGTATTCGTCGTCAGTTATGATGAAGACAGCCTACTTACGACGTGATGGATGACGGACCCATCTCAGTCACTCAGTCACTCGAGTGTCGAGCGTTGGTATTTATTTTTCCAACTTCTAACTCATTACGTCATGTCTAGAATATCTACTGTCTAGAATATCTAGAATAGCTTTGAAGAATGGCGATAGTACTACTTTGTAAAGGAAAGTAATACTATTAAAGTATATTTTGCAGAACTTTGTAGTACATATACTCGTACCGTAACGGTAACCAGGTGTCGTTCACTCCTGGATATGGGCCTCTTCGTGGACATTGTCTGGGCGTGAGGGTTGTATGAACTAAATACGCCACGCTGACAGAGTGGGTTGGCGAGTGAACCCATTTGGAAGCTGTGTAGTCCTCAATGCTTTTTAGAAATAGTAGCGGCTTTTTAGAAGGGATAACAATTCCCTTAATCGCCTTTTTGGACACCACACGCCCAACAAATACTCGTATGCTTATAAAAGATGTCTGTTGAAATAACAGAACCGCCCTATCCCATATTGCAGAAATCATTACGTAACAAGACAATGTAACTGTTACAGATGTCACACGCATTTAAGCATGCGGCATTGTGGTAAGTAGTGACCAGTTTGCAAAGATTCCTTTTATTGCGACACGGTAATGCTTCTGTAATCTTCGTAATTATGAGGAGTTGACTGTATGGGACTCGCGCCGTTGCCTTTTTGTGCTACCAACTACTTGCTTATTACTGGCCTGGATTTGGAACTGTCATTATGATTGATATGGGTTGTGTCACATGTAGGTGTGAACTCCGTCATTTATGATGTACCTATCTACTCCAAGTTTCAAATTAAAGATGGTGGCTGACAGCGGTAGTTCAATGTCCATGGATATCTATGATATAATAATATGCCAACATCAGTCAAAAAAGACGAACGTTCGCACGTTCGTAGATGTGCTGGCAACACCTACGAGTAGTTTTATCAAAAAAATGTTCTGCAATTTCCCCTCTATTCTTACAACCTTGATAGATCCTATGTTCCGTATATTTATGTTATGTAATTATGTAATTTTCGTATAACAAATAATATGTAGAATTTCGAAGGTCATTTTGGTATAATTTAAAATTAATTGTATTTTTATGTTGAAAAAATATAAATAAATACATAATAATGTTCACGTAATATTTATTTTTGCCAATCGAGCGATAGAACAAATACTATAGTATACTATATTATATTATAGTATACTATATATACTATACTACACTATAGTATTATCAACTTATCATTATTTTTGGGAAAAAGTTGCTGTCTAGCTAGGCATTTCTTAACACGTCAAATGACGTTAAGACAATTTTTTAAATAAATTTATACACACTGAATAAATATATCGTATATATATCGTTGTTGTGCATGCATATTTTTTAAAATCGATAACCGAACATTGAATCAGTGTCCCCTGATCTAAGAAAAAAATAATCAAAGCCCCTCTAAGAAGAAAACAGTAAAATTTTTAATTAAACCCTAAATAATATTATATTCGATAATTGAAAATAAACAACGGTTACCTATTCTTTTGTATTATCCCAAACTCCATGTTTCTAGTTAATTTAAAAAACTATTGCATATTTTACCAATTTCTATTGCATTTTTTTCGAATGTCATCAAAATGCACTTGTGACTTTTTTTCTAGGGGCAGTAATGGTCACGGATAGAAAGCGGCCAGGGAGCGATTCGATTTTGGTTTATTAAATATGTATTAATAAGTAGAAAACGTAATACGTAACGTAAACTAAGTTATACGCGATAAGAGAATCGACCCCTGGAGGTATACTCTGATTTTACGCTTCCAAAGCTTCGACCGAAGTACCAGCTTACGAAGTACTATATAACCCTATTCTAACATTCCTTCGGTCCGAGCTCATCGAGTATCTCCAATTTATTAAAAAGGTGAGATATTGTTATCTTGAGATTTGACCTATACCTAATCCCCAAGTACCTAGGTATCATTTCTCAAAATCTTTCGTATCTGTATTTGTCTCGTATGATCCGAGTAACTTCAAATGGCAAATGATCATCGTTTTTGTTCTAGGAATCTACTGAAATATCGGCCTAAACTTCGTTTTTCGTATTTACGGAGTAAACCCTTTGTTCTTTTCCTCAGAGAGACATTAATGTCACCAATAATAACATGAAAGCAAAAATGCAATGGTGTGAACGCTAGCTTGTACAATACAAGAAGTAGATAATCCTCGATTACAAGATCGGTAGATTAAGTGCTCATTCTGCAGTATATATAGAATACATTATTAGAAGATATTAGAGGCAGATATAAGTGCAGTTTCACACTAAAACGACGAGAAATCAACAAGAAGTGAAATAATTTAAGTTCTTTTTTTCACCTCGTTATTACATTAGTACCCAAAGTACTGCAAATAATTTCAAGATTATTTTTTGTTGTGAATTGAAAATAACGGGCAAAATAAAAATATTTTTAATCAATTCCAACAATTCTGACCGGTGTGTAAACAAAATGTTGAAGCAGAAAAATATCATCATTTAAAAACTACCATTTTTTTATGTGATGTTACCATAAACTATTTTGCCCCACATAAATCAATGCATATTATCTAATTTTAAAAAAGGACATATATATATGCATTGGTATCTTCGCTTGTTACCACAAAAGTATTTAAGTTCTAGTTGTTTTAAAAATAAAAATAAAACTCACAATTCGAGCAGCCATATTCGCACTATGTCAATTTAACAGCGACACGCTACGCGCGCGGGAACTCGGCGCGCACACTCGCAAGGAAAATGCGTCGCGATTTCCTTGCACTTGCTTTTATGTGCGTTCACTTACGCGTGGCTAGAGGGTGGCTGGGGGTTTGCCAGAAAAAACAAGCTAAGAACTGAAGTAATAACAAGAACGAATAATAATACCGGTCAAACAATCATTTGTTCAGTGTTATGACTAACATAGTTATGATTATGACAATCGTGACTAGTGTTTGTTCGGGGCTGGGTGTTGCACGTGTTGTGTTCGTCTCTGTATGTGTCTCTGGACCCACGACACAGGGAATCCTGGTGTGGGCCAATGAGTGTGGTGTTATTTGTAGGTAATATTTATTTGCAGGAATATAGGTAGGTAGTTATACAATTATGTTGGAATTATAATTACATGTTCCCTTTGTATCCCTACAAATTATCAGCTTGCTAATTTTAGAGATTGAGTAAAGTTTTATAAACTTTATATAAACAATGAATATCTATTGGACAATTATTTAAAAATGCATACGTAGCTATACGCTACAATTCTTATGAAAATAGCAATATCTCCTTTCCGACTGACGCTGTCGTCGATCTTTTTAATTAATTGTTAATCGATGAACTTTTTTAATTTAACCCAATATCCTCTTATAAAAGACTTATCTTTACAGCATCGTTTCTCAACCTGCGGGTCGCATACACGATAGTCACATAATAGATAATCAGTATAAAGGAAAAAACCTTTTATTAATAATTTTATTAGTCAGGGGGTTGTGAGGTTATTTACTATATTTTTTGCACTAAAAAGGTTAAAACACGATGTTTTACCGTAACCGTAACCAGCCGTTTGCTGGACACGGGCGTCCTCGTTGTCTGGTGTATGGGGGATATATGGATTAAAACGGCAGGCTGACCAAGAAAGAGGCTTGGTGAGTCCACTCTTTTAGAGGCGTAGTTTTTCATTCTTGTTCGTTATCTTGCTTTGTTATCTCTTAATCACCTTCTAAGCGATCCACGGGAAGTGATAGGGTGGTGATATTGTAAAGGTGGCCAGGCCAATACCACACGGTCATTCTTATTAACTGAGCATTAGCTTTATTTTTTCCAATTTTAATTATGTGATGGTTTCTAACTAATTAACACAAGTACGAGAGTCTTCTCAGACTAACTTATTTTCAGGTTCCAAGCAAAGTAATCTAATTTTATTTACAACAGAATATAAAAATGACATATTGATGATTATTAATTAAGGTCTGGCTTCCCGTGGGAACTTTATAATGGATTTAGGTAAAAAGTAACCTAAATGTTAACCCCGACACATAAGCTATAACTATGTCAAGTTTCACTAAAATATGTCCAGTTGGTTTTTGCGTGATACCCGTTCAGACAGACAGACAGACATAATTGTTGTTTTGGGAGGATGATATGATAACAGATATTATTCATACTTTACACATAAATATTAAAAAAAAAAAAAATGGATTCTTTAGGATTTTTCATATTTTGTTTATGGAAAAAGGCGGCAGATGAGCATACAGTCCATCTGGTGATAAGTGGGTATTCTGTCGCCCATGGACATCCGCGGCACATGCCAACATCATCCCAGAATGTCAAATGTAGGCACGCGCCATGATGCGCTGCCTACCTCGGATGGTTTAGGCATGTTTACTGAGAAAGTATTGGGATAATGGGAAGGGATAGGATAGGTCGTGTTGGAAATGGAGTTCGGCATTTCTCACTCACTACCATAACATGTACGTACATTGAGGAAATAAGATAAAGTGGGAATTGCAGTACATTTGAAGGTGGTCTTCTATGAGAGATGTCGAGAGCGCCCAGCGGCTACGGGAATTGCAGCGTACTCTCTCCCCCTTCTAAACTTAAAACCTTCCAATAAAAACTAAATTGATTAAAAGAAATAACGATATGAACAACACAAAATACTGGATGATCAGCAAATTTAATCGGGATTAGGTTTAGATTCTCCGCTGACATTCATTATTATGGAGTTCGTCCACTGGGTGACATATAAAGGTTTTTATTAAACCTTTAAGGTGCATATTAATATTTCGGACGTCTGAGAAGGCACTTACAATAATTATCTTAACAGCTTAAATAACGTTGCAAAATTATCAAAACTATAGTTATTTGCGGAAGATCAATAGTCATATAAATTGCATAAAATTCCTCATTTCCTAGTTTTTATTGTGCCTATAAGTTATGTATTTGGCAGCAGATCAAATGTTTAGATGACTCTTCCTTACTTCATTACAATAGTGCTTTTTCTAATGATTTCATGAGTCATTATCATTACTTAATAAAATAATAACCCTTCGTTACTTGTTTACTATCGTCTAATTATTAGAATTATTAATTAATAATGATTAATTATTAATATATTAAAAAAAATATGATTAATTAATCGTATTTTTTTTATATATTAAAGATGGCAGACAGACAGACGGGACCATCTGGTGTTAAGTGGTTACCGTCGCCTGTGGACGCCTGCAGTACCGGAGGATTACAGACGCGCTAAAACAACTAACTATGCAAACATCCCTTTCAGTATCCACTGTAGGACATGGGCTTTCTCATGCACATTGTCTTGTGGGATATATGGCGTTACAACGCGACGCTGGACAAACTGGTTGGCGAGCCCACTCTTTCAGAGGTGGTGTAGTTCCTCAGCGCTTGTGGCAGCGGCTTTGTTCTCCATTAGTCGCCTTTTAATAACAACTGCGGGGAAGAGACGGGGTGGTGGTATTTGTATAGTCGGCCGACACCACACAGCACAACTAACTACCTACCTAAACCTATTAAATAACTTTTAAAATATTCGCGTTTTGTCCACATACCTACATATTTGTATTTGTATAATAATTATAATAGGGCTACATATTTGTATAATAAACGGGAAATTATAATAGGCTTATCTTCCAGTACCCGCGTACAGCACAGTGCTAATAAAACTGTTTTACTTGTCTTGTTGTTGTGTACCATCACGTGGGACCGCTTGCTCGTCCGCCCACTAGTCTATAAAAAAAAAAAAAACTATTTCAATTGTTTTTTTATACCTACTGATTGAAAATCTAAATTCAGAATAAATAGCCGATAGCAAGCGTCAGTCATAAAAGAGATTTTGTTAATTTACGTTCGTTTTAAAAATCAATATTTATACAAAATTTGTAGACGTCTACGAGCCCGTCCAACGATTGTATACAATTGAGCTACTCATCCTCATCTATGAATCTACGAGAACTTATCCGACTCATCTATTCCAATTTATCTATACTAATATAATAAAGAGTTGTGTTTGTTTGTAGGTATATTGGGAGTAATCTCTGGAACTTTTGAACCGATTTCAAAAATTCATTCACAAATAGGAAGCTACATTATCCGTGTCTAATGTAGGCTATATTTTATTTTTAAATTTTGAAAAAGAATTTTAAAAAAAAACTTATAAGCCGAAGTGAAGCGAGGGCGGGTCGCTAGTTTGAAATATAGAGCTAAGAAATATAGGTTATGAACTGCACCTTGCAGTTTTTTCACAAATTTCATAATACATTTCACATCACAATATCCATTTCGCAAAATTTCATTTCACAATATCCCATATATATTTTTTGTAAATACCTACCTACATGCAATTATATAGTATGTTGTTCATAGATATATAAACTTAGAAACCGACTGGTGTTTTGGACTCAGATGATCTTAGTTCTTAGATCTTAGTTGAGATTCAGTGATTATGTTCAAGCTGCAAATATAACACATTGATATATGGACATGATTTGGAGCTACGCAAATAGAAAAAATAAATTTCGCAACAATGCATCGATCAAACCAAAAAATGACCACTCGTCGACATCAGACGTTGTGATCCTCGTGTCGGGTAATATTGAGAACGCTGCAAAAATACAACTGGTAGGTAATTTGCAATTCACAACAAAGACGTTAAAACAATGTCAATTTACCACATTTTTACAACGAGCTGGTAGTTGCAGTTTCTGGGAAGCCCGACCCGCCCAGTTTCCTTGAACCTGCCAGTTACACATCGTGGCACACGTCAGAATGATTTGAGTATTTTACTTTCCACAAATTGTGTACTTGGTACCCAAACTGTTGTGAGTGACTGTTCCTGTTTTATATTAGCATAGGTTCATCACGTATACCTATTCGCCATTATTAATGTATTATTAGATTATAATTAATATTAATAATAACTAGTAGTGCCCGCGATTTCATTAGTGATTCCCATGGGAACTGTATAACGGATCGGGAAATAATGTACCCTAAATCCCTAAATTATTCTGTTTAGTGGTTTTTTCGTAAGGCGCGTTCAGCACAGATAAAATTTCCAAAAATTGTTGTTTTAGAGTCTACATCTATCGTAGATACTATTGCAATCACTTTTTCAATAAATATTACGTGTACCTACTGATATGGCTCTGATCGATTTTATTTATGTAGGTAGTAATTATTTTCCTGACTCGTGCGTAAATGCAATAGTTAATATGTTTTTGCGTATTATACAAAATAATTAGAATATTTACTACACACGTGGTATTCGTACTAAGAATAATAACAAACAAGATCTCACCGCTGCGACGCATGCGACGGATTGTAGAACAACACTTCTAGATTGGTTGCAGGTATCAAGATATACATAAATTAAAATTAAATACACTTAGATATGTTAAGAAATATAGCTATAATATAAATATACTAGATATAGCTATAGACATTAAAATATACAGTGTGTCCGAACTTTTACGAATATTGAAACGATGAATTCTATTCACGATTCTGAGTTCATTGTGGTTAACATTTACGAATCTTTTATACTTTACTTAATACATAGTCCAATAAACTGATATTTTTTACAAAAGAATACGTGAGTAATATTATTTTTGACATACTTTAAAATAACCAATGGGGTAGACGAGTCCATGAGTGCAGGTCACGTATCGGGAAGCGCAGTGTGGGACGCGCTCCGGCCACGTGGACCGATGGTTTAAAGAATGACCTCGATCGTGTGATAGCGAGCCAAGGCAGAGGTCTGTATCCAGCAGTGGGGCGACATAATGTGATGGTACGGCATATTTAAATATCTTATTTATTTACCCACAGCCAGTGGTTAATTACACTAATGCTTACATAGTATAGTATCACATATAAAATAACTTTAAGTGTCTTAAATAACCTTCTATCTATTTAAGGCAGCTACAACATGCATAATAATAATACAAAGGAAAAAAAGCAATTAGGTACATTGATGAAAAAGAAAATCAAAAGGTAAGAAAATCAGAAAATTACTCAACTCAACAAATGTGTATGTATACAGTGGGTATATATACACAAATAGTGATTTGAATGATCCGTTTAATATAATTATTATGAATTTTGTTGAAAAACGTGGATGAAATCCGACATAACACTAGATTCAGCCAAGCGTTACATAGTATTGCAATGACCTAAGTTAGATCTAGAAGGTGACGTGTATAATAATATTAGCGGTTTCCTTGGACACCGACAGGGAACTTATAATTCTTTTTGTAGCAACACCCACTCAGTGGGAATGTAAGTTCATATTACTGCATACATGCTATGTGTGGGACGTGTGCGACCAGATAGTATCGCACCATTTATCGTAGAAAGATGAACGTGATGTTACGTGAACTGTTTGTATTTGAGGCGTTTAGATGGACGTGTTGAAACGCTAGGTAACAAATACGAGATCTGAGACGGTACGCTGTCTGGCCAATGTCTTGGCGGTTTCTTAGAAGTTGTTCATTTTTATATTATTTAAGTAGCAGCGCCTGCGACTTCGTTTGCGTGAACTTTTTAATAATTCCAGTAGAAACTCCATAATGGGTCTGGATATAAGGTACCCTAAACTTTAAAGCACCATATAAGCTATAACTATGCCTAATTTTCTTAAAATCCGTGCAGTGGTTTTTGCGCGATATGCGTTCAGACAGACCAGACAGACAGACAGACAGACAAAAATTCTAAAAATTGGTGCTGCTAATAAAGTGCCGGTAATAAATTCTCTACCATAAGCCCTGAGGCACTACCTACACAACTTTTAAAAAAGTGGACTCGCCAACTCGCTTGGCCAGCTTGGCTTTTTCAGGCCATACATACCTCATGCACAAGACAATGTTGAGGAGGCACGTCTCCAGCAGTGGACCAGAAAATGGCTGGTTACGTTAATTAGGCAGCAGAAATAAGAAACAACCGTGTGACTGATTTTATATTACATTATTATTACAAAAATAATTTATAAATTAAAAATAAATATAATTAAGATTTTAAGTATTTAGAACATAGCGCCTTATCACCTTCGTCGATAATAAGAACTAAATTCTCTTAATATTGCTACTATTATTATGGCAGGCGTTCAAAATGGATAGTACTGGTATCGTTATGCTCGTATTATTAAAAAACTGACTAAGTTGGGTGTAAAATGTAGCCTATTATAGTTTTATAGGAGAATGGGGCATCTTAAAATTACTTCTTAATTTTTCGAAGTTGTTGATCTAACATTCAAGTATTGTTGGGCTTGTATCATATGATGAGATGTACATATTCATTATTCCTTTAATTTTTTAACCTAATATAAGTAGCGGATTTTTAAGTCAATGTTTGCCCTGATTGATTTGGAACTGTATTCCGAGAGCAGCAGGATTAACGCCAGCGATGGCTGTGCCGATAGGTTGAGCGAGGGCAATTCCTGAAGAGGCCACTGCAGTTCCGATTGGCCTGGCAGCAGCCAGACCGTTCTCTCCGATCACGGCGAGTCCTAGAACGTAATAATTATAAACAGTGACGCGGTAACTGGTTACGCGAAGGGATGACAATAAACACTTTTTGAATTAAATCTTGATTTTACTTGTTTTATTTCTTTTCTAGAACAATATTATTAAATATACCTACTATAGACAACGGAACCACATTTAACGAGTTTCACAATGCTCTTTGCATTACGTGGCTCCAATCAAGGACTCGTTTACCCCATTGTGACACAATAATTATTCAAAAATCCTTATTCAATTATTCCATTTACTGCTTTATATTATAGGAGTATTGTGCTATAATGACATTGGCATTGGTTACCAAGCGAAAGACAAGCAAGCAAGATTTGGAGGACCTGTAAACAAACAACCTTTGTAAAGGCCTTTTGGCCTTTGTAAAGATGGTAGCCTTTTAAAGGGTAGAAAACTGGGTAATCTACTAAAGTTTTAGGTTTAATGAAGTAGGTGTGGAAGTAGTCAAAGAAAGTGGTCTTACCGACAGGTTTCGCTTCCGCGATGATAGTACCGCCTATTATCTCATCCTCTATAGGAGCCTCGATACCAACACCTTCCTCTCCAACCTTAAAAGAGTAATAATATAAGGTCAATATTGTTTTTCTTTTCAAAACCTATTGATATCTGGGCACAATAAACTTTTGATGTATGACTTTTTTCTAAACTTTAGTATAGAAAAAAGAGCGACATCTTGAAAAAGTTGTGGCAAATTTTATTAGAATAAACACCGTTGGTATCTAAATATCACAGATGGCGTTAGTTTAGCCATTATTATTATTATAATCGTCATTTTTAGCTTTTTTGTGTCTAACTATTTTAAATAAAATCTTGTGTGAGCCATTATTTTAATTGCTTGTAATAATTGTTTTAAAATTAAAATTGGCAATACTTACATCTTCTTCAAAATCGTAGTGCTGTCTCTTAGTTGAGTTCCTGTACAGCGCATCAACATCTTCTCCGACCTCGTCAACTAGCTTGATTGCATGTGATGCAGCTTCCCCAAGCTGAGCCAGCTGCATTTTGAAATGATTTCTCTCGTTGTATGCCAGGTAACCTGTGTTCCTTGCAACATTATGTATTTTTAACAGACTTCTTGATAATGTTTCTAAGCTTTTCAAATTAGCAGCTAACACTCTTGAAAGTAGATTTTCATTACTGTTCTTAACAATATTTTCGCTGCTAATGTTGTCTTCTGAGACAATTTTTTCGCTTACAACTGAGCCTGATTTGTCTTTCTTTAGTTCTAGGTATTGTCCTTTACCGCCCCCGAAGAAGGGTATATACTCTACTGACGCCCTAAAAATACGATCACATTTAATTTATTATTATTAATATGATGTTTCTTTGATTAAAATATTATGTTCACATTTATCTTTTGGTAATTATAAATCAGTAAAGTTGTGCCTGTGAATCCTTATGAATCATCGAACCTTTAGATTAAAAAATAGATTATAGGTGACGTTATGTGAGCAAAGGGACCGTATGATTTGTGAACTTCTTTGCTTTGGTTAAGATTTTTTAACATAAAATTTCGTTGATTCTAAAGTAATGCTCTAAAATTTGTTTTTTTTATATATCTACCTAAAGCTATAAAAAACTAAAGTATCAATATATCTGGGAAACTAGTATTGACTGGAACGTTACATAAGTTAATTTTCTTAGATAATGTCACATAATTCTATAGTTTTATTTTTTGTTTTTATAAAATCATATAGCTTTTTGTCCATTTAACACAGATTTATTGATGTCTGCGTATTGAATGATTTCAACTGTATTGTATGGAGAATTAACATGGATTTATTATGAAAAGTGAACATTAACTTGCTGTGATCTACTATCTCTACTTCTACTTTGTTTTCTATTCTACATGTTTTTAATCAATTAATTTCATAGTTAATTTTCATATTTTCATAGTCATTATAATATTGGGAGCGTTAAAAATAAAACAAAAAGGACATAATATTTAATATTTAATATCTAATTTATATTTTATCTATTATTACACTCATATTATAATACTACATTTCAATAAATAAAACCCTAAATAACTAGACAAATCGAAAAACAGTTTCAAGTATACAGTCGAAATTATTTTTCGAAATTCAGCCTTTGTAAACAAACGAGTATTTTAAATTGTATTGTATTCGTACAGATATAAATCTGATTGTGCATGAGCTATTCCACCTGGTCCAGCTACTGCAGCAGCTGTAGGAGTATGCGCAATGGAACCAATTTGATCTTGAGCAATCACTACATTGGAAATGGGGTTAGCTATAGCTATTCCATTACTGTTTATAGCGTGGGCTATGGGCTTTAGAAACAGCATGAAAGTCGAATCCTCCAGTTTCAGTGGTCCCTTCACAATGCTCATGCCGTTGTATTGATACTCGTTAGATCGATCACTAAATCCAGTCTTCACTCTTCCGTAGTCTCGCTGGAAGCTTCGCCATCCTGCTCCTCGGAAGTATCTAATAAGTTAGAAATAAAAGAAAATTTAATATGAAAAATAATGACGGAGAAACAATAAGTTAACAAAGAGGGATCATGATAGTTCTTTAGGATGATAGAAAACAACAGGGCCAGTGGCAACAACTTTTCCTTCGGGGATAGCTTCTAATAAACGTGAAACAGAACCATCAGTTGCTGACTGCTCTTGAAGGCGGGAAACAATGGAATTAAGATCGGCGTCAGCTGACAGGGCGACGATACGTGCAGCTGGTCCAGCAACGGCGAGTCCCCCAGGCTGAGTGTAAGCAAGTCCTCCGGGGCCTACAATGGCTGTGCCACCCCTGCCTGCAGTCGCGACGCCTCCAGGTCCAGCTATAGCAACACCTCCTTTTCTGACTTTGAGTCTATTTATGAAGAATCCTGGACTCGGCGCCACTGGTTTCTTATTTCCAAACCACGTGAAATCTCCGAAGGGAAAACGCAGATCACCTTCGTTAGGATCAGTTGTACTTTTAGTGTCTTGTGTTTGTTCTTCGACGTACGCTTGTTTAACTGGTTTTTTAGTAGAAATAGGTCTGCTTAAGAAAATTTTCTTTGATTGCTTCGTATTCTCTAATTCTTGGGTGAGGGCTGAATGGGATACGGTACGTTTCTTGAGAGCTTTGCCTTGTCTCGAATTTGAATCTTTAATTGGATCTAACAACATATTATTTACTGTGCCATCGATTTCGTTTTCTGTAAGATCGTTATCATTGTTTTCAGACTTTTGTTTCCTGTTGCATACATCAGCATTTTGACCGTATTCTACGAAATTGGACCAACCACCACCGTGAAATAATCCCAAAAGCGGATCTTTTATGAGAATCGGAAAATATTGAGCCAAAGGCCACTGAATTGGGAATGGCAGAGACGGTGGTCCTTGTCTTGTTTGATATGGATTAGAATCTATTGTATTAAGATCGTTGTTTGTAGTAAATCCTTTATACATACCAACAGGTGTTGGCATAATAACTACTGGCAAGTTCATTACTGGCAAAGGTGTTAGAGCTACTGCTCCTTGACCTGTCAACGAATTTGACGACAGTCCTAGGTTTAACGCTCTTGAATAATCGTATCTTAAATAATTACTGTCTTCATTATTTAATAAACTGTTCTCTTCGTTTTGAGGTTTTTGTAGTGCATGCAGTTTACCAGATGTTATTATTTGTTGAATTTTCTCTAAAGTTTCACTATCAAGCAAGTATCCTCCCCCAGTGTGTGGTTCAGCTTTGTTATTGTTTATTTGTTGTCTGTTAGGTTTTTTTAATCCACTATTTATTGCTTTGATTTTCTCTAAAATATCCTTTATGTTTTCCTGTTGTTCTTCTGTGTTTATTTTCTCGTGGGTTAGTGATCTATCTTTCTTATCCGCTACTACGTCTTTTGATGCTAAAATTTCTGTTGTAGTCTCAGAATTATGTAGGGTCGCCGACCTGAAATATACAAAACAAGTTTTTAGTATTTTGTCAGAATAAATAATTGTTCTGACACCAAGCCCAAGCGCACATTATTAATTTAGCGTGTAATTTATGTAAAGTAGGAAGCGGTGGCAAAAGCGTAAGTAGAATTAAAAATGTCAGCATACTTGAACCATTGTACCCGAATGTTGTTTGTTTAGATTCAATCCACTAAAGAGCATCCACGAAAGCCTATTTTTCTACGAGTGTTAGTCGTGCTTTTTTTCTAATGTGTGCATTATGTATAATTCAGTAATATACAATGGTGGTTGTTATGGTATCTGAACTTTAAATTGATTATCCGGACCGTAAGATAATTGGTTTCCTTGCCGTAATGTTTGCGGGATTTAATTTTGGTATATACTACGTGCTTGTTTTTAAGTTGTTTTACTGTTATTGGCGGTGTATGTTATACATCCATGAGACGATTAGTAATTTTTTTTTTACATTTACAAAAGATTTTTCTATCTCGTGGTACTTCAAAATTAGTTTTAGTATTATTAGTCTTAGCTTTCGATTTCGGATATGAATCCGTAAGTATAATGTTAAGTTCTATAATACTATTAAAATACTATTTATATATTATTATTTTGTTTAAAGATATTAACAAAATACTTACTCGTTATTTGACGGCCGCGATGACACCTCCAGTACGTAGCATGAGAGCAGCATCTGAAATTGAAAAAAATTCATTGAAAAATTATAGTTATCAACAAAGGATTCAAAGATTTATAACCTTATAAAGCTTCAGATTCATGAAGATTTATAAGATAAAACGAAATAGAAATAGAAACTTGGAAAACTTTTCCGTAATTGCAAGGTGAAATATTTTATCACTCCAGTGGGACATTATAGGCTGGTATTGATTATATGAATATTTATTCATATATATTCGTATTTAATAATATTATAAAAGCGGTGATTGTCAGCCTATCTGTTCTCGACTCCCATTCTTGTAGTCGTGAGTTCAAGTTCTCAGATTATTAAGTTTCTATTTAAGTACCATACCATCAGTCTGTGTATCTCCACTGCTGGATAAAGGACCGCCGTCACACATGGTCTTCTATTCAGGAAACGATTTTTAAAATTAACTTTGCCTTGACATTGTGATGACAACATCGCGAAGAAACTAGCATTCTCGAGAATAAAAAAAATCTGGCGCATATGAATCCACCGATCAGCGTTGGACTTCACGTTGTGAATTATCGCCTCTCGTAATTGCAAAAGGACTGTGCCTTGCACTGAGGTATTATAAACTGATATATCTTATTAATTATTAATATTATAAACGCGAAAGTTTGTGTAAGTTTGTGTAAGGTATACATCAGAATAACACATAGGTTATAATATATAAAGATATTGTGTAAATTGGCCAAAATATAACGATAAGTGTCAAGTAAGTCGGAAAAAACTCTGCCATCTGCGAGCTATTTTGGCGTGCGCTGCAAAAACCGTAAGAGTTACATGAATATAATCTATGGTGGAAATATTTCTGAAATTTTGAAAAAAAAACTTATAAACCGAAGCGAAGCGAGGGCGGGTCGCTAGTAGATTATACAAATGTATTTTTATAAGCCGTTTGTTTAAACCGTCATCGTCTTAATTGGTTTAATTTTTTGATCTCTTTGTTTGGTCAAAATACAAATGAGTTCAATGACCTGACGCTGAATCATAATTAAAATATATATTAACACCAAAGAGAACATGCACCGAACATGTTGGTAATGTCCAAACGTGTTCTTAAAATACGAGAACTAGTTCCAAATAACCAATAAGTTGTTTGCACACGGAAAGTGATCTTTGCTAAGTGAAACTTCAAGTGCTTGGTCTAGTTTAGGATCTAATAGACTAAACACTGTTGATGTTAGATTTCGAAGAAATCTACCAATTGCGTAGATCACGATTTTCGAAAAATTTCACATCTCGATTGAGAGTCATTAGCCATCACACTAAGGTCCCCGGTATTTTCTCCCTGCGAATAATGAGCAAATGATCGGTGGATCTTCGGACAATCGTATCAACCATTGCAATCGGCCCTTTCAGTATCCACTGCTGGGCATGGACCTCCCCATGCAAATTGTTTTTTGCATGAGGGATGTATGGGTCTTAAAACGCCGCGCTGGTCAAACGCCTTCACGTGTCCACTCTTTCAGAGATGGTGTAGTTCCTCAGCACTTGTGTTAGCGGTTTTGTTATCTCGTAGACGCCACGACACGACGCCCACGGGAAGAGATGGGGTGGTGATATTAGTGGGCCCACACCACACGGCAGAACTATATTGATGGTATCAACGGTAGTTGATGGTATTGTATATATGATGCCAGATTAAGGATAATCGTAAGTATTAGATGCCTCTAGTGTGTGTTGGTAAATTGTTTTGACTTGGGTGGTAGAAGACCTTTTAAAACTAATTTATACATAATTTTAAAACGAAAAAATAAATCTTTAATACGAGTATATCATTTTGCGATTCGTTGATCCCAAATTACGGCGCCGTTAAACCATCTATAACTAATAATAATTCATAAACAGAGCATAAAAACAAACCACACTCATTAAATTATGCAGATTAATTTAAGCTTATATCAGTTCAAAGAATTATTTCAAATCGACAATATGAATAACGGAAAAACATAATACATATATAAATTGGTAGCTCTGTATTTCACTTTGGCAATAAAAACATTTTTATGTTACTATTAATTAAACTTTATAAGTATTCGCATCAATTTCATAGATGTGAGTGAGTTGTGTCATTTCCATCCTACCCCTCCCCATTTTCCCAACCCTTTCTCCAAATCCATTCCTATATCTCCAAAGGTAGGCAGCGCATCTGGAGGCGTACCAACATTTGTCATTTAGGACCAATGTTGGCATGTATCGCGGATGTCTATGGGCGATGCCATCAGGTGAACTGTATGCTCATCTGCCACCTTGGTCCATTGAAACAAAAGATATAGATGTCTGTCTATAAATATATAGGCTTTAAATTTACTTAAAAAGAAGTTGGGAAGAAAAGTAAACGTTGGATAATGCTTTTAAGTATTGTGCATTTAGATACGATTTCATTTAAGTCTTGTGCATTCAGTTACGATTTCATTTTTTTTTATAGAATATTATTATTCTATTATTATAATATTATTATTATAATATTATTATTCTAATATTTTTATAGCCTTGTACCTACTTGTATCAATCTATAACGTTCCATTGCAATGCACATGTGTCCCCTAGTAAATTACTGGGTCGTAATCCACCACGCGGGCCCAGTGCATGGTGGATAACATAGTCCAGACTTTTTTATTTCTGGCGCTTTCCTACGATGTTTTCTCTAACCGCCGACACAATGTAATTTTTATAAATTAATTTATAAGAAGAAATTCAGTGGTACGGATTGAGGAATTGAAGTCACGATCACCGAATGTGAATCTATACCGATACTTGTATATAAAAACATTCGTGTAGATTCTCACAAAACTAGGTTAATGCGCAATTTTAAGATGATTATCAACATAAAAAGGAGCAGTAATTACGAGTAATCGATATAATAACGATATGAATTCCGATAATGATTCGCGAACGTAACCGTGTTAGTTTGCAATTGGGCTATCCTCTTACTTTGGCAAATGACCCGAAAAACAATTGCGCTCGTCCGGTGAAGGTAAAAGTAGCCACCAGACGGTTCAACTACAAATAAACGCGGGTACCGTTATCTGGTCACTTGTTTATCGATGTAGACTCAACGCCACGTGCAGCATGTCTTGTCGCGTCGATATAAAACCAAGTAAAGTACGAATAAATACGTGCCTACACAATTTAATATCAAACTTTTTTAATGTCAAACTGCAGGGCATTAGCATTCTCTAGTATATCATTGGGGATTTCGGATCATAAACCACCACGCGGGTCCATAGTACATACACATGAGCCAGTTTTTTTTTAAATTCTAAAACGCTGTTGTCTAAGATAGATAAAACTCTTTGTTGCACACCAAAACAAAATAAGATAGTGCCAGACATTCTAACATATGAAATACACAAAAGTCGGGCTTATCGCCAATAGCGATCTCTGTCAGACAACCTTTGGCTAGAGAGGAAATAAATATTTTAATCACAGGTAGATGGTGTACAGTACGTATGCATAATTACATATATATTATACATACATACATATCAATATACATACATATTATTACACACACGCTGTAGGTATACAATACACTCGTAATATAAGTATAAAGTTTCCTCACGATGTTTTCCTTCACCACTGAGCTTTTGATATTTTTTTAAAAAATCCGTACTTCTACTCACTGGTACTGGCCGAGCGAGGATTTGAACTCACGACCACATGAACGAAAGTCAAGCATAGAGACCCCTAGGCTATCACCGCTCAATTATACTAATACTACCAATTAATGGGCTTTCTCATGCACGTTGTCTTGTGCTTGAGGAAATATGGCCTTAAAACGCTACTGGCCAAGCGGTTTGGTCCACTATTTTAAAGAGCCAGGGTAGTTCCTCTGGACTTCCTCAGGCCTAGTAACGGCTTTGTTATCCCTAGAGCCTTTTACGACACCCACGGGAAGAGTGTTATCCTAAAGCCGGTTGACACCACACGGCCACTATTAATTACTATTAAGTAATCAATACTGATTGGAGCATGCTTGTATGAAACATTTTTTTTTGTTGGATTATTTATTTATACACTCCGTCGCACAATATCTTACAAAAGTTAATCTTAATGCTTTAGGGCATACATACTCCGCACCTCCCGTCACAGAAGTGCGGTCCATCCGCATTTCCTCGATACGGAGGTGTCGCGCACTGTTCGCTCCAAAAATTACTTTATACCGCGAACCCGGTAGGCTGTGGAACGAACTGCCTCAAGGGGTCTTTCCATTAAGCTACGATATGGGGTCTTCAAGAGAGCTGTGAATAGGATTTCGCAAGTTCGGCGGCGCGCCCGCATACCCCCTGGTGTTGCAGGTGTCCATGGGCGGCGGTAACACTTACCATCACGTGGGACCGCTTGCTCGTCCGCCCACTAGTATATATAAAAAAAAACATACTCTACCAGCCAACCTTTGGGTTGACATTATATGGTCGAACCAAATGAGTCAAATATTGACCTAAAAGAAACAAGCGATGACTGTTAATGAGTGTGCGTTCTAAAACTCGTTTGTCTTTTGTTTTCTAATGTACAGAAAGTGTACTGAAGGGCATCTCGGTAACCTCCTGCCCTTTATACTCTGTA
Organism: Sesia bembeciformis; assembly: GCA_943735995.1. Classification (NCBI taxonomy): domain Eukaryota; kingdom Metazoa; phylum Arthropoda; class Insecta; order Lepidoptera; family Sesiidae; genus Sesia; species Sesia bembeciformis. Next base: position 17,426,607 of record OX031030.1, on the reverse strand, counting down.
CCTGTTCTAGGACAAGTATAATACGTTAAATAGCTTGATGGATATCTTATTAGTGACCTGCCCTAATTTCATAATGATTTTCAAGGAAACAGAATCATGCTATGTAATCTATGAATACAATGAAGTCGTAACAGAGCCGTGATTGTACATGAAATATTTTTTGAAAAAGAATCGTGTAGGTACCTACTCTACGAACGATACAGAACTCGAAACAGTCATTTTTAGAATTTTTGTCTGTCTGTCTATCTGAGCGCGGATCACGCAGAAGCCACTGAGCATAATTTAATAAAACTCGTCATAATTATAGCTTGTTACCTGAGTTAACGTTTAGGGTGATCCGTTATAAATTTCCTGAGGGAGTAATCATTAAATACCCATGTACATTAGCCGTTACGTAAAAATCAGGCAATGGATATTATTGAAATTAACTACAGTGATAGTTTATGTCTTAGTGCAACCCATGGGATAGTTTTTATCCCGATCTATTGTAAGTTCTCTAGGGAATCATTGCTGTGATGCGCGCCTGATAAAGTCTAATAGCAATATAAATTACAGCAATATGTAAACATAACAGGCGTCGTTGAGCTTTTAATTTTGGATCATTAGAATTCAAATACAGTAGCGAGAAGGCCCGGTGAATTAAGCAACTGGATTCCTATGGAGCAACTGGAGGGCACAAAGTAGGCAACATAAATGTGCCTATTGTTTTTGGTATATACGATATTGGTATATCGTAAATAAATAAATAAAATTTCGTTGTTTCAAGATTTTATTTATGTTTCAATAGAAGCTCTCTTTAACATCTGACTTTTAAGACAAACCGATAAGAACAAGTTATTTTTATTTTAGGTTATCACTAAAATCTCAATATCTGGGATACGGGACCTCAGTGTCGCGATAAAAAGGAATGTGGCATTCCCTTTCTGAGACAATCTCACATTAATTTCTCTAGTGGACCCATTCTCTAGTGGAGTCCTTATGGAGATAAGGGACCATTTGACCCATTTCTTTTCTCATCTGGACCAAAGGTCCATATGGGCCATGGACCATATGATTGAAAAATAAATAAAACTTACTATCAATAATTTTAATATATATATATATATATGTACCTACTTCTTAATAATATATATATATATATATATATATATATATATATATATATATATATTATTAAGAAGTACAGATATGGGATACAATAAGATCAAAAATATCCTCCACCAAAATTATATTAATGAGATTTTTGACTATATAGAATTCTTAAGTGTGATTCTTCATGTTCTTTTAGATATCTGTAACTGTTAAACTTTCGCGTTTTGCACACATTTTATATTCTAAATCAGGTCTGAAAGCGTATAATAAAGGTATTTCTTTACCTTTTATTCCTATTCGACACATGGTCACGAGTTGACTGAAGGTTGAAGAGTTATTATACGCGTTTCGGCCCGATTTAGAATATAAAATACCTATTTGTGATAATAACTCTGCGGACCACTCCTAGAGTCCCGACGGATCACTCCTAGAGTCCCGACGGTCCACTCCTAGAGTCCGCGGACCATAGGTTAAGAACCACTGCTCTAGTAACTAGGCTACATTAGGCTGTGCTAAACTACTTGTTAGTGCTAAGAAAAAAGACCGTAATAAACTACGTGATCGACACGGACTTGTTTTGAAGGAAGGTATTTATTATTATAATTTATGTCGCTTTGTGTCGCCCGTGGAAAGTTGTTTCGGAGGCGAACTGGTCGCAATTACTTTGAGGCTCAAGAACGTGTTATAATTTTACTTAAACCGCGAAGAAAGTGTTGTATTTCAGACTTTTTTTTTAAATTTTACACAATACTTTTACCGAATTATAGTTTTGTAGTCTCGAAGGCTCATTTTATATTTAACCCATACATGACCCATACATACATGCCATACATGCGGTCTAGATCCAGCTCTCTTTCTAATTTAACCTTTACCCAAAAACAATAGCAATCAACAATCGGCAAACGGAATCCAAAAGCAACCGAAGAAACTGACAACAATGAAACAAGAATACACAAAACTCCCCCAAGCCGACTGGTCCTCGTGGGGGAAGAAGACCACAACCCCCCAACAACATCCACTAATCATTACTACAAAAATCAAAATTATCAAAACTATCAAAAACACAAAATATACATCGCAGCCCTCAACGTCAGAAAAGATGGGATGATGACATTAGAGAAGTAGCAGGCACGATGTGGAACAGAGTGGCTCAAGATAGATTAGAATGGAAAAGGTTGGAGGAGGCCTTTGCCGATTGGCAAAAAGATCTTCAGAAAATAAACAAACAACAAATACTTTAGTAACATATAAGAAAATTTTATATTTAGTTTTTACATTTAGTTTGTATACCTATACTTTCCATACTTTTGTTCTCTAGGTTAAGTTGATCTGAATAAAGGCTATTATTATTATTATTATTATTAGTCTCGAAGGCCACAACTTTATTTGACGAAAATTAAAGTTAAATATATTTTGACCAGAATAATATACGATTATGTGTTGTTCTTCTGTAACTTGTTCAATTTTATTTAGTAATTTTTTTTATACATTAAGAAAGAGAATCTAGAGTACCTATGTAATTTTAATAAAACATAGTTTGTTACTTTTACATACCTATAAATAGGGCTTGCTAAGATTATTTCATCTTTTTATCGATAAATGAAAACGAATGTCCATTTTGGAGGATGCAAATGTAAAGACTGGAGATATATTATAATTTATTTTAAATTATTTAATATTATCCATTTTCATAATTGCGATTTGTTGATGGCAGTGTTCGGGAAATGAGAATGATTATTCATTATGAGTTTTTTCATCACGCATAACTTAGATGACATGGATTCATTGCATGATAATAAAAAATTAATTCATTTTATAAAAACAAAATATCTTGAATAATAACAAATCGGTCAGTACCGAACACGGCGTTTTAAAAACAACGGTTTAATTTCTACAAATAATTCAAAATTATGTATTGCATAAATTAAAAATACTCACAGCAAATCCAATCCAATAATGCTGCGCCATCTTCAGTAACAAAGTATCGATAAAATACAACAAAAACAAATTAATAATAAGTTCAGCGTGCGCGCACCCGTGCGGTTGGCTATCGAATGTGAAGCTCGAACACTACTCGGCAGCTTTTTGCTCAATGTTATACCGACGAAATTACTACTGTTCGATTTCTCGAATATAACTCGATAAAGAGTGGAACAGTAGCCAATGTGAAAATTACATTCAATCACTTATTTATTCATTGTGATAATTACAGGTGTGTGTAATAGAAATAACAAAATTATAATCATTTTCATTTATTATGACCAAGATCAGACAGAGACAGAGTTACCTGTTAACTTAAGATTTAATTTCAATTGTTTGACGTTTGATTTAAGATTCACATTTATTACTATAATATATTTATATATGCATTTGAAGTAAAAGTAACGGTATTTAGTTGGCTTTATTATTATTTGTTTATTATTAAATTAGTTAGCAAATACATAAACATAAACATTAAAAAATACACAGGTTTGTTTAAACGGTGTGGTTTTCTATGAAAACAAACGTTCGTTAGATAATCTCGCGATTTTTAATTATTAAAATATAAAATTAAACGAATCTATATATGAATGTGTTTTATATATTGTGCAAAGGCCATTACAATATAATATTATGTTACACTTGAATTATTTCATAAATTTCCATTAGCTGTTTAGTTACAATTTAGTTGTTTAGTTAGTTGCAAGGGAAAAATATGTTATAAGAAATAATTACATTTTAAAAGGTTCATGTTTGAAATTACATATATTTGACAGAATAAATAAAATTAATGTTAAGAATAACGTAACTCATTTTGTCTTTTATAATATAAAAACAAAGTATTTGTAATTTGACAATATAATGTAAAAATAACTCTACGTAATAAAATTGTACATTAATAAATCATACAAACGAATTATATTCGAGTTTCTTTAGTAGAGAAAGAGGGATGCGAAATGTGAAAGTCTTCTAACTCGCTAATTAATGGCTTTTTCTATTAATTTTATTTTCATTCATCTTGTCAAAAGTTTACGATTCCAAATGCAGACAACTTTATTTTGAGACATTTTATTGTTTTATTCTTCCCTAATAAAGTACCTAGTCTAGAAGATTTATTTTTTATCCGTAAGGGGTACAACTGCGCGGTATCTGTGGGGGTACCGATGAACAGCGTGTCATTGGCTCACGGTAGTAATAACAACAGGACAGAACGATGTCCAAAATCAAACGATGTAGTAGTTAGTTTTGACGAGGACGTCCCCCTTGCTACACACACCGGTCTTCAACCGACACTTTTACCAAGTATCAGCACGTGCCTGGGCGTGGTATCCTCCCAAAACAACGTTCTAAGCCGAGGTCCATTCCTTAGGCCCGTTTCTGTACACACTTTTTGCTCCTGGCTGAGCGCCTTCTGCTCTCACCTTAAACTATACATGTCCGTATTCTTGAAAGGCCATTAGGGCCACAAGAATTTAGACATTCCAACAAAAAAAGCGATAGTTAGCCATGCCCACTAACAAACTACGCAACTTTGCCGTCCAACAACGGACGAGTCCTGGGAAGGCGCACGAAGGGCAGGCTCGTCAACCACGTGGCCCCATGCCCATGGAGGTCGAATTAAAAAATGATAGGTAACGAAAGAGGCGCGAACAAATACATTACGTTTTATCATAACATATGCACATTTCTATAATTATTCTACTAAATGTAAAACCAACTACGTTATCCACAATTTACTATTGACAGGAAAATGAAATATCCAAAAGATAAGTTATTTAAAAAAAAAGTCAAATATATACAGAAAAATTGAATAAATAATATGATAAATTGATTTCTTCTTATTAAATTTACTCAATGACATTTCCAAGATAATGTAGCTTAATATTATTATGCTTAAAATACGTAAATTGATTACGATGTTAAAATCAACACGTATCGATATCGATAGGGGAGTTTTGTCGACTTTCTGCCGTCACCAGCGCTTTGCACGTCTCACGTAAACCTTGAACTTGACCGTTGACATCACGAGTTGTCCGATTTTTAACTTATAAATTAATCTTAATACTTTTCGTTGTAGCCGTTACATGCGATTCAATCAACGTCTCTTCACAATCGGAAATAGGTACAGAGTTAGTGGTTTTTTTTTCATCTATACTAATATAATAAAGAGGTAAAATTGTGTGTTTGTAGGTATGTTGGGGGTAATCTCTGGAACTACTGAACCAATTTCAAAAATTCTTTCACAAATAGGAAGCTACATTATCCGTGTCTATTATAGGCTATATTTTATTTTGAAATTCTGAAAAAAAAACACTTATAAACCGAAGCGAAGCGAGGGCGGGTCGCAAGTTCATTATACTTTAGCCGTTTTTTATATTTATTTTATTTACTCTAGATATCATAATATCCACTTTAATTTCCAATGTTTATATCCCTGTTTCTGTCACCTACTTATATAGATGTTTTACGATTACGATTTTACGTACGATACTATTTTCACATTTTTTTGAAATTTGCTAAATAAAAAACTCAAAAAAATAATTTCTACAACAAATACATAACTTATACCACAATGAAGAACTTTTTTAAATTTTCGGATGCGTTGCCTGCTTTTGCAGATTAAGAAATTGATTGGGAGAAAGGCTTGGGAAAATGGGAAGAGGCTATGGCATATCTCACTCACTAGCGAAACACGTCGGGACATTGGGAAAATAGGATAAAGTTGGAAATGTAGTACATTTCAACGTAGTCTTCTGTGATAGAGGGGTGACGTGGCCAATCGAGTGCGCCCAGCAGCTGTGGGTACATTCCCACTCTGTGGGTGTGGGTGTGGGTGCACTCTCCCCCAACAATGGTTAAGAGCTGAATCATAATCAATCTCCAGATATTTTCGAAATGGTAGAACAGAGACAGGAACAATCAACCGCTAGTTAGAACTTAATTATGAATTTGCTAATCTGGTTTTCGCAACTGTCACCTCTCATTTCCTGTCTAAAATATCTATTGACACGAAAACATATGTTATTTTATTAACTTTATTACCATTATAAACTTGTAATAAAACATAAATTTTCTATAATCTAATTCGTATATCATTAACTGGGTGGAAATTATGAACAGACAGCAAATTTTTACGAGTCTAACATACATACGGCGATGTTCTCAATATTTTTTTATAATTTACCATTATAGGTTCCTTCCTGCCAACGGTTTGTATTCATGAATATTGCCGTCGAGAATTGATTTACGAATGTGAAGTCATTTACGATTGCTTTTAACGCCGGCGACTTTGTATGCCCAAAAAAATCAACTCGAAACGTCGAAATAGGAACAGGGACACTTACGTTTCCAAGAATTTGAATAGAATATATTTTGAGCCCTGCGATGTCTGTCGCCCGTGATATTTGTGCATATTACGGATTACATCAGATATGATCGGTTCGACATTCTTCACGGCCAAAAGACTATAATTCCATTGAAGACTCGACTGATATTGGAACGTAGTAACCGTTATCACTCTTCACTTTGACCTCGCTGTATGACCGCTGTTCAAATTGTAGGTGCTAGATCCTGTGTTAAATTGTACTAGGAAAAAGATGGATGATAGGCGCCAGTCATAAAGGTAGATTTTGCTATTTTCCGTACGTTTTATAAAATTTGTAGGAGTTAATAAATCCTATCTAATGACATAATATTTATAAAGTATCTGCAAATCGAGAGTTCACACAAATACAAACTCCATTGCTGCTCGTTATCATCGTTATTCTATATCTATTGATTGCTATTGATCAATAGATTCAATTCTATGGAACAATTCTATTGATAATTGCGGTTGACTCCTCCTAATGAGATTATTAGGAGGCGTCAACCGCCTCCTAATAATCAAATACACCTATTTATTTAATTAGAACAATGAAAATCGACTTAAAATTACTTTATATTTCACCAGTGCTGGTCTCTACTAAGGCTGGCCACTACCACGAACATTTTCAAGTCGTCGGTTCACATGACCGGAGGGCGTCCTACACTACGCTTCCCAGCGAATAAAAATGTTACAAATGATTTTTTGCAAAAAGAAATATTTTTTATTGTTTTTACTCAATTTTTTTCCATCGTTTCAGGCTTTGGGAAGGGTTCAGTTATACCCTGTTTTCGACACTGATTAGTGGAAGGCCCTCCAGCCAGGTGGACTGACGACTTGAAGAAAATCACCGGTAGTAGCTGGATGAGAAGAGCTGAAGACCGTGTGTGGTGGCGGTCCTTAGGAGAGGCCTAAATCCAGCAGAGGAGGATGATATGGTATGGTAGTGTTCTGAATCCAGCTGCTCTTCTCAATTGTTGACTTGAAGTGATTTTTTTTCGAAATCGGAAAGTTGTCCATAAAAGGTAATACAGTCAGTGTTTTTAGAAGAAGGCGGCAGACGAGCTTACAGTTCAACTGGTAGTAAGTAGATACTGTCGCTCATGGATACATGCCAACAACAGTTCACAAATATTGGCACGCCCCCGGATGTGCCAACCTTTGGAGAGGTAGGATTGGATTTGGAAAGAGGGTTGTGAAAATGGGGAAGCATAGGATAGGACGGGATGCGAATGGTCTCGGGCATATCTCACTCACTATCGAAACACGTGCGTAGTCCTCTATGAAGGAGGGGTAACGGGGCCAATCGAGTGGGCCCACCAATTCAAAGTAAAATAATAAAAAATAGTAAATAATGTTCACAGACTAATTCACCTTTAAGAAGATATATTAATGACTTTATAAGAGCTTCGAAAGTAATGCTCGCCTAGTTTCAGTGTTGACCTCGAAGCCTTCAAATACTTTGATTAATAGTTTCATAAGGTTCCGTATGCAAATGTCAAGTGGTTTGTTTATTTCTACTTATACCTAGAGAGGTGGTGGAACAGAGTGGTGGATATTTGTTTGTTAGGTGTAAAGAGCTTTCAGTGAGATTTATGTCAAATTAGTCCTAGATAAACATGCATAGATAGATATGTATCGATAAGCATACAGCTTTGCCAACAAGTTCGTTCGTGTTAACTTGTGTCCCCTAGGAACTTCATAATTTATCTGGATAAAAAGTACCTTTTATTGGGAGCGTACATTGAGTAACATTAAGAGTACCCTCAATGTTAACCCAGCATATAAGTTATAACTATGCCAAGTTTCATTAAAATTCGTCCAAGGGTTACATTTACTAGATCACACATGAAATAAATTTTTAAAGTCAAGTAGATTGCCCAGAATAATGTGTAAAACTATTTCGCCAAGCTTTAACTATTTAAATTAATATTTACATCTATCCAAATCATAGGTTTGATTGGGTGGGATTTGAATTTTATTTGAATCATACTGTATAGAGTAGACACATGTTCATGCTATGAAATGACTATTAACAAAATACATAATTATTTTCCAATTATGATACAAGATTATTTTTGTAAACTTACCTATAATTCAATGCTCGGTAGCGACGTAGCGTTATCAATTAGATACATTTCACTTTCATCGTGACATATTAGTTAGTGGAATACTTTCGGAGATTTTATCATACAGAGAATTCTTGTTTTAAAATTTAACATAGATATATACGTTTTCTTCGTAATCAACATCAATGTTACTTATTATTTTAACTTGCCTTATTTGGTAAAGTGACGCGTATAACGGGGTCTTTAACGGATATGGGTTTATAATACTCATGTTATTAAGTCACGAAGACACCTTTTTACTCACTGTTTTTGTTCGACTTGACTTTTGACATGTTGTGTGTGGTAATTCTTAAATGCAAGTAACGTTTCGCAGGTGTACTACTTGCATGTTTTTGGTACCTTTGACCCCACTGGCAATCCCCACTGGTTGGTAGGTACATCGGGAATTGTAGATACAATTATTACCGTTGTCCCCACTGTAGGGACGACAACGGTATTAAGTTTTGTTTTCGGATTTTTTATTGTCCCCATTGTAGTTGTTAGGAAATACCTTAAATAATAAAAATATATATATAATGCAACTAGCCGTTTTAGTATCTTTTTAGTTTTCACCGCAAGACATGGGCCTCCTCGGAACAGGAACACTGTTTCGTGCATCAGGGATGCATGGCCTTAAAACAACACGCTGGTCAAGCGTATTGGCGAGTCCACTCTTTTAGAGGTGGTTTTACTTCCTCAGGCTAAGAATAAATTCATAGAATAAAGAAAAATAGAATGAGCCTAAAAAAATCCAGATGTTAGTTACTACATAAAATTTGCATAGTTATCATTTCTAGCTATAAAATGGGCGTAGCCACGTTGGGGCAGGATAGGGCGCTTCCCCCCTCCCTCCTTATAAAGACTCCAGAAAGGAAGAATAAGTAACAGACTTTCTGCATTACACTTCCTCTACTATTTAAATTATAAGAAAATTGTTTACTTTTGCCCTACCCTGGATAAAATCCTAACTCCGCCCTTGATCTACAGTCTTCCTTTTGTATTCATATATAAAAATCTTCTTCCTAACAATGTTAACATTAATTAATTAAAATCGTTAATAATGTGGCTTTACATTTTCTTTGGGGTATCTGTCAGCCTGTAGGTACTCCAACATTTAGCCTAGAATTTGCTCTTGTTTCATTGTTTTGTTGGCTGTACAAAATAAGCAAATAAATAAATTATAACTAAACCAAATTAAATTGTCTGATCTGACCTTAATATTCTGACCTGTCCCAATATGTCTTAATATTCTGACCTTAAGGTACTTCGTAACAAATACAGTGGAGACAGAGTACAAAGTTTCGAAAACACCTTTTATAATAATTTTGTCTAAAATTTCCGTTGTCCCCATTAGTGGGGATTATCAGCGGGGTACAACGGTACCAAACTAGAATAAGTCTATATTTCTTAACTAGAATAGCTTTAAGTTCTATTGATGGTTGATTAAGTTCCTCTTCAATAAGAATAGTTGCGTGCCGTTATTGCTCACAATGGTCAGTAATAAAATGTATTGAGTGTAATGATTCATTGTAATCTTTTTATTTACGCTATCAACATCGAATAGTGTGGTCAAAGTCTAACGGTAGTACTATTTGTTAGCGTGCTAGGGTTTCAAAATATAAACTCACTTTTTCCGGAACATTTCTACTACGTGCCCCGTTTAAAATCTTTACATAGTATATGTTAAAACAAAATCGCTTTCCGCCGTCTGTCCCTCTGTATGTACGCTTAGATCTTTTAAACTACGCAACGGATTTTGATGCGGTTTTCATCAATAGATAGAGTGATTCAAGAGGAAGGTTTATACGTATAGTTTAATTATTGTTTTGTGTTAATTTGTTGAAATATGACGATGTGAGGGGCATGCAACGCTGCCGGGCACAGCTAGTTTGCAATAAAATCTTATTAAACTGCTAGAAATTACAAAAAACAATGTATTAACAAAATTAAGTATCACAATCGTCAGCTCATTTGTTTTCGAAGCCGAGGAACTGGATTCTTGAGTGACGAGTGAGTAGCAAACTAACAAACAGCGTCCGATCAGTTGCGTTACCAGACATTGTGTGATTGCAATATAAAATTGAAGATTGCTATATTTTTCTATCATAGTGAACATATCCGGGACAAATCAAGTAAAGTCAAGTTAATGTTATTAGATGCGTACAGATCTCGGTCTTGCCTTTTCTGGGATTTATTATAGCCCAGCACCGTTACTGCCCCACTGGGCCTACGCAGTATTCACATGTGAAGACATTACGTTTTTGCCGCGATCGATATCATCTAAGTAAACAAATATTAACATTTGATTACACCAATGTTTCCATAAACAAGACATACGGGGTTAAATAAAAAATACCTGCACACTAAATTTCTTTAGTTTTTAATTAAGGTAAGAAGGCGTCAGACGTGCTGACAGTCCACCCGGTGGTAAGTGGATACTGTCGACCATGAACATTTGCGATATATGGTATGCAGACATCAGTGCATAATGACAAACGTAAGCACGCACTCGAATACGCTGCCTACCTTTGGGGATTTGGAGGAAGGGTTGGGAAAATGGGGTGGGATATGATAGTAATGGGCTCTGGCGTAACTCAGTCACTACCAAAACATGTACTTACATTTGGAAAGTTGGAAAAAGTGGGAAATGTACCTAGTTTAGTTCAATGTAATCTTCTGTGAAAACTAACAATTTTTATCCCAACGGGTTTAGAGTTTCCACGGGAATGTATATGGTATATAGCAATGAACTAATCATGCATAGTCTAAACTACACACGAACAAAGTCACGGGCACCTTTAGTTAGTTTAATGTTAAAGTAAAAAATCTTGGTAAAGTAAAAGACAGAATCTACGAATAGGTTATTATTTATTTCGCACCAATAATAATGTCAGTCAATCATAATATCATTAAAATTAATGTATTTACGAAATATGTCTATTAATACAACTAGATTACAATTTTACAATTATAAAACTTAATGTAAAAAATCATTAAAATTAACTAAAAGTGTACAAAATGTCCAACTGTATGATAAATATGATTTCTACCCTTGATTCTGTGTTAATTTGTATAATATATTGTAATCTATTTTTTGTGTAATAGAATATAGAAAAATCGGCGAGCCCTAGGACGGGCCTGTATCCAGCAGTAACCAATGGTATGGTATAATGTAATAAATTAAGTACAAGTCGTGTTGTTTTTTTCAATTCCATAGTGCCCGTCCGGAATATATATGGAACCTGTTGTACAAAGTAAATTAATTCTAATAGTGTAATTGATGTCCGTTTAATATTAACTAAGACTCAATAAACATTGACTTCCTCTGATTAATCATACGTGTACTTTCTAATTTAGTCTTAGGCATCGGACACACGGTGTCCACCAAGCGAGCAAAAAAATACTGAATAAGCAGCAAATGCCGGCAAAAATGTCCTGTCAGAGGTCGCTATTAGCGATAAGACCGCCTTTTTACATTTAATGGGTTACAATATCTTATCGGTATCATTTTGTTTTGGTGTGGAATAAAGAGTTTCATCTAACTATTTATAATCTATCACTACAGCCTTATTTTTTTTAATAACTGAAGTAAATAATAATTTTATTATTACTGAGAATATTGTTATCAAGTCAACGGAGTCCAGAGGCACACATATTTGTAAATAGTTACGAGAGAACCGAAACCTAACTCACCTTTAAATTTGCTGCCGTCGGTTTAATGCTCCTTCAGTATATTCTGTTGCTCATTTAACTATTTCTCGTTCGAAAATAGTTGTATGGGGTCACTTAAATGTGTTTACACGGTGTTGGGCGACTTGGCATCTGTTCGGGCAACCGAGCGGTCAGCCGCCCGCGGTTGTATATAGTCTCTCTTCTATAAACACGGGAGCATTGTTTAAATGATGACGTATGACATTACGACTGACTGGTTAGGTCGTGTTGTCGCATGTCTTAGCTAAAAGCAGCGCGTCCACGCGACCTCCAGAGTCGCTGGTCGCCGCGACAGTTCGACGCCTTAAACTAAACCCATAAATTACTATTGTTTTAAGGCGAGTATTAAATGGAGAACAAAATTTGTAATACAGAATCGTATTTTCGACTTTCTCGACGAGTTTTATCCGGATTCCAAGTAGCGGTCTCACACATCATCATGTCTTCTTCTTTTGTTTTTAATTTTCCTATTTCAGGATCTGGCTGCGGCTTCGATCCCCTTTTTATTCCTCCGTGACTCCCCATACCACCTAAAAGCTTATCAAACCTGACCTCTTGTTTAATATTAAAGATATTACGTAAATCATCAACGCTGGTGTCATTGTCACTTCTTTTGCTTTCAAGTCTTATATCACTATCTCTATGAGTGACTGTTCCACGAAAATTAACTATGACAGTGGGTTTTATTACCATTTGGGTTTCGCGATTGCCAATCTGACTTTGGCCAGACATTGTATTAGTGAGCGGTAAATCAGTCTGAGCAGTTTCGTTTTCGTCTACGTCTTCATCGTGTTCTTTCTTTTTATTTGGATTTTTGATTTTATTCGTCACCGGCCTTTTCTGCTTTTTCGGTTTTTGGGTCGTCACTTTTGGTTCTTTAGTCGTGTCGATGTAAACGACTATTTCCTGTTTTGGTTCGTCTACAGATTCGGCGTTGCTTTCATTGGTTTCCAAGCTTTTTGGGAAACGATACTTGAGTCGCGGCATTTCTATTCTGTCGTTTCGTCTCGGAATAAAATCGGTATCGCTTGGAAGTCGAGGCGATTCGTCTTCGAATCTCTCGTAATTTTGAGCTAAATTGTTTTCTTCGTTTTGATCTTCGGGCAATTGGGAGCGTATTCTCAGTGATTCGATGACGTCACGGAAAAGTGATCGTTCCTCGTGCTGCGGAGGAGCTTCACGCTCTCTTCCTGGATGACAGCTGCCGATGATAATCATGTATGTGACACAGATGAAACACTGCATCTGAAAGGACAAAATATTACCAAGTGAGTTAAAATACCACCGTCAAAACACTGACGGTGAAAGTATAACAATCATTTAGCGTCTGTCTATGTTTGAGGAATAGGCGAAAGTTGTATTTACTAATAAGCCACATGTTCGATTTGGAAGATCAGTTAAAGATAAAATTGGTTATAAATTAAAGAGCAGCTTAAATTAGAATGACCGAGTTACTTAATTAAGCATTGGTATCAATAAACTGCAATTAATATAATAAAGAAAGTTTTTATCATTATCTGTTAGAGACCTAGATAATCAGAAACACTACAGAAAACTGGTAGTCATAATGAAATTTAGAATAATAGGTATTAAGGTTAATATATTTAGTACTAATCAATGAACTAAGATAAAAGTGTGAATAATGAAAATTAAAAAAATCATTTGTATTTGCTATGCAATTAAGATTTTAACTTGTAATCGACTCTTTTTAGATAATAGAATTCTATCCGTGAAATCAAATATTAAAATATAAAAAGAATAAGGAATTATAGGGCTCGGAAGTCACAAGTTCGGAAAAGGCTGTACTTTTATGTTGATGACGTCATTAAAACAGTAACTTATTCACGTGTGCGCCCAACCACACGTGAATAAATGAGACGGCGATAGCTCTCCACTTCAAATATTCGCAAGCTAACTAACATCTGGCTAATTTCCAAATAAATTTGAAAAAATATTTTCAATATACGTTTGTTTTCAAGTCGTCAAATAAGCTATGAAACATGACAATTTCAAATGCAGGCAAATAACTTAAGTAATTAAGTAATTATTTATTAAAATAACTAGCCGGGCATGCAACGCATGCCCGGCAATTTTAACAAATCAACACAAAACAATAATTAAACTATACGTATAAACCTTCCTCTTGAATCACTCTATCTATTGATGAAAACCGCATTAAAATACGTTGCGTAGTTTAAAAGATCTAAGCGTACATACGGAGGGACAGACGGCGGGAAGCGACTTTCTTTTATACTATGTATAGATAGATTATGTTAATATGCAACTAAACCGAACTATTACCAACTTAAGTAAACCTAAATACTAACAGGTACCTAATTTTTTTGGATAATAATATGTAAGCAATTTGACAATTAATGAAATGGATTTGATTTTCTGTTGAAGTAGGTACAGAATGATTCATGTCGGTAGTCAAATGTTGGTATTGGGATCCTAGACCTTGAGAATTGCCGTAATTCTACACCCTACCTTTGTTCGAATATGTCGAAAGCAATGTCAATGCCAATTGTTGAGATGTCACTAGATTTGACAGTTTTGTGGATATGAGTACTTCGCAGATTTGAAAAAAAAACCGATTGATATAGTGATAGTTATAATGCTAATTGAAGAAAGTGTTCAAAGTATTGTTGGTGGGATAGGATAGGATCCTATCCCACCTCATTTTCCCAACGCTTCTCCAAATCTATTCCTATAAATCTCCAAATCAAAAAACAATAACAGACACTAAATGCACAATAGGTGGTCTTATCGCTAAAAACAATCTCTACCAGACAACTGCCATAATTAGTATAAAATTATATAGAGGATACATTTTAGCTAGATCCGTTACTAACTCCCCGCGGGAATTATTATAAAGTAGGTACCTACACGCAAATGAAGTCGCGCGTAGTATATACTTAACTGGCTGCTTCCTAAGGCTTCGCTTGCGTTATTCAAATTGTGTAGCATATTTACTGAATTTTAATTAAAAATATATCACGTCACATTGGAATATTTGAGTGATTTAATACAATATTTGGCACAACGTATTTTAAACTCGTGATACAATTTAAAAAAAAACTGTAAACCACTTATTCAATTACTTGTATTATATTATATTATACAAAGTTATATTTGTACCAAGTTTTACGTCAAATATTTTGTTTTCAAAACTTTCACATCTCGTTTCACCCCTTTAGGAGTTGAATTTCAAGAAATCCCTTCTTAGTGAGTGTTTACGTCATTAAAGGAAGCTACTGGCCAAATTTTATGTTTCTAGTTTTAGCAGTTTAGGCTTGACGTTGATGAATCGATCAGTCAGTAAGGACATATCTCTTTAAATGTATAGAAATAGATAAATCGTTACGTTACAAAAGGAATTTACTGACCAAATTTGATGTTTCTAGCTTCAGCGCTTTCGACTTGGCGTTGATGTATCAGTCACTCATGACATTTTAGATAGAATATAAATATAACCATTTATTATAATGACATACATAACTGTTGATTAATATGAAAACTACGTAATTCCTCACCTTGCCGTCACTCTCTACACAAGTAGCTGGTGCGAGTTTTCCTGGCCGACTGCGGGAGCAGTCACCCGACCGGGAAGCGCTCGCAAGGGTTGATTGAACTCATCTGAACTGCACCAGGTGTGCACAACGTTTTATCTAGGATTTTTATTGGGTATTATTTATTTCAAATTAGGACAATAAGAAGGTCAACACGCTCAAATTTCAAGTTAGATTTGGCTCTTCTAACCGCGCAATAGGGCCCAGTCATACATCTGTGTCTGCGCAGCACCGCCAGTACGCTGCTGTTACTTTCTTTAAAACAAATAATTAAATCAACTATTTATTTAGTAATATCACATAGGTTCAATAAGCGTACAAAAATCAGTTACAGGGAGGAATTGTTATTTACAAAGAGGAACCTTGTATTATTATTTTGGCCTAACATAAAGTATCTGGAACAAAAATTTATCTTACACTAATTTGGTCCTTAAAATATCTTAAAATAAAAATACTTTACCATACCATACCATCAGCCTGTGCCTCTCCACTGCCAGGTATAGGCCTCTCCTAAGGAAGGCCACGACACACGGTCTTCCCCACTTTTCATGTTTAACATACTTTAAAATACATTTTTTAAAAAGCGGAAAAAAACTGCATTTTTTAAAATAAAGATAAGACAACATTGCAATAACAAATTATTTTGTAATATTTGAAGTTATATTTTCGTACGTGATCAATATTTAAATATTTTACTTTTATTTAATTATATTTTACATTTCTATTTGGTCACAGTATCAAGTTATCTAACTCGAACAATGCAAGCACAATACATCGCAGTGCACAACGGAGTAAATAATTTACTATTGCATTGTAGAGGGCGTTTGAATCGATCAAAGACACTTATAGACAGTGAATCAAAAATTGATTAAAATATTTATAACATCACGTAAAATTATTATCTTTATTATCGTCGTAACTTGCAGAATATGTCTGAAAATAAAGTCCGTTTTTTTCAGGCAAAAATTATTTTGTTTCATAAACAGTCCAAAATTCTCCTTTTAGACTAATTGAAAATTGTAGCATCTGTTCTATAGGCCCATAACTTTCAACGCTGTCAATAATAATAAAAATATATGTATCAAATCAAATTCTTTTTTCTTCATATATGGCAATGGTGCAATTAATACATTCTCTCAGTGTCAAGTTTTCTTTGCAACAAACCATTTCTAAAGCGTATCCTATCAATGTCCAGTGCCGTCGAAGTAAGTCAGGAGTCGCTAAGCAAAGCGGTAGTAGGTTTATTGAGGACAGAAGAGGACTTTTATTTGATTATCACAAACACCACGTACGAAAAACATGTTGATGTTTAATAAACTATCATTATTTAACGCCTAATACACAATTGTTACAATAATCAAACAGTAACTCAATTTCAATTTCGAGTTAAAATTTCTATGAATATTTGTGGTCATCTGAATAATTACATATCAAAATTCTTTATTAAACCTTATTTTCTCCTGTTTTTAATTTTCCTCATTTTTATTGTCGCCGTGAATAATTGACTTTGGGTATTTTTTTTTCGGTTCCTTAGCATTCGTAGAGAACACTGCAACGATTTTTTTTTCAAATAAGATTTCCTGCACGGACACGGTTCTGTCACGATTTTATTGTATGTACAGATTGGCGAACTGTTGCGAACGCCTGCACAGAATTAAACAGCAACTTGTCCGTATCAGTCGGGAACTAAACTCACCTGATATCCGGAACCGTGGGTTTTTGTTCACAACTTCCAGTAGTTGAACTATCGACTTCATTACATAAGCAATAAGGTTTTTTGAAATGAGAGATTACTTTGCAGTTTTTTGTTCAGATTCTGCTTTGGTATAATGAGATTCATTAAGTTCAGGTGCTATTTATTCTTACGGGCATTTTTTTCTTGTAAGAATGTTTTGTTTCTTTGCGTGGTAAAAAAATCAAACTTTGTGTATTATTATTTATTTATTTATTTGAAAAGGAAATACAACAGGCTGAATAGCCCAAAAAATATATAAAATATAAATGAAAATTGGTTGACATAGTAGTAGACTTAAAGTAGGAAATTATAATACAAAAGGATGCCTTATTTAAATTCAAGTAAACAACTCAAAGCGGACTTAATTGCACCGATATCAAGATCGAACATTTCAATCGATAAATAACGATTTGCTAATCTAGTCAGTCTTGGTATCATAGAATCATATAAATATTTAGATCTACAGAAAAATTCTCGAAACAGATATACAAATCTCATATCTCGCTCGTTAACATAAGGTATAAATTTCGAATGTAATTCAACACATTTAATTTGTCGAGATATAATTTTGTACACATATAGCAAGTCGTTGAATTCGCGAACAGAGCGAAGAGATGGTAATTCTGTGAATATAGCAATTTCATTATAAACATGACTAAAAAAAGGACTTGGAAGTTTGAATTTAAAGGCAATATAAGAGAAAAATTTGTGTTGTACAGTTTCAATTCGACATATTAGAGCTTGCGTTTCTGGAGACCAAATCGCGTGCAATACATCAATTTCGATTTAACTAAAGAGTTGTACAACATAACAATTGTTTTCTCGGACTTAAATTGCGACGTTTGACGTTTGACAAAACCTAACATTTTCATAGCTTCATTTATAATATAATCAATATGGTTTGTAAAAGACATTTTTTCGTCTAAGATTATACCCAAATCTTTGATTAACGAAATTTTATCAATTGGTAAGTTCATTAACTGATAATCATAAACAAGTTCATTGTGTCCTCTATTAAATCGCATTAATTTACATTTCTCAATATTAAGTAACAGTTTATTTGTCGTACACCAATCCAGTAACGCAGATAAGTCATTTTGTAATAATTGATTATCATTTTCGTTTTCAATAATTCTCCAAAATTTACAATCATCAGCATACAAAAGAAACGACGATTTAATAAAAACTGAGCTGATATCATTAATAAAAATATTGAACAAAACAGGCCCCAGGTGAGAACCTTGCGGGACTCCTGATGGAACGTTAATAATACGCGATTTATATTCTCTATATTTAACAACTTGTGATCTTCCCAGGAGGTAATCAGCAAACCATTTTATTGGTATACCACTAAGATTGATATTTGACAATTTATACAGTAACAGGTTAATATCAACTCTATCGAAGGCTTTGGAAAAGTCGGTGTATATAGAATCTATTTGTTTACCTCTATCTAACGAGTTAATAATGCTATCGGTAAAAAGTGACAGATTACTGCATGTCGAGCGGCCACTAAAAAATCCATGTTGTTGTGATATTATAATAGTTTCAATTTGTGGATGCAAATAATCGAGAATCAAACTTTCAAACGTCTTACTTATTCCGCAAAGTATACTTATTGGCCGATAATTTTTAACATTTGTTTGATCGCCTGTTTTAAAAATCGGTGTAACAAAACTTGTTTTCCATTTGTTTGGGAACGTACCAGTTAACAAAGATTGATTAAAAATAATTGATAAGGGAACAGCTAAAATTTGAGCACAGTTTTTGAGGATGAAGTCAGGAATCCCGTCAGGACCCGGGTTGAATTTGTCGCTTAATTTTGAGAGCTTATTCATTACAGAATCTTCAGTTACCACGAAAGTAACATCACGCGCTAAAATATCGTAAGCATCCGGTGTTATATCGACGGTAGGAGTGACATAGCATGACTCGAAATGATCGGCCAGTAAGTTGACAATATCCAAGTAGTTTGAAGCTGTTCTGTCATTCAAAGACATTATATTCGGAAGACCATAACTTGACTTTTTACTATCTACATATCTCCAGAAAGATTTAATATCTGCATAAATTGACTTCTCAAGATTATCGATCTTTTTGTTATTATTTTTACGCAATTGTTTTTTACATTCAGCACGTAATCTTGAGAATTCAATTCTATCAGCTATCAACCCTGTTGTTTTGAACCTGAAATGCGCTTGTTTCTTTAGACGGTGTAATTGTGTCAATTTTTTATCAAAAAAGCATGATTTTAAATTATTTATTTCATAGGTAATTTTCGGTATATGCTTCTCGAATAAGTTGTAAATAATAGAATAAAAATGTTCAATAGCTGCATCTATAGAGAGTGTATATAAAATTGATCAATCAGTATTATACAAGTCGTTATAAATCTTTTCCAAATCAGCGTGTTTAAAATCGAAAGTTGGTTTCGGAAATATAAAATTCACTGGCTGTGTTTCAAACGTCAAATTAGTTGACACCATTAGAGCTGGGTGATGTTTATCACATTTTACAAGAGGATCGTTATGTTTTGTAACTGAAGCATACAAATCAGAAGAAAGACACAAATCAAGTATTTGTTGGTTATCATTTTTTATATTATTTAGCTGATATAAGTTATATAAACTACATGTATTTGAAATAATTTGCACATTATCAGAAATATCTTTCAAACAATCATCTAAAGGTAAGGCAGAAATTCCTATAGTATCGTTATGCCACGATATTTTTGGCAAATTGTAATCACCGAAAACAAAGGTTAGATCATTCGAATCAATATCTAATGTATCGATAGTGTTACAGTGTTCTATAAAGTTCTCTGATGGAGAGTGAGGGGGCAGATAAACACAGCCTATGTTTATCTTTTTATCATAGGCAAAAACCCGAATAAAAATATGTTCAGTTGAACAGAATTGTTGTGACAAAAGGATACTTTTATGACGCTTATGAACTGCTATCAGTACTCCTCCCCCGGTTGCTTTTTGTGTTTGTATCTTATCCCTGTCCCTCCTGAAGATGTGATAGTTATACAGGTTTAGTTATTGGTCTTGAATCCCAGGATCCAGAAAAGTCTCGGTAAACAGCACGACATCAGGTTGGAGGGGTTGAACTTCAATGTCCAGGAGAGAATTTAGCTTCGTTTTAAGACCTCTGACGTTTTGGTAGTAGAAGTGGAAAATTTCACAGCGTTTTTTGTCTGGAAAGTGTTGTTGTGGTTACCCGCTTCCTTACCGGCAGAGGGTTTAGGAGCAGTGTCCACAAGTTTAGGAACGCCGTAGGAGAACTTGATCTGCTTTTTTCCTTGGTTTTCCGGTTTTTGTAACTCTCGCTTGATGTTTTTGTAGTGTTCGATCTGGGATTTGGTGAAATCGGCCTGGAACTTGACTTTGTCCCTGAAGGCTGACCTCTTCCTCAAGAGTTTAATGACAGTCTCCTTGTTTTCGAAAATAACTTTTAGAGGGCGAGGAGTTAATTTAGATGGAATCCTGATGGCTTTGAGAAAATTTACCTCCGGTTCTTCAAGGGTATCAAATATCGAGTACAAAAGCTGCTCATCATGTTTTATGCGTACATCAATGTCTTTGCTCTGAGACTCCGCCACTTCGTAGAAAAAAAGGTTTTTTTCTTTCGACTGTCTCGCCGCAATCTCTTCAGCTATCCCGGAAATGGTCAAGTCGATATTTCCAGCCACAGTTTGACGTTTTTCCAAATCATCGATCCTCGAGTTAATTTTAACAATATCATTTTTGACCTCGGTGCAAAAAAGCGTTATGGAGTCAGCGAATTTATCAAGTTTATTCACCGTGACTTCAATTATATTATTATACAATGAACACTTGATTATTTACGAATTGAATACGGCAGCAGCGTAGGATTATATACGGCAGCAGCGTAGGATTAAATACGGCAGCAGCGTAGGATTCAATACGGCGGTAGCGTAGGATTAAATACGGCAGCAGCGCAGGATTGAAAGAAAACAACAAAAGCTATTTTTGACCCAAAATAATTAAAAATTAAAATTACGTAAAATTAGAGGCAATTAAAATTATATGAGAGCGATGGAATGAGCTATGCTCGGAGTCTGTTTGCTGTACAAAATCAGGAAGAAGAACTAAAGTTGCCGAGTAGCTCAAAGCATCAGCAAGCTGAAGTGTCTGTGAGCAGCCCATATATGTCGCGGAATATATGGGTAAGATAGAATGTAGATGCGGGTGAAGCTACTGGCAAAAGGACATATGATACAAAACTTAGGTCTCAGTGCAACAGATCTCGTGAGATAGAGAGAACGCGGATGAAGCAGAAAGAAAAAGGAGATAGGGTGTAAGACTTAGGTTCCCGTGGGATGGTGATATCGATCAATAACCAGACATATAATGATAATGAGCAAGCGCATGAAACAGCGGACAAAAGGTGGTTGTTAATGTGCATACTTTTCTACGCTTGTAGTCGAAAATATAAAATATGAGATACTTTTCTACACTTGTAGTCGAAAAGATAAAGTATGAGATGAGATAAGTATAGTCGTGTCGATCTAACATTCTTCGGCCCAACGTGGTTTCGAATAATCGTCGTGTCGGTCAAACGTTACGTCGATCAAACAGCCCTAGCACAACTTGTGTCGGACATTCGTTGTACTCGTACAATCAGTAGATATTCATATAATTTCTCTTCTATATCATTTTCATCGCCAACTCTACAAAGCCTCATTGTATCTCTAGCACGCATTGCAAGATCTGTGTACTAGTAATTCTAGACTTATCTTTCTAAGTTAATAAGATTCATTGTTAAATTCTAATGAGTTGTAGATATTATTTATACTACTTACTTACTTAATGTTATCGCTGCGATCATTTCATGGAGCTCATGCGTAATGTAACTTTCATATTCGTCTGTTAATCGGCCCCTAGAGATATAAAATTGTACAATAATTATCATTGCACAAAATCATTAGTCATTGCACTCAGACGTGTTTTAGTATACCTACTCGCTAAACGATCAAAAATATTGAGCATTTCGTCTTATTGTTCTCCATCTATCGTCTCACAAAATTAGTATACGTATTAAAAGAGATGAATCTTAGACACTTATTAATTATTATTATTTTATTAGTTTGCTTTATTGATACAATTTTTTAACATATTATACATCGTGAGCGCCTGAATTTTTAATCTGAGCAATTTATTCGATATATTATATAGGTATGTGTACTTACGGCCTATATTTATGTATTTGCATGGGATTGATATGGGTTTTATTAATTGTTAAATCTCGAAAAAAGCTCGCTCCGACACTCCACGTCAGGGACTGGCATACGGGTTTTCCTAGTTTGGGGGTCAGGGCTTGAATGTTTATATTTATACATTGTGTTAAGTGTGCTTGAATTAAAATTTAATGTTTGAATTTTAATTAGTCCAGTACCAACAAAATAATTGAGAATACAAAGTTCAATGTTTTTCGCTTCAAAATACTTGGCCCTAATAACAATCAAGGAAGGACATCTAACAACTAAGGGGCATTAGTTCAAGAGTCGTTAGATAATGTTTACCAAATACTTATGATTAGCTACCGTAATAAACTTTGTTACTATTTAGTAACATACGAGTGATATTTTTTAAGAGATTAAGGAAAACTAAACACACAGTGACAATGATTTCCTGCAGTGAGAGGCCGCAGTGCCGGTTTTACCTATGGTGCAGGGTATACGGCGTACACGGGCGCAGGGTTTTAGGGGGCCCCGAGCGCCGCTCGCGACGCCTCCAAAGAGCCTACTAGAGGGCGCCAGGATATTAATTGTACCCGGACGCTACATGGGCTAGAACCGGCGCTGTGAGAGGGTTTGGTAGCGTTGTCCTCAGAGACAATGGTGGGGATACCCACCTCCGCCCATGGTCCTACCAACCTTTTGGTTATAACGGACCGAATCGTCGGGAGATACGCGCCGTTCGCCTGCTGAGGGCTATGTTGCGGCGCGTATCTACTCTGCCTCCCTACAAATATTCTCCTTACCCGTGTCCCAATCGCCACTCTCCCCTTTCTGGGGCTGTTTACTACACAGATTACGCGACATCGACGCCGAGCAGCTCTCATGGGCTCCTTAACTTGTGCCATCGGTGTGTAAATTCTCGCAGCCTGCGGAAGTTCGCCTCTGAGGAAACGAGGTCGCAGTAAAACACCGGTCCCTCCTCATGTCGTATGATTCCCTCCAGCATTCTCTGTCGATCCTCCTCATATAGAGGAGAGGACCATAGAACATGGTGCAAGTCCTCGTCAGCCATGCCACATTCACACAAACTTGTATCACACAACTTCATGCCGTGAAGTCTCTTACGAAAACAGCCATGCTCAGTGAGTATCTGTGACGTTTCATAGTCCAGCTCGATCCAACGCGATTTGAGTCGAGCGGCCACGTCCGGGAAAAATCTAAATAGCTCTCTGCCCTTGTTCTCGCCAACCCATCTTTCCTGCCAGCTAACCACTGTCTCATTCCAAATGACCTGTTTCCTAGCACACTCCTCCTCCCTGGTCGCGAACGAGCGCGCCAGATCCATCCTGCCGGCACGGATCACCTCTAGGTCCGCTGGAAACACGCCCGCCAGTACAGGAAGGGCAGGCGTGCTCACCGATCTGTATGCCTACGTCATTAAAATCAACGAAGGCCGCTGGGTACGCAATAAGACGCTCCGAACGACGTAAAGGGACGCACGCTCATACCAGCACGCCGCGGCATAGGTAAGTGTCGCCACATACGTGCCTCGGTACAAGATCCTGAGGCCCGGAATCGAATTTCCCACGATGAGGCCGACACACGGGACATCTTCCCAAACGACTTGAATGCACTTTCACCTATATATTTAGCGTGTTCCACGAACAATAGACCTGAATCCACCACCACCCCCAGTACCTTGGCCGATGTGACGCTCCTCACCGAAGCACCATCAAACCTAATAGTGGGTGGTCACTGGAACTTCCCCCTGATAGTCATAGTTTGCGACTTTGCAGCGGAAAATCCCAGTCTGTTACGGACCCCCCACTCACCAATGGTCTGAAGGACACTAAACGCCAGTGACTCGATCTTTGCTCTAGAAGGTGCCTCAATGAGGACCGTAACATCGTCCGCGTACGCCGCGAGTTGAACCCCCGGCGGGAGCGGTAGCCGAAGTAGGTCATCCATCAGTAGATTCCAGAGCGCGGGTCCCAATACTGATCCCTGTGGGCATCCCATAGTGGAGACCTTCCATTCCACCCGGCCACCGACGAACAGACCCACCCGATGGTCGGAGAAGTAGTCCGTCAACATCCTGTAGATGTTAGGCGGCTTTGACCATGATCATTGGCCACCAGGCGTTATCGAGGGCCCCAGAGATGTCCAGAAATATCGCTTGCACGTATTTCGCCGTAGTATACTTAGCCGCATCTATTATTGTTCGGAGCGCCGACACTGTGGATTTACCTGAAGTGAACCCGTGCTGACATTCAGATATCTGGTTGCCAATCTGTGGAGCACTCAGAAGGAGTACTCGTTCCAAAATTTTGCCCAGCACCGGTAGGAGCGTGATCGGACGGTAAGCCTTAGGATCAGACAGTGATTTCCCATTGTTCTTAGGCAACACTAGTAATCGTCCGTCCTGCCATACATTAGGGAAAACGCACTTGCACTTCACGCACTTCACTAACGCACTTGGCGACAACTGCAGAAAATTCCGCAGCTGCCGCCGCCCATACATGTCTAAGAATCCTTCCCGTGAGGCCATCTAGTCCCGATGCCGTGTTAGGCAACCGCCTGACTATTGGATCCAGAGCATCCCTGGTCGGTGGAGGCGCGTCGGTGCCAGAGGGTGAGAACGATGCCACTAAGCGGACCAGCCGGTGATACTCGGAGTCCCGTGACGTATCATCATCGGGACACAGAGCCCGGACCAGTCCGCTCAGGGCCACGCCAATACCCTCCTCGTGCCCCTCCGCATACTTAAGGCCGTTGATGATGTTGCTTGGCGGCCGGACGCGCCCACTTGCTTCGCGGTATGCCAAGCCCCAAGGGTCTTGGTTACCGCTGTCAGAAACTTTCCTGAAGTATGAGGATTCCGCGTCCTCCATCGCTCTTCTGTATCGCATTCTTACCTCATGGAAAACTATCTCGCATTTTCTTCTCTAGCGCAACTTCTGCCACGCACGCCTAGTACTCATACATTCCTTCCGGAGTTTATCCAACTCCGGATTCCACTACTCATAACCCGTTTCCTTATTCCTTCCTTTATTTCCCAGGCACTCCTCCGCTGTTCTTATTATCACATTCGTAAAATCTCTGCATAATTCAGGAGCGGGTTTATTCAAAACGAGACGACCCATTCGCGCGTGAATACCAGACCGTAATCGGTCCCAATGAATCCCACGATCCCGAAACCCCATTGGCTCCTCACATGGCTCTGCACACCGAGCAGGGCCGTGCGCGCCGATCACAAATGTAATGAGCCTGTGATCGCTGGAGCTAGCCGATTCTAGCACTCTTCAATTTGTCACCATCACTCCTCTCGTCGACAGGTGGGGATAACGGGAATAGTGTAATTCGACGATTTCCCATTGAGGGCTTATAGAGGAAGTTGTTGCCAATTAATTTAACCCTATAATGCCTTATGCCAAAGTGAACCGTGTTTCAAAATGTTTACAGATTTATTCTCATTTTATTGCTTGTAATTAAATATTGGAATATTCACTATGTAAAATTAATAAAAAACGTTTTATTACATGCTTTAGTTTCTTGAAATTATTTTTTAAATTTGTATATCACCCTTGTTTTTAAAGAAAATAAAATTTAATTATTTCGAAAATGGTTCACTTTGGCATAAGACTTTATAGGGTTAAATTAATTGACAACAACCTCCACACTACGCTCTTAACCAATAACCCCGTATATAATACCGGTATTTAATGCTTAACATAAAGAAATATTTTTTAATTGAGTATTTTTTAAAGTTATAGCGAGTCGCGTGTGATGAGGAAAAGAAACGTAACTCGCTAATTGCAATCGTTTAAAGAATAGAAATAGAAGAAAAAAAAAAAAGTGAGAGTTTAAATTTAGTATTAAAATATAAATTAGGAGTTAATAGTGAGTGAATTTAAATGTATGGTTAACAGAATCAATTTATAATGATCTTAGAGTTCTTATTATTAATTGTCTTATGTCTGGTAATATTTCTGCGGTGGCAAATGCGGGAATTGTATAATTTATACAATGAAATACCCAAATTGTCTAAGAAGTGTTGGCCAATTGTCGGGCACGCTTATTTAGGAAGAGGCAGCGACGAAGGTAAGTTTGAGCCTTTTTTATATTGGTTGAGTAGCACAGTAATCAGGTTCTATTACGTACTATTATTTTTATGGACGAAGGCGGCAGACGAGCATACAGTCCACCTGATGGTAAGTGGATGCTGTCACCCATAGTCATCCGCGATACATGCCAACATTAGTCCAAAATGATAAACGTTGGCACGCCCCCGGATGCGCTGCCTACCTTTGGAGATATAGGAATGGATTTCGAGAAAGGGTTGGGAAAATGTGGAGGGATAGGATGGGAAACACGTACGTACATTGGGGAAATAAGATAAAGTGGAAAATGCAGTACATTTCAAGATAGTGTTCTGTGAGAGAGATGATAAGTGGATACTGTCGTCCGCCAAACGAGACATCCGCGAGACATGCCAAACGAGGGCATGCATCGTGGATTCGGAGAAGGGGTTTGGAAAATGGGGAGGGATTGGATGGTACGCGAATAAACTCTCGCATATCTCACTCACTATCGAAACACGTACGTATATTGGGTATATATGATGAAGTGGGAATGCATACATTTCAAGGTAGTATTCTGTGAGAGAGGGGTAACGTGGCCAGTCGAGCGCGCCCAGCGGCTGTGGACTCTCCTCATTATTATGAGAAAAGGGACTTTAATGTAGGATCTTAAAATATTTCTATTTGGTTTCTCTTTAAAGCACAGCGACGGGCTATGCTCTATCGCAGGCCTAATGTGTGCAATTAAAGGCTTTTGTTTACTATACAGTTTAAAGCTCTATTAATAAAAAAATGACATATTTTTTTAATAATAACGCCTCTATATTATCTTATTGTAACAATTCATTATAAGTACAATAAAGAAAAACAAGTAAATGTGTACAAAATCTAAAAGGTTGTATTGTTTTGTAGATCGAATGAAGAGTTTGCAGATGCTTGGACGAGAAACCATCGTCCTCAATGGTGTAACTACGTTCTGGCTTGCGTACAATCTTCACGTTTGTAAATATGATTTTAATTTCGTAGATTTTGTGTAAACAAGCAACATTTTGTTCACAAAACCCCGTGTTGTTAATGTTACTTTCATATATATAAAAAAATTACAATTAAATAAATACCGCCACACTCAATTGGCCCACACTAAGATTCCCCGTGTTGTGGGTCCAGAGACATAGGGAAAGATAAACACACACCCAGACTAGAACAAACCATTCATCTTTAAATAAATGTTTGTACGAGCGAGAATCGAACCCGGAACCTTTTTGCACGGCACGCAGGGTCACTACCAATTCCGCCAATCGGTCGACCTTTATGTAATTTGTTTTAAGATCACTATTTGCCCACAATAGTAGGTATCTCAATACTCCGTATTGTACGTATGTCTGTATTATAAATCCTATAATATGTATCTACCTACCTATGTATTTTATGTAAGTACTTAGGTATATAGTACAATTATAGATACTATTACATTATACTATAACTATTACTATTGCATTTCTGTCTTGAACTATGTTCCACTTTTTCAGGTCTGCTGGAAAAATACTCTGTAGGAGATAAGCTTATCTTTTGAACATATTTTCTTTTTCCTGTTTTATTACAATAGAGTATTGTAATAAAACAATACTTAGGTTAGATTTGAGAGAGAGAGTGTACGCTGCAATCCAATAGCTGCTGGGCGCAATCGACTGGCCACGTTACCCCTCTCTCACAGAAGACTACCTTGAAATGTACTGCATTTCCCACTTTATCCTATTTCGCCAATGTACGTACGTGTTTTGGTAGTGAGTGAGATGGTGCCAGAGCCCATTCCCATCCTATCCCTCCCTATTTTCACAACCCTTTCTCCATTCCTATATCTCCAAAGGTAGGCAGCGCATTCGGGGGCGTGCCAACGTTTGTCATTTTGGACTTGTTGCCAATAACAATGTTGGCATGTATCGCGGATGTCTATGGGTGACAGTATACACTTACCATCGGGTGGACTATATGCTCGTCTGCCGCCTTTGACCATAAAAAAAAAATCAATAAATAAACGAAATAATTAGAATTGTTGTCTTTTTTTTGTTATTTTGAAAACGCTGAATATATAAACACTGCTTATTTTATAATTTACAGTCGTAGCTGATGCTGAGACAGCTGATTTAGTTCACCGTACTTGTCTGGAAAAAGGTGACACTGTAAAGTTTCTACGACATTTTGTCGGCAATGGCACTCTATTCGCACAAGGTAAACAATATTGTTGCAGTTGTTTTAATGAAATGTAAAATGTAACTAATCAATTATTTACACGAAAAAACTAATTTGACATTATTTTAATAATGTTAGGTAAAATCGTCGCCGAGAGATGGCGATGTGCGGTTGGCTCTACTTATGGGTTGGTTTGCACTTGACGGCCTGCAAGAGTTCCTGTATCCGATCGACTCGTCGCAGGATTTCCACATTGGTGACTTTCTGCGTCCAATTGATGGCCAGCATACGTCTGTACATCCACATTTCGAACGCTTCTATACGTTTAAGCTCCACGTTCATTGTCCAGGACTCGCATCCGTATAGAAGAATGGGTCAGATGGATGGTCACTGGAGGAGACGGATGTGCAAGGAGTTCTTGAGATTTCGGTTGCAAAGAACTTTTGTCGTGTTGGTGAAGGCATTCCTAGCGATTTCAATGCGGGTTTTTATATCCATATCATCATGCCATCTTCATTTAGCCAGATGCCCAAATATTTATATTTGTAAACCCTCTCAAGCTTTTGTCCTGCTACCGTTATAATGGAATTATTAGCGAACCTATAATTATTGTAAATAGCATTTGGATGCGTCCTAAGAAAGGGGTCTCTACATTATTTTTTCTAAACCGTACGTAAAATAGCGAAATCTCCCTTGGCAAATGGACCAAAGCGTGAGCGGAAAAAACGAAAATGTGAATCACAGACCGAACCGCCAAGGATTTCAATATTCCATTCCAATCAAATTTGTCCAATTTGGCCTAAGGTAACTGACACGGCCTTAAACTAATTAGTGAGGTGATAATTATTTACATATCCCATATTTTGATTCATCGAGACTGCAAGCTTGCCTTTTATTTAAAGCTAAATGTTCAGATATCTCATTGATTTGGTTTACCTTTGGACAAAGTGACTTGATGGTCATAACAACTCGGCGAACTCGTATATACCTACATACTTTTATTTATAAAGAAGGGATCCATATAATTATAAACGATATACCAACAATTATACTTAGTATGAATATTGTCTTCAGTTCCTATTTGGCGTCCTCGTCGCAAGGTTATGGCTTCAATCTTCACTCCTAAAGCCTTAAGCCACTTCGTGGATGTATTTGCCGAACAAAGTCGTATATTAGTTGAACAGTTACAGCCCGCTGTGGGAACTGGGCCGTTCTCTATATGGAAATACATGACAACTTACACCTTCGACTCAATTTGTGGTAAGTTTTTTTTTTGTAGAATGACAATGGCATACGTGTAGAAAGTCCACCTGAAGGTAAGTAGATACTGTCACCCAGGAACATCACCTATATATGCCAATTTCGGTTAAATATTTGGATATTTAGGAACGGAGAAAGAGTTAAAAAAATTGCGAAGAATGGGATAGTATGGAATGGGAATGGACTCTGAAGATCTTGTTTCTTTCTTTCTTTGTGTATGGTGAAGGTGGCAGACGGGCATGCGGTCTCCGTGATGGTAAGTGGCTACCGCCGCCTATGGACGTCTCCAACACTAGGGGTTATGCGGGAGCGCTGCCGGCCTTGTAAAATCCTATTCACAGCTTTCTTGAAGAACTCCATTTCGTAGTGTAGCGGGAAAACCTCCGCAGACAGTTCATATCAGAAATTACGAATATTAAACTATTTCAGATTATCAACCAGACTACTTACTGGTTTATATTTATATACTGACCTTTTCAAAAGTAATTTATAATTTTGTCTTTAATTATAATGATCTGATAACGTCATATTTTGTCTTTATGCTTCTGATTAGGTTTTTCTTTATAGAAAAAAGGCGGCAGACGATCATACAGTCCACCTGATGGTAAGTGGATACTGTCGTCCATAGACATCCGCGATACGTGCCAAAATCAGAATGCACTCTCCCCCTACAATTTTGGTATACAATAAAGCGTACATCCATTATCTTATCTGAAAACTATTTTTATTGTCCCCCAGAAACCACTCTTGGAATCAAACTGAATGCACAGCGGAACCCAGATCATCCGTTCCTGGAAGCGTTCGACGAGGGCTGCAAGTTGGTAACGGAGCGTATATGCAAGCCCTGGTTACATAGCGATGCAGTCTATAAATTGCTTGGCCGTTCTGTTAAATATGAAAATGCCAGGAAACTTATTTTCGGATTTATAGATCAGGTATTGTTGTTGTAATTGTAACACTCTATTCTACATGTCAGTTGTTGAACACGAGCACTTTACGAGTAGATAGTATGTATTTAAGCGAGCAGTAAAGAATACTAAATCAATAGCAAATACATGTTCCACAAAACAACCTACCTATTTTTGAATAGGCAGCGCATCCAGGGGCGTGCCAACGTTTGTCATTCTGGATTGATGTTGGCATGTATCGCGGATGTGTATGGACGACAGTATTCACTTACCATCAGGTGGACTGTATGGTTGTCTGCCGCCTTTCTTCTATAATGAAAATAAAACTAAAATGTGTTCAATTAGGTAATAAGAGTGTCATAACAAAATCGTCGGAGTGCTACTTCATTGTTGTTGCCAGAGAACCTAAACCTAACTTACCTATACATTTTCTACCATCAATTAGTATTTATTTCTCTTTAAGAATATCATAATTAATACAAAGGCGAACTTATTCCTAGCAGGAATATCTATCTTAAATTATCTATCTTATAATAGACAGATCTTAAAATAACAGATGGACGAGAAGAAGTACGATCTACTTAAAATAAATCTTAAAATAATTCATATTTTTAGGTAATAAAAGAAAAGCGAGAAGAATTAAAAGAAGCGCAGATGGCGGATAAATCTGACACTAACGTAGGTAAGGCCTGAATCCTAAATAGAAATGTTAAAGTTTAACTGTTCTTGAGATAATAATTCCCGACCTCTAATTCTTGACAGCACACACGGTTTTCCGGTCTTCTCATCCAGTCACTACAGGTGATTTCAAGTCATCGGTCCACTTCTAGAGATAGTCTATGGTCCACTTGGTCGGCAGGCGTCCCACGCTACGTTTCCGATACGCGATACGAAACTTGAAGTCTGACAGTGGGTCTGATTCACAAGTTCAAAGTCGCTTAGCAAGCGATAGTAGAATGCATTTTTGTAGGAGTTTCGTTGATAATTAGAACCCGAAACTAGGAAATTTCTAAGAGAAAGAAAATGATCAACATAGTTCAAAGAATCAGTAAGCTGAAGTGCTAATGAAAAGATCACATCTGTCACAGGGCCGACAACCAATGTGGTAGACGAATCATTCAGTGAAGATAATCTCAGATTCTTATAAAAAATAAGGTTCTTTCGGCAGAGAATAAATTAACGTAAAGAGTTATTTCAATCATTGATACGACAGTTATTTAAAACATTTTTTAAAATATATTGAATTGAAAATTTTCCTCATTCTAGAAGAAGTTTACAGATTGTGACACGTTCATTTGATTTCAGACATGACTATGAAACAATCTCAAACGTTTCTAGAAATGTTAATAGAATCATCAGGTGGTGACCGAGGATACACAGACAAAGAGCTGAGGGAAGAGACAATGGTCATCGCTTTGGCCGGAACTGACACATCTGCCGTTGCATCCTCTTTCATTATCACTTTGCTTTCCAAACACCCTGATGTTCAGAAGAAGGTCTACGATGAGTAAGTAAGATTGGATAAAAATATAAAAGAAATTTCCATTTTGCTTTACAAAAATGTGATCACTCATCATCACGGTCAACTTTTATTCAGCCCACTGCAGCGTATTAACCTGCTCTCTTTTAAGCCACTTGCCCGTATCTTCTGTTAGTCACATCACGAGTCTTGTATGCGACTCGGTTTATTTCATTGACCCACCTGGCTGTTGGACGGCCTACACTCCTTTTTCCAGCTTTGGGCCACCACTCAGTTTGGGTTTTGCTTCATCTGCCGTCACTTGAATAAACACATTATTGAATTACATATGGTTATAGCATTTTTTTTTTACAGAAATACGGCAGACGGGTATACAGTCAACCCGATGGTAAGTGGATACTGTCGCCCATAGATATCGGTGATTCATGCTTTCATCAGTCGAAAATGTGATAACCGTTGGCACGACCAGGATGCGCTGCCTACCTTTAAAGATACAGGAATCTATTAGAAAAAAAAATATTTTTTTCGTTTATAATTATTGAGATTAGTTTCTAAATAATTAAAAGATCAATCAGTGAGAAATTCTTATTTAATCGTTAACGTCTTGCTTGTAGTTACACAGAGAGATAGACACACACTGAAACAGGAGACAAGTGGTGCCATCTAGCGACATAAAATTTCAAACCTCGACACTCCCACTAAATTTTAGAACGTCTATACTACTATAATTTGCATAATAATGTGCCACAAAATGAATGTAACATTTTTGTTATCACAACCCTGAAATAGGTACTACAAAAATCAATACAATAGTTGATGTCTAATATGTTCAAACAATTTTGCTGACAATGGTTTAGTTAGAATGTCTGCCAATTGATTGGCACTTTAAACATATTTCATATCTATTCCACCTTGTTCTACCTTTTCTCTAATAAAATTATACTTAATATCAACATGTTTTGTTCTCTTATGATAAACAGGGTTGTGAATCAATTTAATTGTACTCTGGTTATCAATATACAATGGTATACAATTCTGAGGCTCTTTTATGTCCGATAAAAATTGTTTCAACCATAAAATTTCTTTAGCAGCTTCACATGCAGCCATGAACTATGCTTCTGTAGTTGATAATGCCATGGTCTTTTGTTTCTGACTCGACTAAGTTACAGGTCCCCCATTCACCAAAAAAATGTAACCAGTTGTACATCCTAGAATCTAGATTTTCTGGTATCTACATCCGCTGCAAAATCTGAATTTGATATCCAATTAAATTATCATAATGACCACTTCTATACATTATGCAGTATTCTTTAGTTTTAATTAAATATTTAATTATGTTTCAAAGCTTTCACATGTTCTGCGCTAGGATTGTTCACATATCTGCTTAAAACATTTACTGCATAAGCAATATCTGGTCGAGAAACACAATACAAAAATAACAATGAACCAATGGCCTCTCTGTATGGAAAGTTTACAACATTATCACTGGTGTTTTTAGACATCATTACATTTATATCAGTTTGGGTTCTACATGGATTTGCATTACACATATTGAATTTCTTAATTAACTGATCAATATAATACTTACTTTTGGCAAACAGAAACATATTCACTATTTTTACTTATTTCCATTCCAACAAAATACCTTAAACTTAATTCTTTAATTTGAAACCCCTTACAAGCTGAAAGCTGCTTGAAAACCTTGAAAGCTGCTTACAAGAAGATATTATAAGATATTAATATATATATATTAATAAAACAGCTTTTTTTTATTTTCTCTATCAACCAAAGTCCATGTACTGTTCTCTTCATGCACTGAGAGTTCTTCTTTTACAGCTTTTGACCATTCTTGACGTCCCTTGCTATTCATGGCTTCTTCGTAGGTGGATGGCATGATCATCTCAAGAAGATTTAATTCATAATGTCTAATTTTCCTGGGTCGGAGGTTGACATTTTTAGTTATTATAAGTCATTTTTAGTTGACTTCTATCTCTTTTGATGGTTCATATGTAGTATCCCTACTGTCGCAGCCTCTCATACTTTCATCACTAGACTCCATCAATGTTGGTGATGATACAGCAGAAGTTGACTTACTGTATTCACATTTTACATCTTCATCATTATTTAAATATATTTTTGAAATATTCTTTCTTATTTCAGGAATTCTTGTCTCATCAAATATTACATTCTGTGATATCTTTATTTCATTTGTTACAGTATCATATATTCTGTAACTGGCATTTTCAAAACTGACTACTATCATCCTGTTACTCCTTTCATCTAGTTTAGTTCTCAATTGATCAGGAATGTGTACATAACCAACACTTCCAAATACATTTACATGTTCTAAGCTTGGTTTTATACCATTCCAAATTTCGAAAGGTGTTTTGTTTGGAGTTTGACTTGAAGATGTCCTATTGAGCAAATAAACAGCACAGTTAATTGCTTCAGCCCAAAAGCTTAATGGAATGTCTCAGGCATACAACATTGACCGAGCACTTTCAACGATTGTGCAGATTTCTCTCTCCGCTCTGCTATTCTGCAAAGATGCAGCATCTTTGAAAAGAACAACGTATTTCATAACTCGATTTGATGTGTGACTCATGGGTCCATAGATAAGGTCTCCCGGCATCAGTTGCCCTCTAAAGGGTGTATGAAATGGCAAATGTGACTGTTTACCATATGCACATGCTTCACAAGTAGTCTACAGGGTTATCCACAATATTCAGTCCATTAATTAAGTTATTTTCACTCATATGTTTAATCTGCTTTAACTTCACATGACCAAGTCTTTCATGCAACATTTTAAGGTTACTTTGTATTATATTACAGGAATCACTCTTGTTTAAACATATTGTTTTAACATTTAGTGCACATAAATTATTAACTTGTAATTTCGCACTCATTACTATTTCATTGTCTTTGTAAATTAATGCAATACTGTTCTTTTTCACAATTCTATAACCTGTACGCATTACTACACCTTCCGAAAACAAGTTTTGTTTGCAACTTAGGTACATACAATACATCTCCTAAATATGTAGGTTCCCACTGTCCATTTATACATCTTCCTGTGATAACTGTCCCTTTTCCTTGCACTTCAAGGGAGTCTTAGTTTCCTAAACTTAAATACCTTTTTTCTTTTTCATATTCTTGAAATTCACTAAAGAATTCACACCTGAAAGTCATGTGTGCTGAGGCACCGCTATCCATTATCCATGTATCAGCTTCTGAACCACTATGCACATAGTGTTCTATATTGAATGCCAACATTGTACCTTCTTTGTGAGGTTTTCTTGCAAATTTCTTTGGGGCCCTGCATTGGTTAGCAAAATGACCCCTTTTGTTACAATTGTAACAGATAAATCGGTGGTGTGTGCTCCCACTGTTACTTGTATGTTCTTGAATCTCATTGTTTTTGTGATAAGGAGTATTTTGGCTTATTATTCACTTTGTTTTTTACAACAACAAAAGCAGTCTCAGCCTCTTCCTCACAGGTGATACTGGCTTCTTCATCCAACAAACGAGCAGTTAAATTATTTATGATTTGTTGTTTTGAATCTAAAGACATCCATGCTTGGGGAAGAGATCTATACTTTGAAGGAAGAGTTCCTAATATTTTTATCATTATAGCAGTTTCACTAACGATTTCGCCACTCTTTTAATTGTTTTCCTAAATTTTCATCCTTTGAAATGTGTTGAGCAACATTGTCAGTTGGTCACATTTTATATTGATAGAATTTTTCATGTATTAACATTTTGTTTAACTCGCTCTTTTGCTCATAGACAGCTTTTTGTCATGATTTCTTGAGCAGCTTCACAATTCTCAATGTATATTTAATTTGTTTCAAGTACATTGATGACGTAATAATGTACATGCCCATTCCGTCATTTTTCAACCACTGAGTACCTACAATGTTCCTCTGGTTTAGGTATCGTAATATCAAGTCCCTTGGCTTTTAAAGCACATTTGATTTGAAATTTATATTGTCGAAAGTTATTTCTATTAAATCTCTCGACACTCATTGACGAGGAATTATCCATTTTGAGGTTACCCGGTTGGCGGCGCGTAGCGTATATTTCTCAAACGAATAAATCTTTACTGTTCTAAGTTTTCTTCAATTCTTCACTGTGCAGAATTTCCCTGGGCCCATAACATATTGAGATTAGAGTTTCTAGATAATTAAAAGATCAATAAGTGAGAAATTATAATTTATTCGTTAACGTGTTGCTTGTAGTTGCACAGAGAGATAGACACACACACACTGTCAAACAGAAGGGGACAAGTAGTGCCCTTTAGCGACATTAAATTTCAAACCTCAACAATAATGACATTATTACGTCTATTTCCAGGTTATACGAAGTGTTTGGTGATTCCACAAGATCAATAGTATCAGAAGATTTACCCAGACTTAAATATCTGGATGCAGTTGTTAAAGAAACTCTACGCTTGTACCCCCCAGTACCAATCTCTGTGAGAGAAGTGGAGGAGTATATCAAGTTACGTTAGTATAATTTTTTCTATATGTAGGTATGTATTTACGCCGTGAGTCATTGTCTTCAATAAAGTTTATTGAAAATTTAACGAAAGCTTATCCCTTTAGTTAGTAATTTATTACAGTGGGACATTTACGTTAGTTCATTAATTAAGGTTTTATTTTAATATGTGTCTTTACTATATTAGAGTGTTTATTAAAGATATGTATTGATTGATGGCCATGTGGTGTTGGCCGGTTTTAGAATAGGATCAACGAATCTTTTCTCGTGGGTGTCGTAAAAGGCGACTAAAGGGATAATTCGTCTAGGGGCTACCACAAGCCCTCAGAAACTACACCACCTGTAAAAGAGTGAACTCCCCAAACCGTTGGCCAGCGTAGCGTTTTAAGGCCATACATCTCTCATGCACAAGAAAATGTGCATGTGGGGCTTGGTTACGGTAGAAAAATAGGCTGGTTCCGGTATTTTCAATAAATATTTATTTATACTACACAATCTCAACATTTAGCATTCTTTAATTATAATAAATCGTGGATGTCCATGAACTACTATCTGGTCGTTCTTGGACTATCTGGTCGCCTGGCGCCTTGTTTCGGTATGAAAAAAGAAGAATTGCCGAGTGTCGACTCAACTTAACACTCATAAAGTCATATCTATCGGAAAGTCGAAAGTAGTGACCTCTTTAGTGTTTTTTTTTTTTGTATTTTTCGGCGGGAACTCGAGAAGTGAGTCGAGTTTTGTTTGATTAATTATTATAAAAAAATGTGTATTGTGGTTCAATAGTGATCATTTAATTAACTTAAAAAAAACTTCAGTGTTTTTGTGCGTAATGTTTGTGATAATCAATTAAAAGCATAAAACTGTGTTTTTCGTGGGCTTCCAAGGAGTGCAACTTCATTGTCTTCAGTAAACCTACTATCACTTTACTGACTCATAACTTACCTACCTGAACTGGACATTGACGAAATGTGTTTTGAAATGTATTGTCTTTAATTTTGTTATGATGAAAGCTCTCTAGTGGTACAATGCGCTAATTGCGCTATTGCCATATAAGAAATAAAAAAGTACATTTTTTTCGAAATTTCTCTAATCTACAAGTTTTATTTTACAGCTTCTGGTGTGACGTTGGTACCCGGAGTCGCAGTACTCATACACTTCTGGGCAATCCATCGCAACCCCCGTTACTGGGGTGCCGATGCGGACCTCTTTAAACCTGAGCGGTTCTTGGACGGCTCTCTGAAGCATCAAAATGCGTTCTTTGCTTTTGGTTGGTCACCGAGGAACTGTTTAGGTAAAAAATACTAGTTGTTTTATATCTAAAGTTTATAATTTTGAAATTCGATAGATTTCTTTTAAGGTTTAATAACAGACTACCTTAAAAGTATTCCTTTAAAACCATACGATAAACTCATTACATATGGTATATTATAATCATATACTAAATCCGTTGTATCTCAATTATATCAGTTATCATTTATATAGAATTTAGATTTTAAATAAAAAAAACAAATGTGTGTAACATAACAATAAATTTTAACATTTTTATATTTAATTTTTGTAAAATTATTGACATTTTAACATATTATTAACGTATTATGTAAATTATTAACGTAACGCTACCTACCTACATTAACATCTGTTTACCGTAGAAGTTGACATATGGTCTATTCGATATGTGTGGAAAAACATAGGTACAAAGTACGAAACACACTACAGATTTATACAGTGACAATGCGATTGTTCTTAATATGTATTAATATAATAATAATAATGTAATAATATGTAATAATTACTTATATTTTAAATTTGGATAAATGTATGTACATTTATCCAAATTTAAAATATAAGTAAACTATAGTTTTCTGACTACAGGCTATCAATACGCCATGCAATCGGCAAAGACTGTGTGTGCAACTATTCTACGTCACTACCGTATTCTACCAGCGTCACCATCAAAGCAGTCTACTAAATTGAATGGCAAGACATTTGATATACAAGATGAACCTCTGAAAGTGAAATGGAACATTATGATGAAAGATGTAGCTGGCTTCACTGTTCAACTGGAACGTAGACAAAGTAATATCTAGAGTACTAGCATCTAGACCAGTACTGCGAAACCATCCCATTTCCTCCCCATTTTCCCAACCCTGTCTCCCAATTCATACCTTAATCTGCAAAGATAGGCAGCGCATCCGGTGGCGTGCCAACGTTTGTCATTCCGGACTGATGTTGGCATGTATCGTCTTTGTTTTTATTTAAAACTAGCTGTGCCCGCGACTTCGTACGCGTGGCATTTTAGTTTGTTCTCGTCAGCCGATTTCAATGAAACAAAGCTTATTCGAAGCGCCAAGCTAAGCTTAAACCTGTGAAAACTCCATAAAAATCCGTTCAGTAGTTTTGGAGATTAGCGCGTTCGAACAGACAGACAGACAGAAAAAAAATTCAAAATCGTCTTTTTGTATTCTGACTCATCCTTCATCGCCTCCAATCAGTTTTTGGTAAATATATTCAATGTACAGACACGCTGGTTCTACAGTTTTATTATATGCATAGATAGCTGTTGCCCGCGACTTCGTTCGCGTGGACTTTAGTTTATAAACACCGTCTTAGGGGTATTTGGTATTTTCAAAAACGATCACACACATTATTTCTTATAGCTTATTTTTTATCGAACAAATGTTCGACGTGATTCTTTAAATTGATGTAACTTTTTTATTTATGAACTGATTGAAATAAAACAAACACTAAATTTTAAGTGAAGCTTACCAGAATACATTAGTGAAAACCGCACTCAAATCGGTTAAGCTGTTGCTAAGATTAGCGCGCACAAACGCACAGACAAACAGATAAACAGACAAACAGACAAAAATCCTAACAATCATTGCTTTGGGTTCTATTGCGTTGATAAAGGCCCCCCATAATATTTTTCTCATATATCTTCCATGTACAGACAGCGATCAGTTACATTTTTATTATATGTATAGATGTGCCATATATGTTATTGTTATGAGCACAATCGTTGCACCTTTACACTCCAGTAAAATTATTGTTTACATTTTACTAATTAAAAAGTCCAAATCAATAAATAAGTGTAACTAGTGTAAAGTGTCCAATCAATTACACTGTGGCGCTCTCATCGTTATTCGTTTTACGGCACACCAGTGCGCCGCGGAACGCCGGTTGCGGAACACTGATCTAGACTATAATACTCTTTCGAGTATTCCTTTACTTCTTGCTACTGAATCTCTAAGAACTAGTGATAGGTAACTCCGGAGTTAATGAATAAAAAGAATCGAAACCGTGAGCGGAGCAGAATTCCTTAATTGTTCCACCGAATTGTTACACTCGTATACATACTCCGAGGAGTTATTTATTCCTTTCGTTTTTGGATTGCTGAGTTCGCTCGCCGTGTGACCCTGACCGCGTATCGGCAACTGTCGTGAATCCGAGCGAAAGCGAGATGCGACGACAGCATGAGCTGTGTGTGAAAGCAAGAGAGTAGTTCTTTCAAATACGTACACGCGCGATGCTCCTGCAAGAGACCCAGTTCGTTTCACGAGTAGTGAAAAACGTTTCTTATAAATTCAAAAATAAGACTGAAATTTGCTCGACCAAGTTACGTTGTACGCTTTTTCAAATACTTATCATAGATAGTTTGTTTATGTTTACATTTCTTTATCACATCCCAGTTCACTCCACCACTAATCATACTTCAAGCGATATCCCTGTTATTATTCAAATAAATATTTGGGACTTAGATTACAGAACATTATCAATTATGCATTGTTATTTTGTGTCTTGACTGAGTAGCGATCACCTCGTCTAAATTCATGTCTAAATTCATGCGGACTAAACCATTATTTTCTGCGTGCGTTTGTTGTGTTTTCTCTGAAGAAATAAAACAAATATACACCTACTTAACGGTGTAAATATAAAATAAGTGTTAAATTAAAGTGTTTTAG
This sequence comes from Sesia bembeciformis, assembly GCA_943735995.1. Classification (NCBI taxonomy): domain Eukaryota; kingdom Metazoa; phylum Arthropoda; class Insecta; order Lepidoptera; family Sesiidae; genus Sesia; species Sesia bembeciformis. Next base: position 17,385,469 of record OX031030.1, on the reverse strand, counting down.
CGAATAGGTTAATTTTAAGTAAGTATTATAATTAGTTTGTATACTTAGTTACTTTTTTATTATATAGTGCAGTTTTTGTGATAATACCGAGACAATGAGTAAGCGAGTGCAACTCAGGAAGAAGCGAAGCCCCATATGGGCCCATTTTACTCAAATAGAAAATAAAAAGGTGATGTGTGTTTATTGTTTGCAAACACTGAATTTGACACGGGGGTTAAATAGTAATTTATCGAGGCATATGAACCGCAAACATCCCACTATTCCCATAGTGGGATCCGCGGTATCCGATCTGCATGTATCCAACCCAGCTTCAATTTCTCCTAAGAGTCCTATTCGTAGCACACCAGCTCAAGCTCAAGTAAGTCTCCAACTACCACCAGGAAATCAAGCTATAGCTGATTATTTCAATTCAAAAAAGCCTTTAAATTTAAGAAAATCTAGCCAGCTTGATTATCAATTAATAAAAGTGATATCTAAAGAATATCTACCTTTCACTATTGTTGAAAATACCGAATTCCAAAATTTTGTTGGAATGTTAAATCCTTCATATAAATTACCGACAAGGAGGACATTATCGAATAGCCTTTTATCAAAATTTTATGAGGAAGTTTATTCTAAGGTGATGGTAAATATCGAAAAAGCTGATGCTGTATGTGTAACTACAGATGGATGGACGTCAATCAATAATGACTCATTTATTGCCCTTACTGCCCACTTCATTGACGAACATACGAAACTGCAAAGTTATCTTTTAGATTGTGTGCAGTATTCTGACAGTCACACAGCCAGCAATTTGGCAGAATTTCTAAAAAATATTTTCCATAACTGGAAAATTGACAACAAAATTGCGGCAGTTGTTGTAACAGATAATGCCGCAAATGTATTAGCAGCCGTTAAAGTGGGCAACTGGCGATCAATTAGATGTTTCGCCCACAAAATCAATTTATTGCTTCAAGACGCCCTGGGAACTAAAAATGACGTACAGAACACAATTGCAGGAATAGTATCGAAAGTAAAATCCATAGTACTATTCTTTAAAAAAAGCCCCCAGGCAAAGGCCAAACTAACAGATATGCAAAAAAATATGGGGTTTCCTGAACTCAAGCTCAAACAAGATACTCCTATAAGATGGAATAGCACTTATGAGATGTTAAGCCGCGTCTTGCAGATAAAAGAATGCTTGATATGCACTGTAGCATTGCTAAGAGCCGAATTATCATTAACACCTCATGAATGGGAGGTAATAGAATTAGCTGTTTCAATTTTAAAAATATTCTACGACGTGACTACGGAAGTATGTGAACAAAACTATGTTACGCTATCAAAAGTCATACTTTACTACCGCATCATGATGGACCATATAACAAAACAAGAAAATGAGTTGCCAGGAAACGTTCCGATTGAAATAATACAATTGATCGATAATCTAAAGACAGGTCTAGAAACTAGATTTCGTGGGATCGAATCAGAGATTTTACAATCAGAAGCAACGCTTCTTGACCCACGTTTCAAGAAGATAGGGTTTAAATTTCCACATAATTATGATCACGCACTAGATAGCATTAAGACCAAACTAGCGGCATTTGGCAATGAATCGAATGTCTATCAAGTTCAACAGATTCCAAAACAACTTCCTTCCAGCTGTTCATCAATGTGGGATGACTTCGATGCCGAAATCGCGAATCTCGTGCCAGATAACACTCGCGCTGCTGGGATTCGGGAACTAGATAGATACATACAAGAGGATTATCTACACAGATCAAAAGATCCGTTACAGTGGTGGGAAGAGAGGAAAACATTTTATCCTCTTATGTACGGCTACATGAAAAAAATATTATGCTTGGCAGCGACCTCAGTGCCCTGCGAAAGAATTTTTTCGAAAGCAGGACAGATTCTTGTCGAAAGAAGATCGAGATTGACATCTCCAAAGATCAGCCAACTTCTATTTTTAAATCATAATATGTAAATATGTTGTACATTTGTGTAAATATGTATAGAAAATAAACGAGTATATAAAATCATTATATTTTATTTTTGTATTGGTATTGTATTGTATTTGGGTCGATTGATTTTTAACTACGCCAATCTAATCTTATCGTAAATCTTTAATGTAACTTAATACTCAATTCTACATACATAAAACAAGGGATAAGGATTAGATTGATAGTTCTAAACCTGCTAAGTACGAAGGGAAATCAAATCAACTATAATATTAAAAATTGCTAGTAAACACTAAAAATAGTTACGACCTTTTTTTTTTTTGCTGCAACGATCATTATGTAAAGGGAATGAAACGCTCTCGGACTCTTATACTCGTAAGTAGGTGAATCAAAAGAGTTAAGGAGTAACTAAGAGGAGTCGCATCCGCAAGCGGAGCAGGATTAACTGAGTTAAATCAATTTGTTTGACCATTTCAGCAGTCTGTGAGAGAGGGAATTAATATTTCTTTCATGTCACAGACTTACTACTATGAAGGGATTTCTCAAAATTCTACTGCTAAAGGAGTGAAGAGGGGTGTCAATGATTGTATAAAGAATATATTTGATGGTCCTATTATCTTGTAACTAAAATAATTAAAAACGTGTATTTTCACAAAATTGTGCAAAGGCACTAAAAGGCGACTAAGGGATAACAAAGCCGCTATGACAAGCGCTGAGGAACTACTCCACCTTTAAAAGAATGGCCCCAGTGACCCGATTGGCCAGCGTGCCGTTTTCAAGTCGTACAACTCTCATTCACAAGACGCTGTGAAAGAGGAGGTCCATATCCAGCAGTGGATGCTGAAACGGCTGGTGACGGTATACAACTCAAAAATGAATATTAGGTACTACTTTTTAAAGTACGGGCAGTACTTTTATCTGTAAGTTAGTGATTATTTGATTGTGAGTGAGTGAATATCTTACGATTCTTCTACGTTAAATCAAAGCGTCTAATGGACACAATGTACGGCAAAAACAATACCTACTCAAACAAATGCATTTTCTCAAGGTGTTGGTTAGAAAATACTCTGGGACAATAATTATCTAGCAACATTTTGACCTGTAAATAAAGCCGGCAATCTAGAGTCGTTAAGTAACACTTTGTATCACCGAGTTAGACATTTACATCTATTTTAATAAATATTACCGTAATGAGTACCAACGCTAATGTTTCAAGCTAACTATTCCCGCGACTTTGTTTGCGGACTTTGGATACTCAATTTCATCCGTCCCTATCCTGATCAACCCTATCCCATCCTGTCCTATCATTCACCATTCCATTACAGCTTACTCCATTCTATCCAGTCCTATCTGATTAAGGCGGATGTCACACGGCACCGCATACCGGTGCGGCGCGCCGGCGTGACGGTTTTATTATTAACTATTTATTTGGAAAACTGATTCTATAGTTTTATTTATCTATTTAATAATGTATTGGACACATATAATATGAAATAAATAAAAAAGGGGGAGAATTTATGTAAAAAAAGCTTAGGTAAGTTTTATTAGTAGATAATATATTAGATGTTAAAATTATGTCAGTATACACATTTTTATATAATTTTAACTAATACATATTTACGAAAATGCGAAATACAGTTTCGATCAAGTCACTGACTATCGATTAGCTTGAACGAGTAGCCATTCATACAAACTGAGTCGCATCAGTTTTGTATGAAACTGCACAATGTATGGCATACGGTGATGCGGCAACGGCGCATAGTTAGGGATGCCACATTTGGAATAACATAAACCCGGAGATTAAAATAAATTAAACAAAAACAGGATAGGCATTTTGTAGTAATTTAGTAGTAATTTAGTAGTAATTTAGTAGTAATTATTAGTAATTTAGTAGTAATTTAGTAGTAATTTAGTAGTAATTTAGTAGTAATTTTGTAGTAATTTTGTAGTAACTTTGTAGTAATTTTGTAGTAATTTTGTAGTAATTTTGTAGTAATTTTGTAGTAATTTTGTAGTAATTTTGTAGTAATTTTGTAGTAATTTTGTAGTAATTTTGTAGTAATTTTGTAGTAATTTTGTAGTAATTTTGTAGTAATTTTGTAGTAATTTTTAGTAATTTTGTAGTAATTTAGTAGTAATTTAGTAGTAATTTAGTAGTAATTTTGTAAGTGAAAATTATCCTTTAAATTATTATCTATAACATAATAATGTTATCGGTGAGATAATAATTATCAAATTATTAATAATAAATAATTAACACAAGAAAAACGTATGCTGCCTTTGGTACACATAGCGACGGTTTAAATTATAAATTTGCATTTGAAAGAACAATAATCTTTAAAACAGTATATATATTAGTATTAAATGTTTACTAGAGCCAGCTTGATATTTAAAATCATACTTCTCATTTTTCTGAGATTTTTGAATATTCGACGTCGCAGCTGCGTCGCGTTGTCGGCAGATTTCCGATGTTAACCCGTAGCCCTTCTAAACCCGGAGACTCGCAGTCAAACCCGGAGGGGTGGCAGCTCTACGCAGAGTATAAGTACACGAGACGCTAGAATATGATTTTTCGCAATAACGAGAGTTTGACCATGCTGTCACTGTGTAGTTGGACTGTGAACTATGCTCCGCCTACCGCTTCGCCGTCGCGCACCATTGCACCGTAAGATAGTGCGGCAAAACCGGACGGTTGTAAGGAATTCGCTTCACCGCAAATGTACATCGGAATACCGTGCGGCGCCGTTATAACCGCCTAAATGCCATCTCATTCCATAATCTAATCCTTCTCTCATACCATTGAATAGGCCGTTTAATAATATGAAAGTAACCAGGCGTACTAACATGATACTAATTTCAGCGGGAACTTTGTAAATTCTCTCAATAAAAAGTAAATATCTGTAATTATCACAATGAATAAATAAATGATTAAAATATCCTAGCAAAAACTGAAGCCATAACTATGCCGAGTTTCATTACCATACCGTACCATCAGTATATATTTCTTCACTGCTGGATATAGGCCACTCTCAAGCCTCGCCGCCATACACGAACCTAGGCGTTTCTCATCCAATCACCACCGGAGAATATCTTCAAGTCGTCGGTCATCTGGCTGGAGGGCGTCCGACACTGTGCGTTCCGGGTACGTGGACCTCCATTCGAAGACTCATCTATCCCACCGGTCTTGCGGCAAATATCACCTGCCCATTGCCACTTTATCATGCTGATATTGCAGTTTCATTAAAATCCTTCGAAGGTTTTTGCTTGATGCTCGTACAGACAGACAAAAAAAAATCGAAAATTGTTGATATCGACCAGAATACAATAATTACGTGCAGGTCACAGATACCAGACACCACTTTTGTATGGTTTTATGATATGTCTATATACAGGTTGAGTTTTTGCAGGTTATCTCTTGTGGAAAAACCTTAAACTACGGAAACTATGAGAATGTGCTCCAAGAAACTATGTAATGGGTTTGAATGTCTAAAAAAGAGACGATGTTACAGCTTTATATAGAAAAAAATCAAATATTTTTTGTATGAAAATTATATTATATTTAATAAATCGAATTACACATCGTTGATATCGCGTGTCGTCTACATTACGTTGCTTCCACGATGGAACTCGTATTTGAAAATAACGCGAATTTATAACTTTTCCACAGTCTCATACACAACGATATCTAAGCATTAAGTCAAATTTGACGGCAAAACAAATAAATAACTGATTTTTAAAAAGAATGTCGTAGCTTAAAATTGGAATTAATTTGAATTTGGAATTCCAAGCCATACGCAAGATAACTAAATTCAAAGTGGCCACTGTGAACAAACTGCAATTTCATAGGTAAGGCCATAATAAATACTATTGTATTACGCCTAAATATAGAGATTAGTTTAAATGGTCACTTTTATATGACTTTTACGTTATTATATCAGTGAGAGAGGTATACAATCCGGCGTGGTGTGCATGTGGACTCTATTCTTCCAATAAACTCTTATATGGCTTCTTTGTAATGTTATAGTACAATATTTTTATAAAGAATATAAAATATTCCATTTAGATGTGTTTCTTGCAGCTTTAGTTCGTAGTAAGTAGATGACATATTCATTTATACACAAAGAAGCAAAAATTAAAAAAGAATATTCTCGATAAACATATATCTATTTTCCAAAACGTCATTCCCTTAGTTATTTCCTTAGGACCCTTAGAGCATACCTTCATAACTTATCTGCGAATAGTTTAGTAGTTGCTACAAGAGGTCCTTAAAAACTCACTCTGTATTACGGTTATTGTATGTACGCGAACACTAGCTTATATATAGTTGCTTACTCTGCTAGTGTGTATCATAATCGAGACGTTTTTAATTAAGCAATGTTCTCGGTCAGTATACCGCGTCGTGTGTGACACGAGACGCTTAAGAGCCATTTCACGTTACAAGTTTTTGAGCTCTCCTATAGGTGAAATGAAAGTTGCTTTACATTTCTGAGTAAATATTTTAAATAGCTCATTTCTTTGTATTGACATTTATTAGAATACATTTCGAAATATTTCTTTATTTATCCTGTAGTACTCAACCATGTTTTAGTAAAACGCGCCTAGTAAGAACTTCAGAGCCGTGCTTCTTCCTCTAAAATTTATTAATTCAACAAGATAAGGTACGATTATATGTAGTATATAATTCTATTGACACAGTACACTAATATTTCCGTAAATTAACACAAATCACGAGAAAACATAAAATAATGTGCGTCAATTTCGACGTAAAATACCTGAAATTTAACTGCATTTTTTTATCATTTTATAAGATTTTTTTTAATTATTACTTAGAATAATATCAATTTTGTACCTAATTAAAACGAAAATATAAGTATTTTTATAAATTATGATTTATTATATATATTTTGTAATATCACAAAACTGCTCTAATTGCTCTATTATATTCGGGGATTTTCGCGTCGGCCATTAGTATTGTCTATAGAAGCTCACGGAGAATAGTTCGGCTTATTCAAAGTATCAAAACTTTTTTTCCATAGTTACGGTATAGAGATGGGGGCATGAACTATTTTGCCAGTCGCGTTGCGTTGTAATTATTTAAATTTGCTTTAGTCATTTTTGTGAAATGGCTCTTAATACGAATACTGTATTTTTTTTAAAGATAAGTAAAGTAATCGAATTGGTTCATTAATTTATAGCTGAAAATACTGAAGAAAATCTAGGAATTCTATAATGATCCTAGAATTGTTACTATTAGTTGCGTTCATGTTAACAATTATACTGCGCTGGCAAAAGCGTGAATTGTATAAGGTGTACAATGAAATCCCCAAGCTGTCTAAAAAGTGTTGGCCCATTGTGGGGCACGCGTATCTATTCAGTGGAAACGATGAGGGTAAGTTTGTCCCTATATCTCTAGATTGATGGGAATCTAATAACCATCCTCCATAATTATTGTAAAATACCGACCCTTTTAATCAACATCCACATTGTCATCCATCCACATTGTCTTGTGCATGAAGTATGTAGCGGGCTGGTGAGTACGCTCTTTTAGAAGGTGTGTAGCTCTTCAGGGCTTGTGGTAATAGCCCCTTTGTCGTCTTTACAACACCCGTGGGAAGATATGGATTAGTGTTATTCTAAAGCCGATTGACACCTCAAGGTCAAATTGTATGCAAATAACTATAGGGGTCATTCCATGTCAAATCGACCAATGGTTGGAATCGACCCCTTTTGATTTGGATGAATTGATTATGCAAAACTCAAAATTTCACCATTTCTCTCAGTTTTCAAATTTATTTTTCAAATATCTCGAAAACTATTATAGTTACAAAAATGATTCAAACTTTGTTTTAAAGGGGATACTTGGGGCTATACAAAAAGAAAAAAATCGATTTTTTTTTCCAAAAATCGCTTTTTTGCAAGATTTTGAAAATCAAAAGATCATAAAAATGGACGCCTGACATAAAATTTTTTGCTCCAATTTTTTTCTAGAGTATCTCTAACTGATCTTAAAAGATTCTGAAATTTTCAAGATGGGGATTTTATTCTTTCTAAAAAATAAAATTTTTGAGTTTTGAAAAAAAAAAATTTTTTTTTCTTTGGCACAAAAATAAAATTGGACGTAAATAACAATCTTAAAAAACTTTTAAGTTAAACGGTTTTATATTTTATGTGCACTGAAAACTACGTGTAGCCCTTTCATTTGATACCCATATTGAGGGGGTTAAGGAAAAATATGTAATCCGCCATTTTGTATCGGCGGCCATCTTAGATTTATAATGTTATTGATTTTATTATATTGTATTGTCATCTAAATTAAATGTGTGTACCAAATTTCAGATCAATCTGACAACGGGAAGGTGCTTAAATTTCAATTTCTAATTTTGACCCAAATAAATAAATTCCGTACGGGTCGAGCTAAATAAAACCGTTTAATAAAAACAATTGATAGAACGTATTTGTTTTTCAGCAGCATTTTAATTTTAAATTCTATATAATTATATTAGAATGATCGTTTTTTTTTGGTTCCTTGCTCTGATGTTGATTTTTCGCTTCTTTTTCTCAATCTGAAAGTAGATATAATAATTAAATAGCAATTTTTAGATGAAAGTTTTATATGAATTGAATCTTTTTATATGAATTGGAGCTTCGAATAGGCTTTGTTTCATCGAAATCGGATGACGGAAAGAAAGGATATCCCAATTTAGAGTATAAAAACTAAAATTCCACGCGTACGAAGTTGCGGGCATAGCTAGTGTTGAATAAAAACATTACTCGTTTTGAAGGTTTTGAACAGGCCTGAGCTCCAGACTTTCGTGGGCCTTCTATTCTAAAACTTAATTTGAAATTATTAAATGCTGAATCCTAATTCTGAAATTAATAAGCCATTCCGGTCATAGTAAATGAGATTCAGTCTGGCTTTATAAATATTTAATAAGTGCATTGTTATTATCGATAAAAAATGCATTGAGAGCGTTTATATTTTTTTTTTCTAGATCGAATGAAGACAGTACAATATATAGGTAGAGAAGCAATGAAGTATAACGGTATTACTGCTATCTGGTTTGGACAGCAATTATATGTTGGTAAGTATATTATTATTATTATTTTATATCGCGAACCCGTAGGCTGTGTAACGAACTGCCTCAAGAGGTTTTCCCATTAAGCTACGACATGGGGTTCTTCAAGAAAGCTGTAAATAGGATTTTGCAAGATCGGCGGCGCGCCCGCATACCCCCTGGTGTTGCAGGTGTCCCTGGGCGGCGGTAACACTTACCATCATGTGGGACCGCTTGGTCGGATGAGCCCTCTTGTCTATAAAACAAAAAAGTAACACGAAAGTAATTTCTTACGTCCATTACGACGCCAGATCTTTTGTAATCAGGTAGGCGTACCGCGCCACAATCCACCACATGAGGGTACACGCTGGGTTTTTTCAGCCTCTGGGCTCACTCGAGCTTGCCCCTCTCTTACAGAACACTACCGTAACATTTCCATCTTTATCCTATTCCCTCAAATGATGTTCATGTTCCATCATATCCTTTATATTACACACATGGTGCATTCTGTGGCAATCTACTGCGAAGTACTTCAATCTTCTGCGAGAGAAAGGAAACTGGTTCATAACACAGCCAGCAAAAATGTCCTCAAAGGTCCATGTATTTGCAGTGGTAGCTGACGCCGAAAACGCTGAATTTATTATGAGGACATGCCTCGAAAAAGATGATGTAATGAGAATATTCCGGGATTTCCTTGGAAACGGCAGCATATTTGCACCTGGTAAGTATAATTATAAATATTAGGGCCTCACCTATGAAATTGCCGTTTGAACTTGCGCTTGGTTTGGAATTTCAAATTGAAATTAATATCAATTTAAAGCTATGATATTCCTTCTGCTTTGCTGCGACATCAGTTATTCATTTGTTATTCCGTCAAACGACTTTTTGTTTAGATATCCTTATGTTTGAGATCACGGAAAAGTAAAAAATTCGCGTTATTTTAGAATATGAGTTCCGTCGTGAGTGAATTAGGATGACTTTTACAAGGGAAAAAAATTCAACACCGATGAGGTAGAGAAAAACACCTTCAGAGAATTCATCGATTCCCATTTTTTTTCATCGAACACTGCATTTTTTTTTTGCACCTGTTGTAATTAATTTTGATTATTCTGCACTAATAAAGGCACTCAATTTCAATTTATACTCTTTAATTGTATTATACTTATTGTTAATTATACTGAATAATAAAGATAATTGACAATTATCTATCTATCTATTGTACTATATTAAGAAATGCTTTTTATAATTTCAGTTTCAATATGGCGTCCCCGTCGTAAAATTTTAGCTCCAAACTTCAAACCGAAAAATTTGAGTCAGTATGTGAGAATATTCCAAGAACAAAGTAATATTTTGGCAAAAATGCATTGATAATAACGGAAAATACTTTGATTAATTAAATATATGATTTTATGCAGTAAAAGAAAACGATTTTTCCATATAACACTGCATTTTTTTGCACCTGTTGCAATTAATTTTGATTATTCTGCACTAATAAAGGCACTCATTTTCAATTTATACTCTTTAATTGTACTTATTGTTAATTATACTGAATAATAAAGATAATTGACAGAGGCAGAGAAAAACACCTTCAGAGAATTCATCGATTCCCATTTTTTTTCATCGAACACTGCATTTTTTTTTTGCACCTGTTGTAATTAATTTTGATTATTCTGCACTAATAAAGGCACTCAATTTCAATTTATACTCTTTAATTGTATTATACTTATTGTTAATTATACTGAATAATAAAGATAATTGACAATTATCTATCTATCTATTGTACTATATTAAGAAATGCTGTTGGCTTTTTATAATTTCAGTTTCAATATGGCGTCCCCGTCGTAAAATTTTAGCTCCAAACTTCAAACCGAAAAATTTGAGTCAGTATGTGAGAATATTCCAAGAACAAAGTAATATTTTGGTAGAACAGTTGAGCCGTAATGTTGGAAAAGGGCCTTTCTCTGTATGGAAGTATATTACAACCTACACATTTGACGCGATTTGTGGTAAGAATTATACCCTTTATTGAAATAATTCCTTTAGGCATCAGGTTTACGGTATCACAGCTATGGCGACCAGCGACCTAAACACATGGAAGCTATCTTTTTAATGTTGACCTATGCCAATATGCTTGGCGTTGCCGCGTTTCTTAGCGGCCTGCAGAAACCCGACGAACCGTATCGCTGATCGCGGCGAGCAGAGATCCCGTGTGCCCAACGCCCTACTCTTGTAAAAATTATTTGAGTCAATTCCTATGCATCCACCAATGTGGATGGAGTCCTCGTAGTGGAATAAGTTCCGAAACGCCCTCGTGATTTAAAACAGGAGGCCCGTGGCCTGCAGTGGTACATTGAAAAGGCTGAGAACAATATAGTATAAAAAGTACAGTATATATCTTAATATATACTAATATGTTAGGGTTCTTAGTTAACGATGTGAAATCATTAAAAAAAATTAGAAAAAAAGCAATGTCTAAAATTCTAAAATCAGATTTGTTAAAGTTTCATCATATTTGTATTTCTTTTCATACTTTGTTTTTCCCCCTAGAAACAAATTTAGGCACCAAAATTAATTCTCAGCGGAATCCCGATCATCCGTTCTTAGAAGCGTTAGACTCTATCTGCAAGTTCCTCAACGACCGCATATGTAAACCTTGGCTGCGCAATGACACGTTGTATAGAATGCTACCATTTTATGAGAAATACGATAATGACAAGAAATCGATTTACAAGTTCATGGACAAGGTAATAATAATAATAATAAAAGAATACTTATTAAAAATGATTCGCCAAAGAACAAAAGTCGCGATTTGCGAAGAAAAGAACATATCTTATAGCTTTACGTGCTGAAGTGGGAATGAGATGGCCATATTTGCCGCAGGACCGACAACCGATGGGGTAGACAGAGTCCTTGAATGGAGTCTACGTACTGGGAAACGTCGCGTCAGACGACCTCTGTAATCTATCTATTTAAACGTGTCTCAACGCCTATGTCAACCCGTTTAAATAGATAAATATGTGTAAAATACCTGAAAATCTCAAATCAAGGCAGAGCTGAAATTCGTATGCGGTGACGAGCCTTGGCAGAATCCTATAGCATGCAGTGGTGAGACATACGCTGATGGTATGTTATTATATTGTATTTATCTTCTTCACAGCAACTTTTAGTTATTATAAAATGAGGTTTTTGGTTAATAATGAAAAGGAAGAAATCCTAGATTACTTGAAGAAATTATCCCACAGTGCTTGAATGAGAAGAGCAGAAGAGTGGTGGCGAGCCTTGGGAAAGTCCAATATCCAACAGTAAGAAGACAGGTTGATGGTATGTACTTTAATATAGGTATCTACTATTTGCACAATGTCCTTCATATCAACAACTTTTATTTTAGAATTAAAGTTGATATTTTTAAATATATCCAAACTATAAATAAATAGTTATTTTCAGATAATAAAAGCAAAACGTGATGAATTAAATAACGCGAAGGTAACATCTCAGTGTAGCAACGATCAAGGTAAGCTTTGAATGGAAGGCTACATAACATAGTCGTATAAACAATTGTATTAATTTAGAAAATGGCGAAAAAAGAATTAAAATTCATAGATATCTATCTTTTATACGAGTTTATACTGGTTATCTTTTATACTTGTTAAAATTGACGGAGAGGGCATTAGCACTAAAGCCTACTCACATAATTAATTATATTTTTGTTTATTTATACATTTTTATTAATATAAAATATTTACATTGTATTTTGTTGCTTTTGTTATGTGTGAGAATTACCAAGAGATGCACTTATTTACTCGTAAAGAATATGTGGTATTTAATCAAACCTTTAAAACTGGTGACAAGAAACATTTATCAATTCAGATGCGCAAACGCCTCAAATGAAAACATTCTTAGAGATGCTGATAGAATCATCAGGTGGTGAAAATGGCTACACAGATCAAGAGCTGATGGAGGAGACACTGGTCATTGCGTTGGCAGGCACTGACACTTCTGCGGTTGGAGTTTCGTTCATTCTTACAGTACTCGCCAAGCATCCTGATGTACAAGAGAAGATATATGAAGAGTAAGTAACAGCTTTAACTCTTTCTTATTAAATGTACATTGTACTGCATTAAAGTTTTACGGATTATTTAGGTCCTATAGCTGGTGGTGGCTGCCTTCACCATAAGACAATATACAGCCATATACAACCCTAACTAGGGGTTGCCAGATGGTCGCGTTGTCATTGTCTGATATTAGGCTTTGTGTTATTGGCCGCTTAGCGGTACTCGGAGGACATGTGTAGAGTTCAAAGAGGTAACGAGAGAGACGAAATGGTTTAGAACAATATCTCAAATAATTATAATTTGTGTCAAACATGAACAAGTGTTACTTACTATAAATGCATGTTATAAAAACGGGCTTTCTATTTATGTCCATGGTAACTGGGTTTAGTGTTGCTATAGAGATGTACTGATTGCTGCAAGAGAAGCCATACTTAAAAATTGTGTTTTATTCACATACGAAAAACCAGGATCAGAATAGCTTTGAAGATTTTATAAAAGTATTTATAATTAACAGGGTACGTGAAGTGCTGGGCGATTCCACCAAACCGATAACGACAGAAGACCTACACAGGCTTAAATATCTGGATGCAGTCGTTAAAGAGACGCTACGGCTCTATCCACCGGCACCAGTAATCATGAGAAAAGTGGTTAATCATGTTAAATTACGTAAGTAACATACATTTAGGTAACATTAGACTGCACCTACTAAACCATTAGGGGGAAATTCCAGAGACCACCCACTATTAGGTTTGGCGGTGCTTCGGTGGGGGCCGTCCATCGGCCAAAATTCTGGGGGTGGTGATAGATGCAGGCCTATAGTTTGTGGAGCACGCGAAATACATAGGTGTTAGTAGCAGTAAATCGATTGGGAAAATGTCCCGAGTGTCGGCCTCATCGTGGGGAATTCGATTCCGGGGCCTCAGGATCTTGTACCGTGGTACGTATGTGGCGACACTCACCTATGCCGCGGCGTGCTGGTTTGAGCGTGCGTCCTTGCACGTGGTTCGGAGCGTCCTACTGCATACTCAGCGGCCTTCGTTGATCTTATTGACGAAGGCATATAGATCGGTCAGCACGCTAGCGCTACTGGTACTGGCGGGCGTGCTTCCAGCGTACCTGGAGGTGATTCGCGCTGGCAGGATGGATCTGGCGCGTCTACTCGCGACCGGAGGGGAGGCGCATGCTGGGAGGCAGACCATTTGGGACGAGACAGTGGCTACCTGGCAGAAACGGTGGGTTGGCGAGAACAAGGGCAGAGAGCTGTTTAGGTTCTTCCCGGACGTGGCGGTTCAACTCAAGTCGCGTTGGGTCGAACCGGACTATGAAACTTTCCAGATACTCACTGGGCATGGCTGTTTTCGAAAGCGATTGTATGACATGAGGCTGAATGAGAGTAGTTAGTGTGAGTGTGGCATGGCAGACGAGGACTTGCACCATGTTCTATGGTCCTGTCCTCTATACGAGGAAGATCGACGGAGCATGCTCGAGGGGATTGTACGGCGGGAGGAGGGACCGGTATACTACTGCGACCTCGTCTCCTCCGAAGCGAACTTCCGCGGGTTCAGAGAGTTTGCACACCGATGGCATAGGAAGAGGAGCCCGAAGGAAAGAGCTGCTCGGAACTGAAGTGGGTCGTTCGTGTAGTAGCAGCCCCAGAAAGAGGAGTGACGAAGGAGACACAGGAAGGAGAATACTTGTAGGGAGGCAGAGCAGATATGCGCCGCAACATAGCCCTCAGCAGGCGAACGGCGCGTACCTCCCGACGATTCGGTCCGTATAACCAAAAGGTTGGTAGGACCATGGGCGGAGGTGGGTCATGCACCTACCAAAATGCATGAAGTACCTGCTGATACTGAGCAATCAACCCGTGTCCATACGGCCAGGAGGAAGCCCGTGTCCATACGGTCAGGAGGAAGCCCGTGTCCATACGCTATATTTCGATCGCTGTCTCGTGCCAATGGAGTAGTCTCCAATGTCAAATTAATTTCGTTATATCGTAGTAAACGTTTACGTGTTAGGAATCTACCGAAATATCGGCCGAAACTTCATTTTTCATGTTTTCGGCGTAGACCACTGGAGTATGTCTATCCATCAATCGGTCTGGGACCGCGTGGTGGATTACCTGGACCTCTTACTAAGCTGGTATTGAAGTTCATATTTATGCAAACGCTCGCTTGACCAATACATACTAATTATACGTAAATAAATAAACAATTTATTTTTGACGAAAATTGTTGGCTTAAAAATCAAGACTGATCTTATTGTTAATGTTTACAGTACTCTTAACTGTTTTCTGAGTGTGAGTGTGAGTGCCCTGAGGAACTACACAACCACCACCTAAAGAGTGGATTCGCTAACTGCTTGACTATTTTGCTTGACTGCTATTGAGTGGATTCGCTAACTGGTATTTTAAGGGCACACA